>OZ002736.1:8882410-9404740 GCA_963924305.1 Polygonum maritimum | reverse complement strand
ACAAGTTATTGTCTAAATGAGGGCCCACTGGATTATTAATCTATTATAACCATCATCCCGCAACCTGTCATTTGAGG
Organism: Polygonum maritimum; assembly: GCA_963924305.1. NCBI lineage: Eukaryota > Viridiplantae > Streptophyta > Magnoliopsida > Caryophyllales > Polygonaceae > Polygonum > Polygonum maritimum. The sequence goes on along the minus strand of OZ002736.1, from coordinate 9,404,663 downwards.
CACCAACACTATACCCATCACCCTTCAACCTATCATCTGATATAACTGTCTTCATCCTCAAGGTCACATACAAAGGCAATTTCCACTAAACCTCAATGGAGGCATTTACCGCTAGGAATGACAGCAAGTTGTCTTCATTCTCAATATTGTAAGCTTTTTTGATTGTTTGGAAGGGATTCAAGTGAGACAATCTCAACTCCTTCTCCTCATGATTAATATTACATTGTTGCCTGATTGTGAATGTCAATTCCTCTAATGTCAACGCATCTTTGATGACCACTGCTTTGTAGGACAAATTACCAACATATTGGCCTTCACATTCTCACTCTCCTTCAAAGCAAATACTTAGAATCCTCATTGTTAAGTGACCTGACAACACCGTATAAAAAGTTGTCATCACGTCATGTACAGGTCAAAAATTGTCAACAAATACAACAAACAGAGTTCATCAAACAACATGTCATCACGTCATTTCTCAAAATAGGTCATCACAACCAAAATATGTCATCACAAGAACTACATTTAATAAAAACAGGTCATCATTGAATAAAATAGGTCATCACTTGTACATCTCAGCAAACATGTCATCAGGTGTTTGTTTTCCCAAAAATATATGGAAAAAACCTATCATCAGGTCATCATATATATTGCATGAGGTCATAAATTCCTATATAAAATGTCATCAGCTTTTCCATCAAACTGATCATCATACTCGCAAGAGCAGACATGTCATCAGGTGTCCACCGTAAACAACTTGGTATATTCAGAACTTGCCATCACATTCATCCATTCATCCATCTTTTAACATGCAACTTATCATATTCATCCATTCATCCACAGTTTTCGTTACACAGTGGATCGTGTCATCCATTCATCCACCATTTCGTAAGTTCTCGAGTATTTTTACTTCGATCGAGCGTGCGATTTTTGGTGGATCACGGCGCTTTCCGACTTGTAGATCCGTACCTTATCATCCACTAGATTCTTGTCATCGTCTTCCCCAACTGATATCACTCCATTTTTAGGTTGTCATCACTCCATCGATTGTATAGGCTCTCGAGAATCGTTTTTTTTCGCTCACACGCCACTGTCTTCTCTCGCTAGCTAGGGTTTCTCGGGAGCCCTCTCGATTTCGCCTATAACTTGTGACGATGACACAAGCATAATTTTAACAAATCGTATGGGGGCAATTTCACAAAACCGACTAGGGGACCTAATTAAATTTCCGGCCCACTTATTCTCTCTATAATCCCCTCTATAAAGTCAACATACCCATTTTCTTCAAGAATAAATGGTCCCAACTCCTTATAGTCAGGGAGGGAGCTACCTTTCCTTAAAAGTATTCCTTTCATATATTTCCTTATACTTCTTACTCCCTCCCTCTGTTTATATTTCTCCAAAACACTATTTTTGCTCTTATTAAGGAAATGATAAAGTAGTATTGAGAGATGATAATGTTGGATGATATAGGCAAATCCCGGAATTATAGAAACTGAAATTACGTTACCTATATGCATGATATAACACGTCATATGCATGGTTTTAACACCCTATATGCATGATTGTATTTGTATGCATAAAGTAATATTGTATATTCATATTAAAAATTCCCGTATACATAACTCAACTCTTATATTCATAAAACTGGATAACTATATGCATATATGTCAATCATATATGCATCTAAGGCCTCGTTCGGTAGTAGCGGGGGCGAGCCGCCGGAGCGGAAAGTTCCGAATTCCGCTCCGCTTGAGATGTGTTTGGCAACCCTCCGCTACGCCGATGAACGCCCATTCTGCTAGGCGTTTTCTGCTGTCCGCTCTCCCCTCCCCCCCTCTCCCCCAAGGGGACAGCGTTTTAGGTAGCGTTTTGGGCAAAATGGCTCCGCTACTCAACCCTATTTTCCACACGATACCCCTCGAGCCTCCGCCTCCATTCAGATCTGTGAATTGCCCCCTGCGATTGGTGAAGAAGAAGGAGTTCGCCGAGGCGAAGAAGAAGAAGGTCGCCATCGTAGAAGGTCGCGTAGCGTAGAAGGTCGCCGCCGGTGAAGGTTTTCGCCCTCCTCACACTACCCTTCGTTCTGATTTCATTCCAGTTTGAAGTTTAGGGTTTTCGATTTTTGGTTTCGATTCCAGTTTCGATTTTTGGTTTTTAGGGTTTTCGATTTGGGGTAAAGCTCGATTTGTGGTTAGGGTTTTCGAAGATTCCTTCGTTGTTGAAGATTTTTGGCTATTGCTTTAGGCTATTTGAAGATTCCTTCGTATGATTGCTTGCTCAGCTTGCATTTTCGTCGGGCATTTTGCAGGAGTGAATTAGCTTTCTCTTGAAGAGGCAGGTATGGATTCATCACTACAGATGTTTCACTTGCTTATTTTTGCCGTTTATTTTCATGTCACTTGCTATATTGAAATGGAATACGTGTTGTTATTGTTGGTTGATTATCTGCCCTAGATCCCTGATGGATGAATATGACTGTAAAAGTTTATCCAATGCATCATTGCTAATGTTTTTTTGCCTTTAGTTTCCAAGTTCTGACTCATTGCTACATCTTTTGAATCTTCTGAGTAAAATGAGAAAACATCTTTTGAATCAACTAATGATTAATAAATTGTGTTTGATCTCATGATTGCCTGTAATAACAAAATTCTGCTCATGTAGGATGTCGGACTCCAGTGAAAGTTACCAGAGTGGAGACATGAGGAAATATGAGCACCATTTCCAGCAGAGTTCTGGCATGCTCTTTGATGATATACGCCTTGATAGGGAACTTGATCAGATTGGGGAGGTGTGTGACGAGCTCGGGACAAAGGTGATCCACTACATCGAGGAGCTGCGTCGGGAGTGCAACGGTTTTCACCGGCAGGCCCGCCGACTGGAACGCAGAGAGGCGGAGCTGGAGGCTACTATGAAGGCGTGGGCGAAGAGACTTGGTGAAAGCGACAAAGATAACAAGGGCCTTCTTGCACCAGCCAATACTCAGCCCTTTGCGCTTGTGTTCGCAGCTGCGTTCCTTGGGAGTTTAGGTGCAGCTTTTTTCCTGCGTTGTTAATGAAACTGTTGTGGTATTGTTTTAAACACTGTGATTGTTTGTCTAGTTATGGATATTATGGATGTTGTGTTGATGTTTGGATGGAGACTTTAGTTTGCATGTTATATTTGGATGTTATGTTTGTATGGATTTAATGGTGTACTTGAATTGATGTAGTTTGCATGCTACTTTTTGTTTTTTGTCTGCTTTATAATTTTATGGTGGATATTATGGATAACTTGTAGGTGATGAGCCTTAGCCCCAGGTCAGTGTCTTCATACATTTGCATACTATATATTAATACTTGATTTTTGAAATGGGATTACTTATTGTTTACTTTGGTATTTCCTGGATTGAAACAGGTTCAGGTTTGTTGGTCTGACATAGATGTTATTGGAATTTCTGGTAAGCTCATGTTTCTTGCTAATCAGATGTCAAATGTGTCTTGTAAGTTCACTTCTTTTGTGGCTTCCCATTTTAGAGACGCTTCCTTTATAAATTATCCGATTAATGAATATGGAAATTTATGCTGCATAGATTTGGCTGAGAATAATCTGATTGGAGAAATACCAAGGCTTATATATTGGAATGAAGTTTTGCAGTATCTGTGAGTACATGTACTTTGTTGGAGATTCTTTCTTTTGATTGTGATATGAATTGTAGTTAATTGCTTGTGCAAATTTAGGGGTCTACTTATGGAAACAATTTGGCTGGAAGCCTATGAGCTGATATGTGCCAGTTGACTGGGTTGTGGTACTTGCAACCTACCAGAGCTAGACCCATCTCAGGTAAAAGCCCTATTGTTGCCCCAAAAAATTTCTGGGCTGAATTTTAAATTTTTGGGTCTAATTTTGTGAGATTCCATTGATTTATTAGGCAAATGGGCGCTCAGGGAATGTTACATCCCTTGATGGGTCTGCAATGGTTTCCTTGATTGATATAAAACAGAAAGTGGAGATGATGAGTCTCTCCACTTTGAAATGGTTCCCTTGCTCAGGGAATGCCATCAATTGCAACATCTCAACTTCTATGCCTTCGGGTTTTGCTCTTTCACTCCAAGAACCTGCAATTGCTTTGCATGTCACTGAGTCTCTCCACTTTGAATTGGGTTAGAATTTCTGGTCCAAATCTATCATGTTTTAATTATATAAAGCTTATAAAAATCTAGTAATGACTTTATATGTATGATATTTGAAGTTGAACAACTATAAGTTCCTCACCATATATATCTTGCATAATCATTTGTGTATTTTTGTTTATAGGTATTTGCATGGTAACAAAGCTCACTGGTTCTGGACCTCCATATTATTGGTATGCTAGCCTCATATTATTGAATAGATTGAACATTACATGATTTATATTAGCCAATTACTTTACTATGTGGACCTCCCAACTTTTTAACTACAATCTTAAGAATTTGTTTCCTGCATTAGTGATTATACTTGATATAGTATTGTTGCCTTGTGAATTTTGCTCATCTAACAGGGTTGATCAATTCTTAGATTAAATATAGTCACCTAAACTGTTTATGTGTGCTGCTTTGAACCTCAATACCCACAAAGGGGATTTCAATATTTTTACATACATAGGGAAAGATTTTTTTAGCAACTTTATATGCTTGTGGTGTCTTTATTCGGGCTGAGTAGTCAATTTGCAGCTCCTGATTGAAACAGTCTCATTTCCACTTCCATGTTGCTAGAATCCAAAAATTGTATGCTTTTTAGGATATGCTTATCTTATATCAGTCAAAGGGGTGTTGACTATGTCATTCAATGCTGAGTTTATGCATGCATAGCAGTCTTTTTTCGGGCTGATTTGCCAGAATTGTTGATGCATCTTTTCATGCATTTATTGGTGTGCTAGGAGGATAGCTAGGTCATTCAATGCTGATTTTCAAACAACATTACTTTATTGCCATTTTTCGCCATGCTTTTTTGTCCATAGAAGGATTGGTTTGAGGACAGTTTTCGGATTCTTGCACGACTGCTCAACACAAAACTTCATCACTTAATCTGTATTTGCTAAGGTTTGCATTATTTCCCATCCTTCTCCTTATTTCAGCACCTATTAATCTGTATTTGCATACCATGATTATGTTTAACCCGAACTTGTTTTGTATAGGAAAAGGATGGCGCTAGCTAACTGGACGATAGAGAACGATGAGGTCCTCTACAACATATATGTTCAAGAGAGGGCCTCGATGGGAGAAACCGAACTCACAAATTGGAGACGAGTGGCAGAACTCTTTACCCAGAGGACTGGGCTGATTGCTACTCGCTCTTTAATAAAGAACCGATTTGACTACAACAAGAAAACGTGGAGGCTCTATGTAAGTCTGTTGTCAATGGGGATCCAGTTTTCGTGGAACCGAGAAACCGGGTTGCTGGAGGCTGATGAGCAGTGGTGGACCAATGCCATCAAGGTAAAACTTCTCTGCCTTCTGTTGGGACGCTATCAAGAACGCTTGCGTACTTGTTAGTGTTCCACACAACCGTCCCTTAGTTTTGATATGACAAACTCACTTTGATTCTAATAAAGTTGTCCAAGTGTTCAGGAACGCCAGTGATCAAAAGGACAACAAGTGTGTATGGGCGTCCCATAAGCTCAGGGACGCTAGCTAACAGGAAGTAAGGACTAGCTAGAGACTACTTGAGCAAGGACGGAGTCCCAAGCAAGTAGGAACGCAAGAAAGGAGTCCTTACTCACTAGCCGACAGTATGACATCACTCGACAATGTTTGATCATCCATCAACACGTGGCGGCCGATCCTGTAGCGGAGTTCATCATACACAGCTGGATACAGGAAGCTTCCTCATCACCGCCCTACTACGTGGAGGAAGATCCTGTAGCCACGTCCACGAAGGGCATGATCGTCCCAGCGAAATGACGCCCTTCCCCAAGTCCTATAAATAGCCCCAAGGCATTTATTGTGACACCAACGCTTTCAGGAATATTCAGAGAGAATCAGAGAGAAAGCGACTCACTCAAGAACACGAAGAACTAACTCAAGAACTCAAGAACAGTACTAGAACTTGTGTTAGATCGAGTGAGACTTGTATCCAAATCACAAAAACAGTTTGTAAGAGAAAATCCAAAAAGAGAGAAAGAGAGTTCTGCGAAGTACTGCAGAACGTAGGAATAGAGTCCTTTGATAGATTGAACTCGCTTAAGTTGTAGGCTTAGAGGAGTCCTTTACTAGTGGACTTAGGGAAAAGCTAAGTGCCAGAGAACTGTAAAGACTCGCCAGTACAACTGTAAGGACGTTCAATATAAAGGAAAGAACTATTCAAAAATCCTCCAAGGAGGTAGAGGTTTACACTCAAGGACTACTTGGTCTTGAGTGGTTCCTCTATAATTCACTGCGTTCATTACTTACCTGTTTAGTACTTAATTTCCGCTGCATTACTCAAGGACGCCCTTACTCCTCGTAGGGACGCCTAACCTAAGGACGCCTTTACCAAAGTAAAGGACGTCCCTCAGTACTAACGATCCAACAATTGGTATCAGAGCAGGTGCTCTAGATTCTTACTGAGTTGCAGGTAAAGATGGACATGGAACCGATTGGAATCTCTTTTGTGAAGCCTCCGCGCCTGACGGACAGCAACTTCAATCGCTGGAAGACAAGGTTCGCGAATTTCTGCAGAGGTCAAAATTATCAATGCTGGAAGGTCATTATGACAGGAGATCTAAAGGTGCCCGCTGACAAAGCTGATAAGGAGGACGAGTGGGGTCCTGACGAGTTCAAATTGATGGAAACCAACGCAAAAGCCATGTGTTTCCTTCAAGCATCCCTATGTGAAAGGGACGCCACTCGAGTTGGTAACTTGCCAACGGCTAAACAACAGTGGGACGCCCTGGAGAAGTTTCATGTAGGAACAGCTGAAATGAAGGAGGACGTCCAGCTGAAAATCAAGAAGGAGTTCTATGCTTTTAGTATGCTGCCAAATGAGTCGGTGAACGACTACTCATATCGCTTTGAGGCCCTTGTCACCAAGATGAGGAACTTGGGCATCCCAGAAACAGAAATCTCCATGAGGAATAGAGTTCAAGTGGTCATTGATGGTTTGACCGGAGTCTGGAACTTTGACAGGACAACGTTCAAAGAAAATACAGCCAACAAAACTCTAGATATGGAAGAAATCTATGGGAAGCTCAGGCAGTACGAGGAAAGAAGAATTTCTGATATGGCTCAGCTTGGACAGAATCCTCAAACTGATCTTGCTTTGGCGTCCACAACACCAGAGTACGCTGAGTACCTTCGGCGTCAACAGGAAATCGCTGTGATGGTGGAAGCCAACAAAGCTGAGAACCGCGAGAAGATGCGCGTTCAAGCCTTAAAGGAAAGAGAAAGCAAGTCTAAAGAACAGCTGGATGCAGAAGAAGTTGCTCTCTTTAACAAAGTTCTCCGTGTTTTTGGCAAAAGGAACAAACATGTCAATAAACACAAGATGCCCAAGAAGGAAAGCCGCAAGTACTTTGAGGCAGAAATGAAGGAACTCACATGTTACAAGTGTAACAGGAAAGGGCACTTTGCTAAGAAGTGTACATCAGGAATGTCTGCTAAAGAGATGAAGACGAAAGCTCTCATTGGAGCGTTCGCCTCTACATGGGACAATGGGAGTCCTTCCTCTGATGATGATGATAATGAAGAACCCGATGAACAAGCATACATAGCCCTTGAGGACGCATCTGGTGGTGAACAAGTAGCTTTCATGTCTATGGAGGACGACACAGTTGTTGAACAGAACGCTTCGAAATCTGAAAATGAGGTAACCCGTGAGTCTATGATGAGTTCATTAGAAAATTGTTCTAAATCCAAGCTCATTAAACTTATTGGAAGAATCATGGAAGAAAGTGTTGTCATGCAACATAGAATGGATGAACTTGAACTTGAAAATGAAAATATAGTGGTTGAATGTGAAAACTGTAGTTCCATGACTATTCAACTAGAGTCCTCTTGTGAAGAAACTAAGTCCCTAAAAACTGAAATCATGTGTCTCAAACTTGAGAACGCTAAGCTTAGGGAAGAAGTTAAAGTGATGGGTAAGAGTCCCATAGTTGAAGAAGTGAGACCTATGGTCTTCGTCCCAGCTAAGAGAGGTCTAGGTTATGAATCTGACACTAAGAACTCCCTTCCTAGTGATTTTGAGGCAAGTAAAATTTCTGAACTTGAACTTGAACGGGAGAAAACCAAAAATCTTCTTGAAAGAATTAGAGTTCTAGAGAGTGGAGAATTAGGAAAGGAAGACTACTACACTAACTCCACCAGTCATAAAATTTACAAGAAGATTGCTAAAGGGGACGGTTCAAAAGTTTGTGATCCTCAAAAGATGAAAGAAAACAAGATTCAGCGTCCCAATAAGAAGTACTACCTTGGTACTTACTATAGGACGTGTTGGTACTGTGGACAAGGGGATCACTTCAAATATGATTGCTTAAAACTCAAAGAAGATGTTGAAAATGGAAAAGCTGCTAGGACTAACAACGAAAATGCTAAGTCTGTTCCTAAGGCTAATCCTAGGCGTTCTAGACGCTCTAGGAACTCTTTCCGCAAGCATGCTATTTCAAATGATGTGAATATTTATGACTACATGCCAGAACCAGAGTTCTATTATTGTAACGAACCAGGTAAGGAACACCTTGCCTGGGTCGCCAAACACTAACGTTCTTATGGCAGGTGGAAGTGAGGGGACGCCCATGGATCATTGATAGTGGCGCCTCAAATCATATGATAGGAAGCCAGATCCATCTCACTTCTATCCAAAGTAGTGCCACGGGAGGAACTGTCTCGTTTGGCAACAAGGGCAAGGGAAAGATCAAAGGAACGGGAACTGCTATTCTCAACCCGTCCATCGAAGCAACAAATGTCAGCCTTGTTGAAGGACTTGGCTTCAATCTCCTTAGCGTTTCCCAGATGTGTGATCAAGGTGAAAATCTAGTCACTTTCGACTCAAAGGAGTGCCTCGTCATCAACAAGAAATCAAACAAAGTCGTTCTCAAAGGAGTACGCCAGAACAATGTCTACATCTTTAACCAGGAGTTCAAGCCTAAATCAGAGTTGTGTCTATCTGCTTCAAAGGAGGACGCTGATCTATGGCATCGCCGACTTGGCCATGCTGGACCAAGCACAATCCTTAAGCTACACCAGCGAAATCTTGTGAAAGGACTTCCCCGAATTGATCCTGAGAAAGTTGAACAGTGTGAAGCTTGCATCAAAGGGAAGCAAACAAGAACGTCTTTCAAATCCAAGAACGAAGTAAGTACAAAGAAGCCTTTGGAACTGCTCCATATGGATCTTTGCGGACCAATGAAGACGTTGAGCTACGGTGGAAAGAGGTACATTTACGTTCTTGTAGATGATTTTTCTCGATTCACTTGGGTTCTTTTCTTGGTGTCCAAAGCAGATTGTTTCAATGCGTTCAAAGTATTCATCAAACAAGTGGAAGTTGCTCTTGAGACGCCTCTCAAAGACATAAGGTCAGACCATGGAACGGAGTTCCAAAATTCAGAGTTCCTGGCCTACTGTGATCAACATGGAGTCTCTCACAATTTCTCAGCTCCAAGAACGCCTCAACAAAATGGAGTTGTGGAAAGAAAGAATAGGACGCTAGAGGATATGGCAAGAACTATGCTCTTAGCAAATAGCATTCCCAAGTACTTCTGGGCGGAAGCTATTGCTACAGCGTGTTACATCATCAACCGTGCCATGATCCGTCCTTTGCTAAAGAAGACGTCCTATGAGTTGTTGAATGGAAAGAAGCCTCGCATTGACTATCTCAGAGTCTTTGGTTGCAAATGTTTCGTTCACAACAATGATAAAGAAAAACTTGGAAAGTTTGATGCAAGGAGTGATGAAGCCATATTCCTTGGGTACTCTTTTACTAGCAAAGCATATAGAGTCTTCAACAAAAGGACTCTAAAGCTTGAGGAGAGTATTCATGTTGTGTTCAAGGAACGTTCTTCTCACAAAGAAAAGCCAAGTAAGAAAGAACGCTCCTCTTTACAACAACAGGACGACTCTGAAGATGAAGCTGAAGATTGGACCTCTGGAAAATACTATGTCTCTAAGGAAGCGTCTCCAAATCCTGAAGAAGTCTCAGTGGACGCTCCCAGTATTGTTCAAGGAGTCCCATCTCATAGTGAATCCCCAGTTCAACAAGATGTAGCTGAATCAAGTGAACAAGGCGAACAACGTCAAGGTGTGGACGCTCTCTCTGAGGGGGAACACATTGAGGACGATGCTCAAAGTGATAGTGATGATTCAGATGGCGACATTGATCCAAGATTTGCTCATTTGTTTCAAAGGGAGTCCCGCTTCTCTAGGGACCACCCAACTTCTCAAATTGTCTCAGATCCTTCTCAAGGCGTTCAAACAAGGTCAGCTGCAAGCAAGTCCCAAAGTGCAAATTTAGCGTTCTATGCGTTCAATGCCTTTGTCTCTATGGTGGAGCCAAAGAATATCAAATAAGCACTCCAGGACGCTGATTGGATTCAAGCAATGCAAGAAGAACTCAATCAGTTTGAAAGGAACAAATTTTGGACTCTCGTCCCACGTCCCAAAGGCAAAAATATCATATGGACGCGATGGGTGTTCAAAAATAAGCTTGATGAGAGTGGACGTGTGTCAAGAAACAAGGCAAGACTGGTGGTTCAAGGATTCAAGCAAGAGGAAGGCATAGACTATGATGAGACCTTTGCTCCTGTTGCTAGAATTGAAGCCGTTCGTCTCCTTATTGCCTTCGCCGCTCACAAAGGATTCAAGTTATTTCAGATGGACGTCAAGACTGCCTTTCTCAATGGAAAACTAAAGGAGGAAGTGTATGTTGCTCAGCTGCCTGGCTTTGAGGACGCCTCTCACCCAGATCATGTGTACTACTTGGACAAAGCGCTCTATGGACTCAAGCAAGCTCCTCGTGCATGGTACGACAGGTTTGCGTCCTTTCTTTTGTCTCATGGGTACACTAGAGGTTCAATTGATAAAACTTTGTTTATGAAGAAAGTTCACAAGGACATTTTAATTGCCCAAGTCTATGTTGATGATATAGTCTTTGGTAGTACTAACATGAAGCTTGTAGATGAGTTCAAGTCCTTAATGAGTAGTGAGTTTGAGATGTCCCTCATTGGAGAACTCAATTTCTTCTTGGGACTTCAAATCAATCAACTCAAGGAAGGAACACGCATTCACCAACAAAAATATGTCCGTGAAATGCTTGAGAAGTACGGGATGAACACGTCCAAACCTGTTGCAACCCCATGTTCTCCAAACTCGCGTCTTTACGCAGATGAACAGGGAAAGGACGTTCATCAAAAACTTTACAGAGGGATGATTGCTTCTTTGCTCTACTTGACCGCAAGCCGTCCCGACATTATGTTTGCCGTTTGCTTGTGTGCACGCTTCCAGGCGAATCCAAAGGAGTCCCACATGCAAGAAGTCAAGAGGATCTTTCGCTACCTCAAAGGACGCGACGATCTTTGCCTTTGGTACCCCAGGAAGACGTCCTTCAAGCTAGTTGGCTACTCGGACGCAGATTATGCTGGTCACGTAATTGATCGGAAAAGCACTTCAGGAATGGCGCAGTTCCTTGGTTCATGCTTAGTCTCTTGGGGATCTAAGAAACAGAACTCTGTGGCGCTCTCAACTGCGGAAGCCGAGTACGTTGCTGCTGCTTCGTGCTGTTCACAAGTTATCTGGATCAAATATCAACTAGAGGACTACAGTATCAATCTTGAAACTATTCCCATTCGTTGTGATAACACAAGTGCTATTGAAATTTCTAAGAATCTTGTTTTTCATTCACGCACAAAGCATATTCATATAAGGCATCATTTCTTGCGTGATAATGTTGAACTAGGACTCATTAGTATGGAGCATGTAAGAACTGAAGACCAAATAGCTGATATTTTCACTAAGGCGCTTGATAGACGTCCTTTTGAGCATCTCAGGTTGCTCTTGGGGATGATAACTTTTAAGTAGCAAGTCCCGTTCTACTATTCCCTCAATGATTGGCTATGTTTTGTAGATTCTAAGTGTTTAAGGACTGTTATGCATTGAATTCATATTTGCAAGGACGCTAGTCTAAAACTTCATGTGTTTGCTACTTTGGAACGCCATTCAAATTTTCTCTATTTTGTCTTGAAAAGAGTATCCCTGATCACCCAACCCTCATTATAAGCCGAAATGATGGGAACTCTAAGCTTACCCTAGCCGAGAACTCCGCAAAAGCGTCCTATGAGCTTCATATTTTCTTTTACGGGACGTACTTGTGTTGTTCTCAACTGGTTCGAAAGGTAATCACAAGAACGGTAAGTTGGTTGTTGGTTTGCTTGAAGAAGTTTGCTTGAAGAGGTTAATTGTTGCTAAGTATGAGAGAACGTTCAGTGTTTGTTGCAAAGAACGCCAGTTCAGTTGTTGAAGAGTAGTTGAAGAGTCAGAATTTTGAACTTTTGAAAGTGTGAACAGTGACCGTTGCTTTTGCTCAAATCTTAAGGGGGAAGTTTTGCCACGTGTCGCACAGTAAAACAATGTTAATTACCATTTGTGCCACCGCTTCCTCTATATAAGGCCAGAACAGTCGCAATCAAATTTATTACGCTCAACCACTTTCTCTCTCTCAAAATTGCTCTGACTTCTCTCTAGAACTCCGGCGACTTTCTCTCTCTACACTTCATCTGAACTCATGTCTCAAAGACAGTTGAACGTAGCCGGATCTTCCACCGGCGGGAAGCGTAGAAAGCTAGTGAAGTCCCACTACATAGAGAAGCCCAAACCCATAGTTCTCAATGAGTCTCTATTGGACTTTATCAATAGAAAGCCAAGGACGCTGTACAACTTGATAAGGGAACGCATGGCCAAACCTGATGTAAAGAATGACGCCGTCAAAACAAGGAACTACGAGCGGTTCATCGAACGGTTCGTCATTCAAGGCCTCCACAACACCAATTACAAGGACTTTCCAGGACGGATGGACGACGTTCTCTTCTTTTCACAGTTTGGAGGTGAGAATCTAGGTCCTTTACTTGATCTTATCCCCGACCTCCATAACGCCGTTCTTCCCGATTTCCCAATGTACCCAAAGGACTCTTTGGCTTATAAAATGATTAAAGCAAGAGTACCAAGTCCTTCTCCACCACCACCTCAAGTTCCTACCCTTACCACCAAAAAATTACTCAAGCGTCCTGCACCATCCTCTCCCCCCTCCAAATCTTCCCAACCCTTCTCCACTTCTAAACCAACGGAGATTGTGGACAAGTTCCCTTCCCACATAAAGGAGGGACGCTCCAAAAAGGTTCACGACCCAAGGCCCCTCAAAAAGGCCAAAACATCCAGCGTCCCATCCTCAAAACCCCCCACAAAACGGCCAAGCACCACAAAAAGGCCGTCCAACCTGTCCAAAGAATCCACTCCTCCCCCTCAACAAATTTCAATAGTTCAACTCCCCACCCCTCCTCCGTCCCCCCAACCTTCAAGAGAAAATGCCCTAATCCCCTTTCCTCCCCGCACTCATTCCCCTCTAAATTTGGCCAATTTCTCATCTGCCCCGGCCCACATTTCCCCACCTAAGGACCCCGAGACCCCAAAGTCCCGCCGTCCATCCTCTGAAAGTGGCCCGGAGGAGACTGAACGCACCCTTGAGCACACTTTTCTCCGTAGGAAGGCTGGTGAAAAGCCCAGGGTTCTGCTAGCCAAGGACGTTCCTGCACAAATAGAGCACGTTCCCTCCTCCTCTTCCTCCTCTAGCTCATCTGAGAGCCACAGAGGTACACCCGCTCAGGTCTCCCCTTTCATAGATGTTGTTGGGGACTCAAATGATGAAGCGGAAGGAGAGGTGAACACTCCTGCTCAACAAATTGAGGACGCTGGTGAGCACCAGGTCGCTCAGGAGAACGCCGAGCCAACTCTCTCTGAAGAGCTCGAGTGTGATGCTCAGGAAGTCCCACCCTACAACCAATCTCTCCCCATCCTCAACCCTTCCCAAGCTCCACATGAAAACCCCTCCCCCACAATCCAAACAGAATCCAATCAAGTCCCAGCGGACGCTGAGCCAACAACAACAGAACAACAGACAGAGGCTCAGGACGCCGAGGGCACATCTCAAGGTCAGACCTCTGGTGCCGATCTAGCCACAGCTAGTGGCGATGCTGAAAAAGAACAAGGCACAGAGGACGCTCCTTCAAAGGACGCCTCTAATAGTGACTCGGAGAAGGCTGAGGACGAGTCAGATGACAATGAGGACTCTGAGTCCCCCAAGGGCAAGCGCAAAAGGAAGAACGCTGATGTGCCCGTCAAAGTCCTTAGCCCGCTCATTTATTCTGAAGAGTGGCTAGCCTCCTTCGACGATGACTCAGTTCAGGAGTTTCTTGATCTTCTGAGATTTCAAGGATGGCAGAACGTTGGACCAGCACCGACAACTGTTGACAAGGAACAGGTGCAGGCGTTCTACAGGGATTTGCGCTACAAGGCAAAAGAAGGCTCCCTCCACTTCAAAATTGAAGGTGAGAAAGCTTCAGTGACAGAACGTCAAATGCGCTCCTTTCTTGGTCTTAGTCCTCGCAAGCCTCCGTCCGATGCTCTTAGCTCTCTTCCTGAAGGCGGCTTCGAAACGACTGATCAAGAACTGCCTTTGGTTGATCGTATCTTTCAAGGGAAAAGGCCGATGGGACTCGACAGGGTAGATCACGTTCTGAGCAAGGTTGGCGCCATCATTCACTACTTCATTTGTCGCGCCATTCTTCCAAGGCAGGAAAAGCGTTCAATTGTGCAAACACACGATATAATCCTAATTGACGCTATCCTAGAACGCCGCCCAATCAACTTAGCCAGAATTGCTATGCAACATATGGCCAAGTGTGGAAGGAAGAGGCACGCCTTGCCGTACCCTGGTGTAGTGAAGGCGATCTTGCAGTCCCAAGATGCTTATGATGAGAATGCTCCCTCTGAAGAACTTGGTTTGAAATGGAATGCTAAGAAGGGACTCGTCGAGATAAGGCACAATGAAGAGCTGCCGTCTGTGCTCAAACAATTAGAAGCTGAGGCTGAGGAAGCCAGACAGAAAGCCGAGGAAGAACGCCTAGCTGCTGAGGCCGAGGCCGCAAGGCTTAATCCTGCGTCTCAAGAGTCTCCTCAGGACCAAGAGCCTGCTGTAGATCTTACAACTCTTGATCAATTGCTCTTAGGGCCTTCTTCTCCAGCTCCTCCCACGTACGCTCCTTCATCAAGTACAGGTCCTTTGCCCCGTTCTGCTCCTGCCAACATCTCTCAGCATCCTCCAGCAGAACTCATGGGTGCCATTCTGGATAATCAGTGCCTCATCTTCTCTGCCTTAAAGGACTTGTCATCTGCGTTCGCCAAGGCTGCTGAACTTCAAGAGAAATTGCTCCAGTTTTATCAAGATCAGCGCCGTTCTCAATGATTGCCACCACCCCTTTAATCCCCTATCATTTTGCCTTTGCTTCTTTTGAACTTCAAACATTATGACCTTGGTCTGTAATAACTCTAAGTTTGTTTGAATGGCAATTTCACTGTTTGCTTGCATGTGTTTGTTTAAGCATTCCACTGCCTTTAGTTATGTGTTTATGCTAACGTCCTTATCACTTGTTCCCCTTTTCAATGATGCCAAAAGGGGGAAGTGTAGTTTTGCAGAGATGCGCTATAAAATAGTTATCTAGAATAAGCAAGCGTTAAGGGGGAACTATTAAGTGAAAGGTCTAAAGAACGCTCATGCTAGAATAACAAAAGTCCCTTAGAAATTTTTCTAGGACGCGACTCTCTCCTTAAAATCCAAAAGCTAGAGAATCAAAGAATGAAAACTTGTGCTCATTAAAATTTCTCTAAGTATTAGAGGACGCCTCTAAGTTTTCATGCATGCTAAGTTCCAATGTCAAAACTGTATTGCTGAAGAGTTTGTCATCATCAAAAAGGGGGAAATTGTTGGGACGCTATCAAGAACGCTTGCGTACTTGTTAGTGTTCCACACAACCGTCCCTTAGTTTTGATATGACAAATTCACTTTGATTCTAATAAAGTTGTCCAAGTGTTCAGGAACGCCAGTGATCAAAAGGACAACAAGTGTGTATGGGCGTCCCATAAGCTCAGGGACGCTAGCTAACAGGAAGTAAGGACCAGCTAGAGACTACTTGAGCAAGGACAGAGTCCCAAGCAAGTAGGAATGCAAGAAAGGAGTCCTTACTCACTAGCCGACAGTATGACATCACTCGACAATGTTTGATCATCCATCAACACGTGGCGGCCGATCCTGTAGCGGAGTTCATCATACACAGCTGGATACAGGAAGCTTCCTCATCACCGCCCTACTACGTGGAGGAAGATCCTGTAGCCACGTCCACGAAGGGCATGATCGTCCCAGCGAAATGACGCCCTTCCCCAAGTCCTATAAATAGCCCCAAGGCATTTATTGTGACACCAACGCTTTCAGGAATATTCAGAGAGAATCAGAGAGAAAGCGACTCACTCAAGAACACGAAGAACTAACTCAAGAACTCAAGAACAGTACTAGAACTTGTGTTAGATCGAGTGAGACTTGTATCCAAATCACAAAAACAGTTTGTAAGAGAAAATCCAAAAAGAGAGAAAGAGAGTTCTGCGAAGTACTACACAACGTAGGAATAGAGTCCTTTGATAGATTGAACTCGCTTAAGTTGTAGGCTTAGAGGAGTCCTTTACTAGTGGACTTAGGGAAAAGCTAAGTGCCAGAGAACTGTAAAGACTCGCCAGTACAACTGTAAGGACGTTCAATATAAAGGAAAGAACTATTCAAAAATCCTCCAAGGAGGTAGAGGTTTACACTCAAGGACTACTTGGTCTTGAGTGGTTCCTCTATAATTCACTGCGTTCATTACTTACCTGTTTAGTACTTAATTTCCGCTGCATTACTCAAGGACGCCCTTACTCCTCGTAGGGACGCCTAACCTAAGGACGCCTTTACCAAAGTAAAGGACGTCCCTCAGTACTAACGATCCAACACCTTCTTTGGTATTTGACCTTGTTGAGGCCTTGTTTATATACTGAGTTTTTTTTTTTGACGATTGCAAACTATTATTTGTGGTGAATTGAGTTCCATACTATTTGCTACTAATGTGAGTATTTGGTAGGTGGTTGGAGAAATGGCGAAAAAATTCAGGAGGAGGAATGTTGAGCGCAAGAGTATTGTGATGTGGGAGGAGGCCTATGGGGGAATCAACATGCAGTTTCCGGTGCCGGTGATCCCGGAACCAGCTGCCGTTGATGATGCAGGCGCAGCTGCCGTTGATGATGCAGACCCAGACTCGGAGTAATGTTGTGTTTTTCTGTTGTGTCTATCTTGCTGAGTAGTATTTTGTAATGTTGGACTAATATCTGGACTAATACGTTTTCTATGGTGGACCCAAACTGATGTTTGTTTTCTATGGATGATGACGGAGTACTGATGTTCTATGGATGATGAATCGTGAACTTATGTGAAATTATGGTTGTTTGTAATATGTGTTCTAGGGTGGAATTCTATTTCGAAGGTGAAGAATTCACTCACCGACTCGACACAACGACGCCTAATTCTGTAAGTTATTTCGTCAGGACCTATTTTTGTATTTTTGCCTGGGCAAGTTCCTAGTTTAACTTGATGTTGGTTGTCTGGCACGCGTATTTTTTGCAAATTGGATGGATGATGGGGACGAGATTGTTGCGCATGAGTACAATGAGCATGGCGGCGGGACGGGTGCCGCATCTGACCCCATCCAACTAGACTAGACCAAGTTGCTATGTTTTGTGTTCCAAGGTTATCTTGTCTTGTGTTGTGTCAAGCGTGTGGTTTGGGTTGGTGAAATTTGTGTTCTTATGCATGAACTATTTATCGTCGTTGTTCAATGTTGTTCGTCGAATCAGATTTGTACCTTGTATGTGTGGTCCTGACTTTGTTATGTTTGAAGACGTTTTATGACCAAATTGATGCAAATTTCCCTAGTTGGTATGCTTTCGAATTTTCCTTTGTGATTTATCATATATATAGTCTCATTTTTTCCCCTTTTTAATGGGTATGTCTTGTCTCTTCTACTGTTTAAATTGACTTCTTCACTGTCAAGGGCTATAACACATGCAAAACAGGGACGGAAAAATTCATCCCTAGCCTCATGTGCACCTGCATATGCATATGCCATGTCAAATCAACAATGCAAGCTCTTTTTTTTATTTTTTTGGTCGAACCAATGCAAGGTCATGGGGTCTTTAAAAGCACATCTTGTGTTGCTGAAACCAAAACATCTTCATCCCTAACCATTTGAGAACTCCATTGGTAATGCTTGTACTCGGTTTTTGGCTTCTCTTGTACACTTTTTTACTTCGTGTTTTCAGCCCGTAATGATCTCTACCCCAATGTTTTGTGCAGGATCAAGATGGCGTTAGAGAAGTGGACCGCATCCAATGATGAAGATCTCTATGACCTCTATATACAAGAGAAGAGGATGATGCCCCCAAACGACCATATGAATTGGTATCGAATGGCGGAACTCTTTACCCAGAAGACCGGGCTGGATGTTACCCCCAACATGATGAAGAATAGATTTGACTACAACAAGAGAAGTATCGGATGTGGGTATCCCTGAGGTCAGCTGGGGTCGACTTTGTCTTTGATGTAGCAACCGGGAAGCTAGTTGCCGATGAGCAATGGTGGGAAGACGCCATTCGGGTAAAGTAGTGTATATTTGAATATTTTCAATTAAGCATTGTGGTTACGTAGACATCCCACTAATGTCAATCTCGATGTTGATCGCTCATCTGTTGTTAACTGGGAGGAAGCCTATGGGAGACATTACTATGGGTTGAGGGTTCCTCATGCACCGGCTCGTGCAGCCGTCGTCGATGATGCAGGCCCAGCAGAAGATTCCGAGTAGTTCCTAGTTCCTCTTTGTGTTCCAAGGCCCAAAACTTTATGTGTGGAAGCAAGCTATGGTTGTTTGATTGTGATGTTGATCTTTTTATGCTATGTTATGGTGATTGTGATGTTCATCTTTTTATGTTGTGTTCCAAGGAGTTGAGGTTTCTAGCAATCTATGTTTGTAATATGAATAATATGTGTGTACTTTGATTATGTTTGAATGACTATTATGTGTGTGAATTTCGTGTGTTGTTCATCAAGCCTCACAGGAAAACTATGCTTATTTTGTTCATGTTCCCGTTCATGTATTCCTACTTTGAATAAGTTATCATTCAAGAAAATCAAAGTTTGAATTGCCTAAAAGACATATTTGACAGATATATTTATGTTCCCATGAGCAATCAAGTTCCATATATACAAAAAATTCATTAAAAGGCAGTACGTTGTTTCATCTTCCCAAGTTTCACCTTCGACAAATTCAGTAGTGCTTTCCAGTTGCAAACCCTCACCAGTAGCGTTGTGTTCTCCAAATCTCAGAGGCGATAGCATCTCTGAGATGCTTCATGCCACCCGGTGCGTTGTCCTGGCCTCGTTCCGGCCTAATCGGCGGGGCAAGTCTGGGTCCTCGTAGTCATCCTCAAGGTACGTTATCCCGGACCCGGTACCGCAAAATGAAGTTGTGGATGCAAAAGTAGAGGATGATTAGATCGATCTGGGTGTCCAACTCATAGCTAGGCATGTAGACCAACATACGAAACCGTTTTTTCAGGACGTCGAAAGACCGCTCAATGCACCCCTCAATGACGAGTGAACCTTGTTGAACGCTTGCTGGGCAGTCTTCGGGGTCGCGTTCTGGAACTCCGACAAATGGTATTTGACCTTGTTGTAGGGCACCATATAGCCTTCACGATCGGGGTATCCCTTGTCGACAAGATAGTATTTCCCTACATAACAACGACCACGAATTATGTTGGTACCCACAAATGTAGCTATATAATTGAGTCTCAGTGAAGCAAATTGAACCAATTACCGGGAGGAGGGTGTGGGAAGCTCATTTCGGGTGTGTTAAGAGCATGGTCAAAGACGCGTGCATCGTGGGCACTTCCTTCCCACCCAGCTGAGACGAAGGTGAATGACATGTCAAAGTCACACACGGCCATGACGTTGAAGGAACACACTCCCTTTCGATTTCGATAAGGCAATTGATCGGCTCGTAGCACAATACATGAAATGTGAGTTCCGTCAATACACCCTATAGCACCCTACACGCACAATATAAAACAGAAACGTAGGCCATGAGCAATACCGTAAATTATGTTAACCATAACAGCCACGAAACATTTCGCACTTCGATTAGCATTACCTTGAACAGACTGTACCGAATGTCGTTCTGAACTTGATCGGGAATAGTTGAGAACTTTGGATCTCGGGGCTTCAACATGCGTCCAGCTAGCCCAGCAGACCCACTCGATCGCCCCGTAATCGAGTCGAGAACCTCGTGGATGGTTCGGCTTATGGTGTCCCCAGACCGTTGAAACCTCTCACAAACCGCCCGGTTCGAGACCCCTATTGAAATGGTGTAGAGCAAAATCCCCACCTTCTCTAATACCGTCATGTTCCTCGAGGGGCGTAGGCCATGATGCTATTGCAGCTCATCGCACAGTTTCATGAGGACGTGTCGCTCCATTCTGAAAGCATTTATGCATCGAACCTCGGATCCCGAATCCATTATCTCCCGCATCCATAGGTAACCAGTGAGGGGTGACGTGAAACAGGGGACTTTATGAACATACTTTCTGTAGTATGAATTGTTTAAGCGCTTACGCTTCCGAAGGAGAAGAAGGGCAAGCAGGCCTAATAGTTGAATTTGCTCTGTAGACAACTCCTCTTGTGCATCGATCTCCATATCCTTGGTCTCCATAGTGCCCTATATTCATGAAACCAAAACATGTTTTTATCATGATCTTGGCTATAAATATGATCAAGGCATTGGACGCACAACATATGCAAACCGAAACACATAATACACAACAAGAGAGCACACACACATATATCGCAATACACCGAAAACTCTCATCATGAATGAGTAGATATATGTCAAGTCAAGTTAACCCGCAAAGCATTGTACAGGTGTATGAGTACGGGGTCTAACACCGCAACAACAACCAACACATGCACCCTAAGGGCACACACAATGTCTCCATCACAAAACAAACACACACAATGTCCATAGGAAAGAAAACCTGCATTTGCAACACACAAGAACCGAGAAATCAGTCACTCAAACGCTCCTCTGTTGCTTTCTCGTACTTGAATTTCAGCCATGTGTACCGGTCGGCATCGGTCTTCAACGTCAGGAAGAGGCGGCGTTGGTGGTCGTCATTCATCTCATCCATTGCATAGCACCAGAGGCTAGACGGATTCTTCATCCTACCTTCATCCACCATCCGGTAAATCACGTTGATAGCCTCGTCAAGCGGAGTGGTTGTACAGCTGGAACCCTTGTTCTTGCTCGTCAAAGAGCCCTCCAACAGTGAGATCACTCGGGTGCACTCATTGCCAATATCGTCATCCCGTTCCCTGACATATGCAGCACCGCCGGATGTTCTCTTCCTACACTTACTTGGTTCGTCACTACATCCATCTCCGGTCGTCTTGTCCAGAATCTCCACAGATTGCGCCTCAGGAGGGGAATGATTGAGGAGGTTATCTTCCCTAAACTGCTGGAGTAACTCGTTCTCGTCTAAACCATCATCCATCTGCACAAGGTCTTCGAAGCTACGACTTGGCGGCGGCGGTGTTGCATCCTGTGCTTGTGACCGTGACTGTGTCTGAGCCTTTGTCGTTGACTGTGACTGGGTAGACCTTGCTGGAACACTCATATTGGCTGACCGACTTCGCTTCCCGGTAGCGACGATGCTACCAAAAAGTGTGTCCCAAAGCTCACTGAGTTCTGGGTCAGGGGGGTTCAACTTAAACCGTCTTAGCCTCGGGTCCTCGTGTAGAAAAATCACATTAGCCACGAATAACCTACGATACAAGAGTGTATGAATTTGTTCAAAACGAATGTGTTCAAAGTTCCTCACCTTGATTTTTCGATCCCACCATTCATCCGTTCCGGTAACTGCCGCCTCAGATGAACTCCAACCCAATCCGGTCTCATCATGTCTGAGCTTACACCATAACTTCCATATCTTTTTCATGTAGACGAACCTGTTCTTACATGAATCTTTCGTGAACGGTTTTCTGAACTCTTTCGTAAGCTTAACGGCAATCTCGAACCAATTGAAGTGGGTAGAAACTCCATTTTGCTTAACACCTTATTCACAAGCAACAAACAACAAAACTTCATTCCAAATTGTATGATCAATTCACAAGCACATGGCGATTTGGACCACCTTGTTCATAAACACATCAAGAGCAAAGGCCATTACACACTTCATTCCAAATTCAGTCGATCAATTCACAAGCAACAGAGAACAAAACGATGATCAATTCACAAGGGGTCAATGGGAATTGAAGGCTATAACACATTACTCCAATTCGAATTAGGGGCTTCATGAACAAATTCTAAAACTTTACAGAGAAGAAGTACAATACCGGAAATGGGTTTCCAGGAGTGATTCAAGGACGAAGCTGGACGAAGCGGGCGCAGACTGCGAGTTCCACGAGCTGGAAGAAGCTGTCAATGAGGACGACCTAGGTCATTTTCGAGGATGTGAATGAAGATGAAAACAAATTAACGGGAATACGAGGGAGAGAAAGAGAGCACGACATGGACTTACCGGCCGGCGTGGACGACGGAAACGAAGCCGGAGTTGCTGCCCACGAAACTTCGGAGACCACCTGCTCAGGACGAGAGAACCACGGCTGTGACAATGAGAGGACGAGGGACGACAACACAGTGAGAAGACGAGGGAGACAACGACAGGACGACTTACTAGGCGGTGGAGAGATGCAGTTTCCGGTGCCGGCCGCTGTCGTCGATGGAGATGAGAGCGGAGGTGTGGGTTGATTTCGGTCGGTCGACCGAAAGCAATTCAATGAGGGTTGGGGCAAATTCAATGAGGGTAAAGTGAGTGAGGGTAGTGAGGGTAGTGAGGGTAAGATTATTTTATTATTTGTTTTTAAATATGAGGGTATTTTGGTCTTTTTATCATACACTTTTCGGGATTCAGCTAGGTATCTTACCGAACACCCATTTCAAGTTTATCTCCATTCCGTTACTTAATTCAGTCTCAGCTACTTTTCGGATTCAGCTTTCAGTTACAGCTGTCAGCTTTTAGTTACAGCTTTCAGCTAATTTAACGAACAGAGCCTAAACTATCATTACACATAATAGAAGTGCTTTTGGTTTTCTGGCTATGTGCATATACACAGTAGTTTTCTGGCCGCTCCGGAAACAGCAACAATAACAACCGCCACTTCCATCGCCATGGCGGCCAAGACTCCTCCAATCCGGACGTGATCGGTGACGACGATGACGAGGAGGAGGTGAAGGAGCACCGTCATCAAAACCAGCACCACTGCCACCAGATCTCCGTCCGCCACAAACTCAAGGATCTCCATCAGGTAAAAAATTAGATTAATTAGAATCACACTTGCTTGCTCCCCTGCAGTTCCTACTCCCATCCAATTCACACGCATGTCCACCCCAAACAACTCCTACACTCCTCACTGCCACAAGGACATTCCGTTTCAGTCCTCCTCATCCTCCTCCTCCGTCTCACCGTCGGCAAACTCCCTTCCTTTTCTGAAAGCCCCAGCCTTCCGCAACGGCACCGCCTGCTCCCCCTCCCCGATCCACATCGCCATGACTCTAGACACCACCTTTTATATGAATACACAAATCTCGGAATTAAGGAAATTGAAATTATGTTACTGATATGCATGATATAACACATCATATACATGGTTTTAATGTGCTATATGGAGAAAGTGTCAACAGAGGTTTTAGAATGCTAATACTCCCTCCGTCCCGGGGAGTTTGTCCACCTTTCCTAATCGGGCGTCCCGGGAAGTTTGTCCATATCTATTTCCTTTCCATTTATATCACACAACTTTTACACTTTTACCCTTACAACAACCAACAATTACATACCCTTTTACCCTTTTCATCAATCATTTTATTCTCATTCCTCTCACTTCAATTCCTAAAATTACCTTAAATCAATCCAAAAAAAAATATGTTTTTCAAAGATTCAATTTCAATAACACAAATTTAAAGTATGAATATTTTTAATTTTTTTTCCTTTACAAAACAAGATCAGTGAAGCCCAAAAAAAAAATTAAGCCCAATTATCTCCTTAAACCCTCTTAATTTAGCCCAAAATTGCATTAAAAGTCCCCTGCTTCCATCAAAAACGCCACACTCATCTTCATTGTTGAATTGGTGAGAACGGCGTCGTTGCTTTGAGAAGCTTTTCTCTGTGTGTTTGGGCTGGCTTCATTGTGGGCTGCCATGGCTTTGGCTTCACCGATCCACATATATAATGTGGCCTTTCCTCTTGTTGCCCTACTTCATCCTCCCATTTGCGCCGTTTTGTCTGAGATCTCTCCCTTTCGCTCCCACTCCAAAACCCTAACTCCATCGCCATTCTTGTCTTCTTTGCCTTCTCTAAGCTTTCTTCGCTCAACCGCCTCTCCTCCCTTACTCCATAGCCATTGCTTGTCTCCTTGAATTGCTTTTGCTGGCAAAAAATGTCCTCGGATTCAACTCGAACACCCGATTCTTACGAATCTCCCCATCCTTCACTCGATGGGCTTTGGGGGAAGCCTTGGTCAGAGTTTGGCCGGGGCGATTGGGGCTCTGATTGCAAAGAGGTCGCCTCTTACAGCCATAACCACAGATCCGACCCTTCGGTGAGCAACTACAACGAGGAGGAGGCGGTGGCGAGGAAGGTGGAGGAGCCGGCGGTGGATTCCAAGGAGGAGGCGACTGTTGAGAGCTCCGACGGCGAAATCGTCCCAGATTCATATGAATCTGAGTAGCTAAGTCCCCTTTCACCTTGGCTCCGATTGCATTTTTAGTGATTTATCCCCTGTCTTCACTTGCATGTTCAATTTGCTTGCTCTTCTTCACTTGGATGTTGAATCTGGACACCCTATGTTCCTGTAATCGTCTCCAATTGCTTTGATCTATGTTTGTGTTGTTTGAGATCCACGCTCAAGCCGGTTACCATCTTGTGGTGGCAACCCATTGTCGGATCTAACAGGTTCATGTTTGTTTTGCCTTGTTTTTGAAACCTGATGCTTGATGTTGTCATTCCTTGCTTTTGATGTTCATGCATATCAGTTTTGTGACTGTTGTCATTTGTGTTGGCTTCTTATTGAACCTTGATGCTTGATTTGGTAAGTGTTGTTGTTGTTATTGAAACCTGAGAGCTTGATGTTTGTTTTGCCTTGTTATTCAAACCTGATGCTTGATGTATCCCTGTTGTTGTTGTTGTTGCTGTTATTGAAACCTATGCTTGTTATTGAAACCCAATCGGGCTTCACTGATCTTGTTTTGGCTTGTTATTGAAACCTAGACTTGGTTACTTGGATGATTGAGAATAATTGTGTAATCGTGCCTCTGTAGTGTTTCCTGTTGAGGGCTTCATGAGCCTTAATCCATGTGCAATTCATGCTTTTGGCAAAACTCTGTGGCTTTTCCAGACAATTTGTAAACCTTATTCAGTTTGTCTCCTTACTTGAAAACTGTTTCATGTCTGCAATGTTTGTAATACATGGTTCTGTTATGTGTATATCATGCTTACAAGCTTCTGTTATGTGTATATCATGCCTTTTATCTTGCTGAATGTTTCTTAATTCTCCTGTACTCGTGCACTTCTTGTATTTATAGCAGATCTGTATTTTGAACTTGTCAAAATTGTGGTGTAGTTAAGTTGCAATGTGGTGGCAATCCTTGTGAAATGTATCCTTGTTTCCCATTGGTCAGAATGCTTGTTTTTCATGCTTCCATGCTTCTCTGATGACTATATCATGCCTATTTATTCTATTCTTTCCTAACTCCATGCTTCTGTTATGTGTATATCCTGCATATTTTTTGTATTTTTCATGCTTCCATGTTTCTGTGATGAGTATATCATGCCTATTTTCTCTATTTTTCATGCTTCCATGTTTCTGTATGTGTATATCATGCCTATTTATTCTATTCTTCCCTAACTCCATGCTTCTGTTATGGGTATATCCTGCATATTTTCTCTATTTTTCATGCTTCCATGCTTCTGTTATGACTATATGATGCCTATTTTCTCTGTTATGTGTATATCATGCCTATTTATTGTATTTTTCCCTAACTCCATGCTTCTGTTACATGTATATCATGCCTATTTTATGTATTATTCATGCTTCCATGCTTCTGTATTGTTGAGTGCATGTTCCATGTCTTCTGTATTGTTGAATGCTGTCTGTTTTTCTTCTTGTGTTGCATACATGAATGTCATGCTTTGTTTGTTTTGAAAATTTTCTTTTTTACCAATGATGATGCCAGCAAACCTGAGGGGCAATGCCTCTACATTCCCACCACTGTGGCATACACAAGGAAGCCAGCCTGTTTCGTAGGCTATGGCACGCCAGTGTATGTCATGGTGATGTGGGTGGGTTGCCCCAGTGATGGACTGGAGACACCTGAGGTTAATTTTTTCATTTCTTTTTTTTTATCAATGATGATACAAAACTGAGATGTATTTCCTCTACATTCCCACTTAAACTTTATATGCAATTGGAAGCCAGTCTATGTAGACTCTGGCATGCCATTACACATAAAGTTTGAGTGGGTGGATTACATCAATGAAGGATTGAGGATATCTGAGATTACTTTCCTTATTTTTTTTTCAACTTTTGCATACTCTGAAATGCAGTCTATCTGATTTGCAATTATGTAATTCATTCATACCCAAAAGCTTACATATATTCCATAACTTTAGTTATGGTTTCATACTTACAAAAAGATTTACATATTTTCTGCTTTCAAAAAATTCTTATACTTCTAAGAGGCATGGCACATAGTCCATTACAGAAAGTCATACATGTCTTCAAAAGCTTCTGTCTCCTGAGTGTATGCTGCATTGTTGTCTTCTGGCTCATGAGCTGGTTCAGTTGCTTGCATTGTTGGTTCTTGACTTGTATTCTATGCTTGTTGTCCATGCACTTTCTGCCATGCCTCTTGCACAGCCCACATAGGGGCTTCAACCTGGATTGGTAGTGTTCCTAGGAGCTCTAGTCTGTTCTTGTTTACATGTGGCAAGTCATACCTTTGCACTTTAGAACTTCATTCATGACATATTGCATAGACATCCACACATTGCCTAGTGTCTTAGGATCCAGTTCATAAAATGCTTGATTTACTGCTTCCATAATTGCATCAACATCCTTTGGCATCTTTTTGTGCATCAATGACTGAATACTTCTGAAAAATCCTAAGTATAATATGTTGAGGTCTGGACTGTTTGGTGGTTGTTGTGTTAAAATGAAAGTAAAACCATCTTGTTGATATACTTGTTGCCACTGTGCATCTTCTTGTCCTATATGTGCTTTTGCATTATCTTGCTGAATGAATATGACTTGATGAGCTCCTGGTTGTGTAGGCCACTTGGCCTTGATTGCTGGAACAATTTGATTTATGAGCATTTGTCTGGTGACTTTCTGATTCACTGATTCAATAAGCTTTGTAATCATTGTCCCCTTTGCTCTGTTTTTTGAGTTCCTCTTTGCTGGCTCTTGATATGTGAATGGAAAATTTCCTATTTTTCCATCAAATGTGCATTTCCCTTGTGCATCATACCTTGGTCTTGGAACTGCTGCTGTAAACATGACTTTGGATATGAATTTGCTAGAACTAGCTGTTCTGTATTGTCCCCTCTCTTCTTGTGCTAGATAACACCTTTGAGACTTCTTGCTGAGTTGGAACCATTTTTCATCAATGTGAACAAAGTCATACATTGCATAATACTTTCTCTTTGTCTCTGGTGTGCCACCTTCTAGTAGGCTCAATATCCACTACAACCTTGTTGTTTTGTTGGCTTCTTTTAAACCTGGCTTTAGTGCATTTGTGTCAGGCTTGATCTGCCCTCTCTTGATGAGTCTGTGTGCTGCACTCTTTGATATCCCCAGCTTGCCTGCTAAGTCTCTTATGCATGTTCTGTCTCCCATGCTTATTGATGAGATTGCTGCTTGATTCACCTCTTGCCTCACTCCCCCACACTTGTGGTAGTTGTTGCTCACATTTGGTCTTTGGTTTGCATCAATTTGTGCTTTGGCTTTAGTCCATATCCTTCATGCTGTCCTTGATGAAATGCCAAATTCTGCTGCAACCCCTGTCATTTGTCTCCTGTATAGCTCACCTGTTGTTGTGTGTATCTGCAGAAGCCTCAAGAGGACGTGGAACCTCTTCTCATCACTGAGCTTTGACTTTGATGGCTGGTGATGAGATTGTGCTGGCGTTGGATTCCCTTCTTCTGGTGTGTGTTGCCCTGCCACCTCTTCTGTGTCAACTGCTGGCTCATTTAAATCAAAGGGAAAAGGTGGGTGTTGTGGTGGGGCTTCACCTTCAGGAAAAGGCAAATCACTTATTCCCACTCCTGAAGCCATTACAGCAAAGCAATGAAGTTTTGAGAAGAATTTAAGAGCCTTTAATTCCCCTGCACTCGTGCACTTGTATTTATAGCAGATCTGTATTTTGAACTTTAGAAACTTGAGGTGTAATTAAGCTGCCATGTCAGCAATCCTTGTGAAATGTATCCTTGTTTCCCATTGGTTAGATTTGTAAATTATTGGAGTTGGTAAGTGGAAACAGCTGTGAATTCACTTTCTGAATTTTTTTTGGGTCAAAAATTCAAAGCAATGATGAATGTACTATTTGATTTTGATGTGTCTTAATCCAAGTGCAAATCCTGCTTTTGGCCAAACTCCCTGGGACAGAGGGAGTAAATCCAATTCAACATTCTAGCAGGTAATATAATGAAGTTTATTCATGCCGGAAAAATTCATTAATCCCTTAATTCTTTCTAGATCATCAAACTAACATTGACAATACAAAACTTCAGGAGAACCCACTTTCATTCATTATCAGAAGAGACTCTAAATAAGTAGATCAATCACACTTCTGAATAAATTTCAACTACTTCTATATTCAGCTCGAACTTTTCTCTTTTAGATGCAATAACGAAAACATCTTACATTTCTAAATTTATATACCATTAATTGTCCCACTCCTGTTCATATCAGTAAACAACCTTGATAGTACCAACACAATTGTCAATTTCATTATTTTCATGGTCATGAACAAGTCCATCTTAGTTTGAAAAACTAAAAAGGAAGACTAATCACACTTGAGAAGAAACATCAACTGGGGAGAGATTTCCTCGTGGTTTGGCACCATAGATGGAACAGTAAAGCAATTGGAGAAAGAAGGCAGCGGCGGAGTTGTACAGATCGTCTGGAGTCTGGCCTTCCGCAACGGCACCGCATGCTCCCCCTTTCGGGGCTCCATCGCTGTACCGGCTCTCACGGGCCCAGCTCTCGATCCCGTAGCCGTCGTACTTGCCGTCCACCCAATCGCCTTTGTACCTTCCGCTCGCCAATTAGGTGTACACTCTGCTGCCGTTACACTTCCGCTTCTGAAACTCGCCTTCGTAGAAATCGCCATTGTTGTAGAACTCCACGCCTTCTCTGGCCTCTGGTCCGGGGAGGAAGATCGGAGGCCAATTTGTCACGGCTCTCGCATCTGATGTACCACTCAATCGAGGAACCAGACCGGTTCTTGGAGAGCCGGAGCTTCTTGAGAGTGAAGATCGATCTGTCGAGGAGCTGCTTGTTCCTCCCGACGAAGAAGAGCACGACGGCGACGAGCATTAGGGGGGTTAGGAGGAGGTTCTCGGAAGTGGACATCCTCGCCTCCGATTTCTGGTACCAGAAAGAGAGGAGGAGCGTGGAGGCAGCCACGACGAGGAGCTGGATCCATCGGAGGGACGGAGGCGACGGAGCTTTGGGACCTGACCTCCGATTTTTAATTGTATTTTCGATGGGCCTGATTTACTCTGTAGCGAGCATTTTAGTGCTTTTGTTGTAATCCTAACTATTGATTTTGTTTTAATTCCAACGTACCAAATTTGTCCACTCTTTATCACCGTAAGCTAAAAGTAGAGAAGAGAAGATAATAAGGATCCTTGTTATAGACAAAAAATAGTAAAAAAAAAAAGAGGAATAAAAATAGTGAAAAGGATGTGAATAAAAAAGAAAATAATGTGTTGAAAGGAGAAAATGAGAGAAAATTTAGAGAGCATTTATTCTCCTTCCATTACACACTTCAATCACAAATTGTTTTTTTTTTTTTTTTTCAAAAGGTAAACTTTAGGTCCTCTTTCTAAAAAAGGGTCAACTTAGATCATCTTTATGGACGATTGTACTAAACTCCTTCAGGGGAGGAACTATGTCCGGATTTCGAGTATCTGGGATTGTAGGAGCACATCCTGGGTCTCGATCGGTGAAGCTGTTGTAGTGGTCCAAAAAACCGCGTGGAATGTCTTTGTTTGCTAGAAAATTTGCAGCTTGGTTACATTCTCGGAAGTAGTGGATAATAGTTTCAATTTTCCAAGGGACCTTCCAGATGTGTTTGAGGCTGTTGATCACAGTGAGGTTATCGCCTTCAATAATTATCCTTTCCAAATGAAGAGAATCCTCCCATTGCACAGCTACCAAGAGTGTTAGAGCTTCTGCCTGCAAAGCATTGTGGCCTCGACAAGGCTGCTTACACAGAGAGAGCACCCCACTATCCGCTGAACGGCAAACAAAAGAGGTGTGGGCACATCCATCTGACTTCATTGATGCGTCAAAACTTATTTTTGTCCAACCAGGATCAGGCTTGCGCCAAAAGAGAGATTTGGGTTGCAATGATCCCTTCGTATTATGCGATTGGGGGCCACCATCTTCCAAATGGTCTATGTCATAAAGATGATATTGCTCAAGGACGCCGGGTCTACTCTTGTATGGCTGCGGAAAATGGTTGAGTTTCGAAAGCTCCAGACTTGCCACCACAAAAAACAGAGGAGATCAAAGTGATCGGTTCCTTTACGGGTGAGTTCTATGTTTTTTTTAAAGTTATCATAAAAAAAACAAGGGAGATTGGAGCACAAAAGTTTTAACTCAAGTTGGTGCACAAGCGATGTAGTAAATGGGCAATAGAAAAAAGATGGTTAGTATCTTCGTCTCCACTGTCACAGAGGCAACAATTGTTGTAGACCTTGTCAAAGTGCCGGTTTAATCTTTCGGTGGTTGGGAGACCATCCGAGCAGGCTTTCCATAGGAAGGATTTAATCTTGGCAGGAATCTTGAGGTGCCAGTTCCAGGAGCCATCATAATGGTTGTGGGAGCCCTGACGATTTAATACCTGGAGAAGCTTGTCAGTGTCTCATTTCTTATCATGGGTAATGAAGTCTGAGAGACTGAGATTGTAGCCTTTTCATTACCCCCATTAAAAAACGCCCCGGCTTTTTGCACACTATTTTCTGACTTTTTGCACCACGCCATTTTGTGGCGTCGTCATTTAAAGGCGTCCGAATATTATATTAATTAAATTGCGGGAAAACAAAATCGGCATAAAAAAGGGGGTGTCGTGGGACGCCATTGACCGGCGTGGTGGGGTGCCGTTGACCGGCGTGGCGGTGGCCTGGTGTGAATTCTGAATCGAAAACCACGTACTGTTGTAATTTGTTGGGTGACCGGCGTTAATTCCGTGTTCTGCCCTTGGAAGTTGGAACTACTCCTGCTCCTCTTGGGTTTTCTTTCTTCATTTAATTTGTACTCTCATTCATCTTAAATCCCAATCAATCAACCAACCAATCCAAGCACCCGTTTCATGGCGGTCTAAACAAGGATTTCTCCACAATTTGAATTAGTACCTATTTATTATAATATAAGTTGGGAACAATTAATTCCCCCTACTCAAAACGTTCCCCCAGAACGTTTCTCACCATCGGCGTCCAATCAGGACGTTTCTGCTCCGATTCTCTCCTTCTGCGCTCAAGGTCCCGCCACACCGGTCAACGGCGTCCGCCGACAACACGAAATTTTCCCAATCGAAATTTAGTATTATTATATTTCACGTCTTTAAATGGCGACGCCTTCAAACGACGTGGTGCAAAAAGTCAAAAACTTTGTGTGCAAAAAGTCTATGCCAGTCTAGAATCGAATAGTTTGACCTTTAATCACAATTTTTTTGATAGAAATACACTTTCAACTATAATTTCATGCAGTTTTCCCTTTTCAACTATAATTTCATGCAGTTTTCCCTTTGTTTGTACTCGGCACTCGCTGCCGTCAGCAGTGACCTGATTTCTACACAAATCAACCTGGAAATATCTGCCCCTCATTATATAACGTATAAACTGTGCAGTGCCAAATGAGGTCCAAAGAAAAGCATGAAGAACCTATAAATTGGAAGTCACATCAACTATGTTCAAACTTGTATTGACAATCGTTCCAAAACGCTACTCAGGATCCGAACATCCAAAACAAATGCTTCCTCATTCTAAATCTTCTTCCTAACTTGTCTCATCTTTAATAAAGCCATATATACATGCGCACGCTGTGCCAAGTGAAAACCTTTAAGAATAAATAGGAGTGAACGACCATCACGCAAGATAAATGTACAACAATAAAAAATATAAACACTGGAAGCTAGGAATACATTTCAAATCTTGGCTCATACCAGCTTCACAGCTTGCAACAGCCCAACCACCATCACCACCATCCTTATCATCATCGAGCAAAGCAGGTATTACATATAGGAACAGCGGCTAATCCGCAAGTTATGAATCAGGAATGCTCATATTCCAACATCATGTGGAAAGCTTTTGTACGATGTTTGCTGATGCATGCCAAACATAATGTCTTGCTCTCTATAAGTGAAAAATTGATCAAGAAGGATCCTGCAAAAAATTCTTGATTGTAAGTATGAACAGCCATGACAAAATTAATAGAGTCAACATTCAGAGACTCAAAAGAGAATAAAACCATATATAACCCGAGATCAAAGAGGTTTATGAATGTAATACAGCATACTTTCAAAGGACGGATTGCAGCCGTGTAAAGCATACTAGCTCAGTTCAGATCTAGCATGTACACAGATAAAGTAAAAGATTGGGAAGGTATCCTTACAACTACTTTTCAGCTGCACCTTTCAATTATCTTCCAGGCCAACGACCAGTAGCTGGAGATTCTGCGCCCGAGCTTATGCTAGAACGCCTTTTCAGAAAGGGATCATCTAACAGTTCTGCAGCTGATGGGCGATCATCCGGGTTCACTTGCAAGCACCTTAATATAAAACTCCTTAAATCTGCTGATAGATGGTCAGGGATAGGAGGTGGTCGACCCATACCAATCCTGAACAATGCTTGCATCTACACAAAAAGCAGCAAAGCATATAGGAACTTTTAGTTATAGTGAATGTCAAAACTCCCGCCTCCTGAAAAATGAGCTGTATGTTTCAGAAAGACAACCTGTGCATCTAGACAAAATACTCATATGATAGCAAGTTTCACAAGGTTCAATACTAGCAGGAATATTTACAAGTTACAATCAAATTTTATTGCACATAAGAATAAGGCTCAGCTACTAAACTAAATTTCTTGTAACAAAAGAACACGTGCAGCAAGGATAGGCTTCACATTAAAGACAAACAAGGTAAACAAGACCGCTGATTATGGTCACCAAACTTTTTCTTTTTCCTGAAAAAAAATCTTTTGATACTATACATAATACCATCATACTTCATTCACATTAATATTAGGCAGACTTCATGTATGAATGAAACATTATGAAACAAAGATTTAGTGCCTACGAAGAGCATGTCTTCATTTCTTGTACTCTATTATCTGATTGTTTCTTGACAAATACTACTCTTAGAAAAGTTAATAATATCTAATCTGAATATTCACCAAGTGAGATTAAACCACAGTTGACAGGTTGATGAACAGCCTCTAATTTAAACATACAAAAAGGGATGAACTAAAAATGCATAATTAACATACAGCATCCAACGGATGATATGGAAGTTGTCCAGTTGCCATCTCTAGTACAGTGCATCCAAGGCTCCAAATATCGGCCGCAGTTCCATAGCCCTGATTCTTATTATTAACAACCTGAATAAATATGCATCACAAACATAAGTATCATTAAGTATTACACACCAAAGCAATTTTGAAGGAAAAAAATACAGGTACCAGTCACACAAATATGAAGATAAAACAGTTCATTATGTCATTACATCATAAACTTCATAAAAATAAAAATAATAGTTCATTGTTTAAATAAAAGTTGAGTTAAAAATAACCAAGCATATTCTCATGTCAAACATCAATTTGCTGAATTCAAGAGGGGGAAATAGAGAACAAAACCAACCATATCTCACATGAATATAATGAATGGTTGAAAAGTCTCACAAGCTCATTCAGATTCATGCTCCCAACCCACACATATCAAGGTAACAAAGTCATCCCCAATGCAGCCCAGGGACAAGATTCATATATATTGCTATTGCAGATTATTAAGTAATGACTTAAGTACTTTTTAGCGTAGAGATCTAACATGATTCTTCATTCAATCATATATGCAGTAAATCTGAATCTGTAACACAAACCTCAGGAGCCATCCACAGAGCAGTACCCTTGCAAGATTTCAAGTCATTCAATTTCACAGTCTGAAAAAACGATTCAGTGTCCAGAGTTAATATTAGCATTAAAATATAACCAGGAAATATTATAGATAGGCAGAGATGTACTTTTGCCAAACCAAAATCTGCAAGTTTGACTATTCCGGTGGATGCAACTAGTATATTTGCACATTTGATATCCCTGCAAAGCAAGACAAAGAACATATTTGAATTTGACACACACATTAACAAATCGTTCAATAGTAAAATTCTCAAAATTTCAGTTAAGGACTAACAAACTTCCCCTAGCTAATTCAAAGACGCAGAGCACAACAAGGTGTAAGCCATGTGGACTCATAATGAACTTGAGCACACTACTACTGAAACTCAAAACTAAACTAACTATAGGTTGGATTCCCCATAAGATTTTATCAGTGTTTCATTTGGTACCTATCAACCTAACTTTATAATTGTTTCAAACTAGTCCCAGATTTTTATTTGGTCCATTTTTAATCCTTTTGTTAACATGTCATCAAGTGAAGGTTCATTTACGGGGTTTGACCTTACATATTGTTTTGCACTTCTTATCCTTAGTCTCTAAGATTACATAATTATATTTGTTTTAACTTTTTCTAAAGTTTGGATTGTTTTAATAAGATTTACGGGTTAAGATATTTAAGATAAAACGAGACCAAACGTTGGTGAATAAATAATTGCAGTACCTTCGAAAGAACTAATCTGCACAGATACACTAGTAGTCTAGTAGTGTCATGTTGAAATGCTAACATAATTTAATAAATATGCTCACTTCTTGCTATATTTTAGAACAAAGAAAAGCATTTCTATAGCTGATCATTGAGTTTTCAGGTTTGCAATTGTTGGAGATTTTAATATTCCTTCCTGAAAATCCCTATTCCAGATAAAAACTCTTGAGGCAGGATATTTTAAGAATATGAAAACTTGTCACCTGAGCTTATTGATCTCTTACCACCAATAAGTGAAATAAAATATGGTTAATTGGCATTTCTTTCCAAGCTCAGAACCAAAAAAATCAGTCCTACAGTAACAGCTGAGTTTATGCTTCAAGCCAGACAGTTTACATAATCTGAAATGCGGGTGTATTACCTGTGAACAACTTTTCTTGAGTGAAGATACTTCAATCCTGAAAGGATTTGCCTTGTATATGCAGCGACTACAGAATCTGGAAAAACATATATCCGATATAAACTTGCCAAAGAACCCTTTGTCACCAGCTCTAAAAATATATAGAGATTTGCATCGTCCTGAAAAAGGGACAAAAGAAACCATAGAACCATAAAACCAAGTGAAGTAGCTCCAAATGAAAGCCAAGGGTATAGCACTGTAGCAGACTAATACATGCACTAAAATGCCAAAGGATAATTATTTTTCAAATCAAGTGATTAACAAGGGAAAAGTTACCGGAAAACATCATCAGAAATTCAGAATATGAAAATACACCCTTACAACAAAATTCTGCTACTATCAAAAGCTAGCAGTACTATTTACGCAAGGAACACCTTAAACTTCACGATGTATGGCATGAAACTACTGTAAAAACTCAATTTATGAAGACAAAGACGAGCTTAATTAAGTGGGTAAAAAAAATTTTACCCACTTGTTTTGCAGTAATTAATCTGTCAAACAGGAAGCAAATCCATTCAAATAGCATGTTGAAAAATCCTTAACTCTAAGGAACCAAGCAATTATTACAAACAATCAATAAAATTGACATTTTGCCCGCATCACTATCAACATAAATAAAATTTTCCCCACACACAAGAAAAAAGTAAGTTCCATTACATCTATATTACATTTTGATATAAGCTTCTCATCATCATGAAAACACATCACAAATGTAAAGGAAAAACACACATCCAGTATTAATAGAGAAAGCTCCAACACTGAGCAATAAGCAGCCATACCGTTTCAGTGCCAAGATACTGCACTATATTGTTGTGTTGGAAGTCACTCAACAGCTCAATTTCCTAGGGGAGAGGAAGAAATTAAACAAATTATAGAAGATGAATCTCAGAACATCTCTCAAAATTCTCAAGGCTAAAGTAATAGTATGAAATTTTCTTTTCTCAATTTTGGAAATAGCAAAGATCAGATTTTCTTCTTGGATGAAGTTATAGTAAAGAAAGATTAAATGATGGAACATCCCTTCTTTTGTTTTCACTTCAACCAAAAAAGAGAAGATTTCATCTACCCGATTTCCTTTTCTTTCCAACAGTCAGATTGCAGTTTTAAGGGAAAATATATTTGTTATGTTTTCACACCTGCTGAAGTGACAAAATGGATTCCTTTCCTTGGCTTCCTTGTTCAAGCAGAGAAACTTCTTTAATGGCAAAAAAAATGCCATCACTGCACAGGAATTGATATTCTTACACAACTTACCATAATCATAGGATAACTAGTGCATGTCAAGAATAGGTGAATAATAGCACCAGTTAAAAAAAGAGCTAGACACTTCACCAAAAAAATTAAAATAAAGAGGTAGACAGTGATAAGCAATAGTATGGAAGATGCTGCTAGCAGTAAACATGACAAATCATCAAATTGGAGCTAGAAGCACAACACGTATGGCTAATTATTAATGCATTATATTTAGAGCGCATTCCACATATACTTACCTCATTCCTTCATACACTGTTCCAAATGACCCTTGTCCCAGACGATTGCCTTTTTGCCAATTGGTGATATTATATTTGACCTTAACATTCGGTGAGTTATCTGTGGACGAGCTTGATGAATCAAGATCTTGAGAGGTAGAAGAAGAAGAATCTGATGATAGAGCTGCACCGGCATTTGGCGATCTGACCCCAACATTTTCGTCAGAGCTGCTAACTACCCGGGAAAAGGAGGATCTTACAGATCTTACAGATTTTACCAAATTTACAGGTCTTACTGATCTTATAGGGTACAGATCAGCCTCTCCAACATCTTTAGGTGCTATTGCTTCTTCAATATTCTCAAAAGAGCCTTCAACAACTCCAGGAAGTGGTGTTACTGATGGAAGAGTTAGAATTGGAGGCCGTTCACCGATAATTCCTCTACCAACAATGCTGTTACTGGATTCATATAGCGTATCCTGCAAAGAGGAATCATCAGCTCCTTGCGGTGGTGTTACTGTGGGTAGAGTTAGAACTGGAGGTCGGTCACCTACAATTCCTCTACCAACACTGCTGTTAAAAGACCTAGGCTGTTTCAACACACTATCCACCTCAGCAGTCACGGACTGCACACTGCAAGGGCACTCTTGAGACAACTCAGCAACAGCCTTAATCGGAGCTTCCAGTTGTTGGGGATGGTCCATTCCATCTTCATCCCACAGACTGCTCTTACGTTGTTGAATAACATCAGAAGATATCCGGAACATCTCCCACACTGCTGTTGGAATCTCGAAATCTTCAGGCCCCGAAAGGCCCAAGCTCTCACAAACCTGACTCAGCTGACCATCATTTCCTTTGATCTGCAAGCTTCTGTCAGAGGAAATATTCAGGTCAAGGGACCTTGTCCTTGGGGCTGACGATGTACTCGTTGTAGATGAGGTCACAGAGGAGGATGACAGGGAAGATGAAGGGTAGTAATCAAAGTTCTTGACGGCATTTCTACGGACAAGTTTGGGTCTGTTTGAAGGGGATGGAGTCTCCAGACTCTGATCCATGCTTTTGCTTTTGCTTTGCTTCCTGGAAGAGAACATTCGAGGTAGTTTATTCATTGAAACCCATGAAAATGGAACCCTATTAAATGAATTCCCCCAAGAAGAGCTTGAACCTATTGAAATTCAGCTCTATACCCCCCTGTATTCACTCCGGTGAACCCTGAAAGACTCTCGACAGCCAAATTGTAACCTGATCGAATCAAACAATTTCCAACGTTGTGCTCAAGCTCACCAACAGCTCAGAAGATCAATCAACCAAAAAAGCTGCCACAACTACTTCTCCCCCTCCTCTGGATCCTTATCATCAGAGTTAGGGTTTCGGTCCACAATCTCTATCTATACACTATAAATCTAATATATAATTCACTAGCAGCCACAAAACCAGAACCTGTACACCGGAGCGAAGCGTATAATTACTCCAATCTCTTGCTATGGCCTTTTCTTCCACAAGCCACTTCCGATCACAAAAAACGAAGGCATCTCGTTTCTCCTCTGCACCTTGAATTTGCAATTCGCTTTCTCTTGGAGGAGAGAGAAGACCAGAAGGAAGAGAGGAAGTAAACGCCGAGGAGTCTAGATGGAGGGAGAACGCGCCAACGAGGGGAGAGGGGCGGGGCGATGGCTCTGGTATCTGTTTGGTAGGAACTGGGGAGAGAAATTATTGTGTGCGACGCACAACCAGAGGAGAACATAGGATTTAGGATTTAGGGCACATGGAAGACGCGGCTAGAGATGGCTGTGGGTTGGTCGAGTCGTCCTTTGCTCATGTCATTGCATATTCAATAATCAATATTATCAAACTATGACTTCATTTAATATGGTCAAGTTACATCGTTACAATTTATTCAGGTATTCGATAGATTATATAAAATTATATTTCATAAAGTCAAAATGGGTGTGTTATTTATTTATAATCGAAATTTTGGTTTACATAATTGTGATATCTATATACAGTTATACACAAAAATATTTAACATGGCTTAAAATTCCATGAAGACAAAAATCCAATTTGGTGTACAATCTTGTGTAGAAAGCCAAACCAAACCCTCAAGATGAAACCTTTAAAAATCTTCTTTTATATACATACATATATATAGGTAGGTTCGGTGAGGAGTAGGGTTGAGCATCGAACCGACAAAATCAAAAATTTTAAATGAACCGACCGAACCGAACTGAACCAAACTGAAACTAAGAATAGGCGGTTCGGTTATTGGTTCAAGCAATTCGAAAATTTCGATTTCGGTTCGGTTCGGTAAAACCGAATTTAAAAAAATTGTGCAAAGTGTGGGCTGGTGGGCTATCAAGTGGGAGTGGGGTTACTGGATTAGGCCCATTAGGGCATAGGTGTTTACACCACTTTATTGTCAAAACTCTATGTATCAATACACATTTTTTTTCGCTTAATAACACTTGATATTTTATATAACAAACAAAAAAAATTGCTTTACTAATATAATATGATAAATAAATGGAGTATATAGAATGTGATACCTATTAAATTGAGGATTTAAAACACAAACTATAATATGTTGAATGCTAAGATAGGTAGATAAATTAAGATGTACAGTTAAAAAAAACTCTCTTTTTATCATCGCCTATTTGTTTCGCTGCCGGCCGTTTTCTTGTTTCTTTCCGTTACCCATGGCAACTGGAGGAATGGAGGTTGATCCTCCACCAACCCAGCTCTCTCAGGCCAATCTTCCCCCTCCAAACTTCTCTCCCGTGAACTAGGTAGCCCCTTCATCTCTCGCCCATCAGAATGGGAATGTTATGGCTGGAAGCAATCATTTTCCGACGCTGGTTGAAAGTCTTGTTGTGCCATCGGGGAGCAGGGTTCCCTTCAAGGACATGGTTTTTAGCAACGAGGGGCAATATAGTATCCACCAGTCCTTTGAGTCAGAATACGACACTGATGGTGATCAACTACCAGTAGAGATTAACCCTAAATGCCCTAGAGTTCTCTTTACTACTGTTGAAAAAAAAAATGCACATGCCATGGATGAGATCCTTGATTATCAATATGTTTGATAAAGGCCCCAGCTATGCTATCATTAAAAAAACCTTAGAAAAGAAATGGAGTCTTAGGGGTAAACTGACGTTGGTCGATATTGGAAACGTGTACTATGTCGCGAAATTTACTAATGATGACGATTGCAACTTCGTGTTGACTCGGGGCCCATGGATGATCGAAGACAACTATTTGATCATTTAGAAGTGGAAGCTGAATTTTGATCCATACAATGATACTAAAAGCTCCCTTCTTGCTTGGATACAAATCCCAAGAGTCAGGATGGAGTACTTCAACGAGCTCTTCATTGAAAGGGTTGGTAGTATGATTGGTGAAGTTGTTAAAGTTGATAAGACTACTCTAGCTGTGAGTACGGGTCAATTTGTTCGGTTTGCTGCGGAAACCGATATGTCCAAAAGTCTTCTTTCCAAGTTCGAACATAAGGGAAGGGATTGGCCTATTTCCTACGAAGGTTAAGAATGTTGTGTTTCATGCGTGGTAAAGCTGGGCACCTTGAAGTGGATTGCGTGCCTAGTCCAGCTAATTAGATGGAGTTTTGGCAATTAGGGAATGAATGTCGATTAATAATTCTTTTGGTTATTCTTATACGTGTTGATTTTGTAACATCCCTATTTTAAAATTATGGGTATTACCGCTAATGACCTCGGAGTTTACCATCCAAAGTCACCTAAAGCTATAGGTAACATTACACGATCTTTAGACAGAGGACATTGACTTGTATTACAACAAAATGGTTCATAGTTTAATACACTTAAGAAGACATCCAACAACATAAAATAAAATCGTTTTGAGACAATGTCGTAAAATAGAAAGCAACAGAAATATAATGACAATCCAAAATATATAATTATTGATCAACGCGTGGGACCCATATTGTCCAAAATATTCAAATAGTCTTGAAATCTTCCTTCAATCTTCTAGTCTTCGGCTTTACTCCTTAACGGCCTTACCTTTGCTACCTGATATTTCCATAAGAGATAAGAAATATCAGCTGACCAATGTCGGGAAGAAAAGAAAGTGGTATTAATCTAATGTGAGACTAAGCAAGTGGTAGAATGCAACTAGGTTCTTAAAAATGTTAAGTATGTCGGTATCAAAGTCCAAATGGAAGTTGAGCGATGCACGACAATTTGGGGTCTTTCGAGTTGAAAGAAAGAGATAATTTAGAGAAAGAGGCTTTATGTGAATACAACTCAGACGATGAAGGAACAAAAAGATTCTGATGAGAAAAGAAATATGAGACTTTTTTAGGAATAGGAAATCACAAGAAGGTGATTCCTAGGAATGAAAGGTGATTAAGTTTTTCTTGTTGAGAACTTTATTAATTCACATCAAATTTGAAAAGCCTTCATCGGCTAGAATATTTAAAAGTCGAGAGTTAGAACGGTTTTCAAAATCGTACTAACCATTCTCATTCTTTTAATTAATGTGCATTAGGCACTTATCTTTCTTAAGTCATAAAACATTGCATTTCAGTGATGACTTATAATTGTGGCAGCTCATAAGTGAGACGAGACCAACTGAATTAAAGGAACGAGTCCCAACACTTAGCTAGAGTGTAATCACCCCTCTATTCAGAGAGCGGAGAGAGTAATGACCCACACTACAAGAGAAACCGCCTTGATCCACACTTGAAAGTAAAGAAATTACTCACGGAAGTTAAAAAAGTACAGGTAAAATCAATAGTTAAAAGTGTTGGAGTCAAGTGTGGTTAAATGGGGTGCGGAAAATTATACAACACTTAAAGTAGGTGTAGAAACTTCCCACATCCATAACTGTTTGTTAAACTCACTATTTATAGTGTTGCAATCAAGTGTGGGTAAATTTGAAAATATAGTATAATATCGTTTGTAGTTACTTGATTAATTAAACAATATTATAATATCTAATTATGTTTCGAATGAAGTGTACATAATTTTAAAAGTTTTATAATTGTGGCATGATGACATTCATATGGTCGATACTAATTAATTAATAGCAAATGTACTAAATTGTACGAAATAAATTTCATAGTAATATTTCAGACGGAATTGGGTTTCTAACCTATGGGAGACAAATATTGA
The DNA here is from genome assembly GCA_963924305.1 of Polygonum maritimum. Lineage (NCBI taxonomy): Eukaryota > Viridiplantae > Streptophyta > Magnoliopsida > Caryophyllales > Polygonaceae > Polygonum > Polygonum maritimum. The sequence goes on along the minus strand of OZ002736.1, from coordinate 9,362,337 downwards.
AGCAAATAGACTACAAGGAAAAAAAATGAGCCCCTATAGGCTTTTTTCCAATTTTGCCCCTACCTTTTTTTTAAATTTACAAGATGACGTCACCAATGGCATATGATGACGTCAGCACCCCTTACCACTATCGGCGTTGACCAGTCGTTGACCAGCATTGACCAGTCGTTGACCGGCGTTGACCGCCTTGTCATTAGTGATGGCAAGTAACTTGTCATCAGATGACAAGTTACTTGTCATCAGTCCACGCACAGTCGTTGACCAACATTGACCAGTCGTTGACCGGCGTTGACCGCCTTGTCATTAGTGATGGCAAGTAACTTATCATCAAATGACAAGTTACTTGTCATCAGTCCACGCACAGAAAACTTGTCATTTCGTTCACGTACTCAACTTGTCATCTGATGACAAGTCGAGGTAAAACCCATCATTCACACAAAAAACTTGTCATCAGTGATGACCAGTTACGAAATTGACCTATGTGGGATTTGAACCCACATTATTGTGCATCAAGCACATTGCTCTACCATTTGAGCTAATAGGTCATAATTATAAGTAATATATATACAAATCTTACATACCCAAACCCATAAAATCATCCAAAAAACATTAAAACAGACCTGTCATCACCCCCAGATCCGTAAAACAACTTGTCATCACCAAAACACATTAAAAAAGGACTTGTCATCGCCAAAACCCATAAAAACGGACTTGTCATCACCCAGAACCATAAAAACAACTTGTCATCACCCAGAACCTTAAAACACACTTGTCATCAGTCAAATCCGTAGAACAAACTTAAATTGCTCAAAACTCATAAAAAATCACTTGTCATCACCCTAAATCATAAAATTGTCCCAAAAACACTAAAATGAACTTGTCATCCAAAAAACCCACAAACTCAAAACCCTTATACCCACAACAAAACTTGTCATCACTTAAATCCGAAACACAAAGTTGTCATCCAAAAAATCCAAAAACATATCCAAACCCATAAAATCATCCAAAAAACCTTAAAACAAACCTGTCATCACCCCCAGAACCGTAAAACAACTTGTCATCACCAAAACACGTTAAAAACGGACTTGTCATCGCCAAAACCCATAAAAACGAACTTGTCATCACCCAGAACCATATAACACAACTTGTCATCACCCAGAACCTTAAAACGCGTTTGTCATCAGTTTGTTTTAACTTGCTCAAAACTCATAAAAAATCACTTGTCATCACCCCAAAACATAAAATCGTTTCAAAAACCCTAAACTCAACTTGTCATCCAAAAAACCCACAAACTCAAAAACCCTAAACCCACAAAAAAAACTTGACATCACTTAAATCCGAAAAACAAACTTGTCATCCAAAAAATTCAAAACCCTCAAAAATCCAAAAACCCAAAAATCCCAAAAATCCAACCGGTTGGATCCGGCTCGTACGAGCCGGATCTGGCTCGTACGAGCCCAGATCTGGCTCCAACGAGCCCGGATCTAGGAGAGAGGGAAGAGAGGGAGAGAATGGAGAGAGAGAGAGAGAGAGAGAGAGATGGCGGACGAACCTAAGGGCGGGCGACGGCGGCGACGGAGAGGGAGGGCGGGCGGCGATGCAGAGGGAGGGCGGCGACGGAGAGGGAGGGCGGGCGGACGTCGGCGGGCGGGCGGGTGACAGAGATGAGAGGGAGGAAGGAGAGGGAGGGAGTGTAGGAGAGGGAGAGAGTGAGGGGAAGGAGAGGAAAAAAAATGAGGAGGAGAGAGAAAAAGAGAGAGTTGGGGGGTTTTTATAGGGAGAGGTTAGCCTAGTTACTTCATTTTTTTTAACTAAGCCTAATCTCCACAAAATCACCCCCAATTCACCCTCCCCACCCCAATCCCTCAATATTTCATACACAAAGATTTCAATTAAAAAATTAAAACCGGATGAAGTTTAGAAATTACAATATGTAAATACTAAAATAAATTGAAATTAAAAAGACATGTCCTATCCCATACATATTTCAATCTTCAACATATACATACATATTCTTATCCCATACATATTTCAATCTTCAACACTATAAGCATGAGTCTAATTGGCCGATCAACACTACCCTTGCTATCACATTCCACCAGCCTATCATCGCATCTCATGGCTGGTGCCAATTGATATCGGCTTAAACATCAGTAACGACCAATCGAGCTATGAAACCAACATAATAACTGATGACGACGAGCCCAAGCACGGCGGATCTCATGCTCCTTGATGAAAGCACCACCCCTAATGTTGATGTTGATTTGGCAATCCAACCTCAAATGGATCGAAGGAAGCAATCACCACCTTTGCGGCCACTTCAAACACACTATTGCTCTGCTTGTTCAATGATGAATTCGTTGTTGTCTTTGACAAGGAAACTGATTGAAGCCGAGAATTGCAGAGGATGCAATCGGCTCAATGTCCGGAATTGTAGAGGATGCGATCGAGAGAGGATTTAGCCCCTCCTATTGCACGCTCGGAAGGTTGTAGAAGAGGCACGATCTTGGACAAAGAGTGGCAAGCAACTGGCAATGACTAAAATAAGGGATGACTATAAAAAAAACCGGTGATCTTGAGTGTTGGGACGCTATCAAGGACGCTTGCGTACTTGTTAGTGTACCACACAACCGTCCCTTAGTTTTGATATGACAAACTCACTTTGATTCTAATAAAGTTGTCCAAGTGTTCAGGAACGCCAGTGACCAAAAGGACAACAAGTGTGTATGGGCGTCCCATAAGCTTAGGGACGCTAGCTAACAGGAAGTAAGGACCAGCTAGAGACTACTTGAGCAAGGACGGAGTCCCAAGCAAGTAGGAACGCAAGAAAGGAGTCCTTACTCACTAGCCGACAGGATGACATCACTCGACAATGTTTGATCATCCAAGGACACGTGGAGACCGATCCTGTAGCGGAGTCCAACACTACGTGGCGGACGATCCTGTTGCAGAGTCCATCAACACGTGGCGGCCGATCCTGTAGCGGAGTCCATCATACACAGCTGGATACAGGAAGTTTCCTCATCACCGCCCTACTACGTGGAGGAAGATCCTGTAGCCACGTCCACGAAGGGCATGATCGTCCTAGTGAAAAGACGCCCTTCCCAAGTCCTATAAATAGCCCCAAGGCATTTATTGTGACGCTAACGCTTTCAGAGAATATTCAGAGAGAATCAAAGGAAAGCGACTCACTCAAGAACACGAAGAACTAACTCAAGAACTTTAGAACAGTGCTAGAACTTGTGTTAGATCGAGTGAGATTTTGTACCCCAACCACAAAACAGTTTGTAATCAGAGAAACCAAAAAGAGAGAGAGAACGTTCTGCGAAGTACTGCAGAACGTAGGAATAGAGTCCTTTAGTAGATTGAACAAGCTTTAGTTGTAGGCTTAAAGGAGTCCTTTACAAGTGAACTTAGGGAAAAGCTAAGTGTCAGAGAACTGTAAAGACTCGCCAGTACAACTGTAAGAACGTTCAATATAAAGGAAAGAACTATTCAAAAATCCTCCAAGGAGGTAGAGGTTTACACTCAAGGACTACTTGGTCTTGAGTGGTTCCTCTATAATTCACTGCGTTCATTTATTACCTGTTTAGTACTTTATTCCGCTGCATACATCAAGGACGCCCCTACACCTCGTAGGGACGCCTGACCAAAGGACGCCTTTACCAAAGTAAAGAGCGTTCCTCAGTACTAACGATCCAACATTGAGTGGTGTATATAGACAAGGCAAACGGCGGTTTGACATTTTAATATTAAAATGATAGTGACCTTAGTGGGGTTGTGGGAAATTTGACAAAGATAAAAAGAAAATAAGAAAATAAGTTATATATCTATATCCTGTTATGAAAAGATTAAACCAAGGCCACTCTAGTCTTCTTAAAAGGAACACTTAATAAACTTTGAAACACTCTGGATCATTAGAAGGGAGAGAGGGAGAGTAAGAACTTTAGAAGTGTATTTCTTACTCTACTTTGGTGCAAGTTTTACAATGGTAGATGACCTCCTTTTATAGGAGAAATGTGAGGTAAAACCTAGGTAAATTTCCATGATTTTAACCATGGAAATAAGGAGGTGAAGAAGGTGTATAATTCACCTTGTACAATTTACCTCCAATCATACATAATACAAACAATAAATGTCCAATCATCTACTCATACAAGTAATGGAGATGTAAGAAGGCTAACTTGTAGATGCGTATAAAAGGGTGATTAGTAGATGATGTAGATTATGGCTATAATCATGCATTCATAACACTCCCCCTTGAATATTCACCTTCTTTCATGCTGTAGGAGATGGGTGTACGTTACCTCGTTAAAAACCTTGTCAGGAAAAACCCAATGGGATAAAAACCTGAACGAAGGGAAAAAGAGTGCAACTTGAAACCCATTGTACGCTTTAGAGCTGCCTCATTAAAAACCTTGTCAAGCAAAACCCAATGGGATAAAAACCTGATCGAAGGGAAAAAGAGTGCAACACGTATGATGCTCCCCCTGACTTCAACATATGTCTCGAAGTCTACACATTCCAATTATGGATACTAGCTCTCCAAATTTCTTAGGGATCAAAGACTTTGTGAATAGGTCAGCCAAATTGTCATTTGATCGAATTTGTTGGATGTCCACTTCACCAGCTTCTTCCAAATCTCGAGTAGAAAAGAACTTTGGAGATATGTGCTTTGTGCGGTCTCCTTTGATGTAGCCTTTCTTCATTTGAGCAACACATGCAGAGTTGTCCTCAAATAATGTTGTTGGATCGTCAGTGATCGGCGGCCGCATCCCACTTTCTTTCTGGATGAATTGGATCATTGCCCGTAGAGATACACATTCTCTTCCTGCCTCATACAAAGTAATCAACTCAGCTTGGTTCGATGATGTGGCAGTCATGGTTTGCTTCGTTGATCTCCATGAGATAGCAGTGCCTCCATACGTGAACACATAGCCATTTTGTGATTTGGCTTTGTGTGGATCAGACAAGTATCCTGCATCCGCATATCCAACCAGAGCTGCATTTCTTTGGCTACGATAGTACAACCCGAGATCATGTGTACCTCGGAGATAGCGAAATATGTGTTTGATTCCATTCCAATGCCTCCTTGTAGGAGCAACGCTATACCTGGACAACAAGTTCACAGCAAAAGCAATATCTGGTCTTGTATTGTTAGTTAAATACATTAAAGCACCAATTGCACTTAAGTATGGTACTTCTGGACCAAGAACCTCTTCGTCCTCTTCTCGGGGACGGAATTGATCCCTCTCAACATTCAGGGATCGAACTTCCATTGGAGAGGTCAAGGGGTGTGCTTTGTCCATGTAGAACCTCTTAAGGATTTTCTCAGTATAATTAGATTGATGGACAAAAATCCCATCCTTTAAGTGTTAAATCTGTAAGCCAAGACAAAGCTTTGTTTGTCCAAGGCCTTTCATCTCAAATTCTTTCATCAAATATTTCGCAGTAACTTCAAGTTCATTTGAAGTTCCGACGATGTTTAGATCGTCAACATAAACTGCGATAATAGCGAATCCCTTTTCGGATCGTTTGATGAGCATGGACAAACAGTATTGTTCATATACCCTTCTTTCATGAGGTATTCACTGAGACGATTGTACCACATTCGCCCAGATTGTTTTAACCCATATAATGACCTTCTCAATTTTATGGAGAACATTTCTTTAAGTCCACGATTATTGGCCTCAGGCAATTTTAGTCCTTCTGGGACTCTCATGTAGATGTCTGTATCGAGTATTCCATATAGATATGCAATAACGACATCCATGAGGTGCATTTGTAATTTCTCAAAGATACTCATGCCAATTAGGAATCTCAATGTAGTTGCATCAACTACTGGAGAGTATGTCTCCTCGTAATCGATTCCGGGTATTTGAGAAAAACCTTGCGCAACAAGCCTTGCTTTATATCTTACAATTTTGTTTTTCTCATTTCGCTTGCGCACAAATACCCATTTATAGCCGACTGGTTTTACACCATTTGGTGTACGAGCTATGGGTCCAAAGACCTCTCGCTTTTCGAGCGATTTTAGCTCTGCCTGAATAGCCTCTCTCCATTTTGTCCAATCTTTTCTTCGTCGACACTCATCGACTGATTTTGGCTCAAAATCATCATTTTCATTTACAATGTCACTAGCCACTGAATAGGCAAATGCATCATCGACAATGACTTCCTTTCGATTCCATTGTGTACATGTGGACACATAGTTTATGGAAATCTCATAATTGTCGACATTCTCATTGTTGTCGAGGATATCGTTTTCTTTTGTGATATTCTCATTCTCAATATCATTGCCTTTATCATCATTATCATGATTCATCGTGGCTTCTTCTGCCATGCTCTTTTGTACCCTTGTTTTTCTTGGTTTCAAATCTTTTGAACCGAATGGTCTACCACGCTTACGGCGTATTGTAGACTCACTTGCAATGGATGCATCAGGCAATCCAGTGGGTATTTCAACCCTTATAGGGGCATTTGCGGCAGGTATATATGACTTAGTTACCCTCTTTGTGTCAGTAAAAGCATCGGGTAACTGATTTGCAATATTTAGCAAATGAATGATCTGTTGTACTTCTTGCTCACACAATTTCGTTCTTGGATCAAGATTAGACAAGGTAGTTGCATTCCACGTGATTTCTTTCACATGTGGATTTGCATTTTTCTTTTCTCCCCCTAAGGTTGGGAATGTATTTTCATCAAAATGGCAATCAACAAATCTTGCTGTAAACAGATCGTCGGTTGTTGGTTCAAGATATTTAATGATTGAGGGAGACTCAAAACTAACATAAATTCCCAATCTTCTTTGGGGACCCATCTTTGTGCGTTGGGGTGGAGCAATAGGAACACAAACCGCGTATCCAAATATCTTGAGATGCGAAATGCTTGGCTCCTTACCAGATACTAGTTGTATCGGGGATTGTTCATGGTTAGCACTTGGCCTTAATCGAATCAAGGCTGCTTCATGCAATATTGCATGTCCCCACGCAGATGGTGCAATTTTGATTTCATCAATAATGGTCTAACAATTAGTTGCAATCGCTTTATTAAAGATTCAGCGAGACCATTTTGTGTGTGAACATGAGCCACTGGATGCTCAACATCAAGGCCAATTGACATACAATAGTCATTGAACGTTTGAGATGTAAATTCTCCTGCATTATCAAGTCGGATTTTCTTTATTGCGTAATCTGGAAATTGGGCTCTCAATCGGATTATTTGAGCAAGGAGTTTAGCGAATGCAACATTTCTTGTTGACAATAGGCTTACCTGTGACCATCGTGTGGATGCATCAATTAGCACCATAAAATATTGAAATGGTCCACATGGTGGGATAATTGGCCCACATATATCTTCTTGGATTCTTTCTAAGAATGCAAGAGTCTCACTTGTAATTTTGTTTTTAGAAGGCCTGATAATTAGCTTTCCAAGTGAGCAAGCAGTGCAATTAAAATCACTGGTTGAAAGAACCTTAATGTTCTTTAGTGAGTGCCCGAGTGAGTGATGTCTCTCATTTTGGTGGTGTTTTAGTGGTTAATTTCTCTTGTAAATATGTGTCTTTTGTTCCTTTCTTTGTTAGTTTTGTCTCGTTCTAGCTTAGTTCCCGATTTTCTATGAGATTCGGAGACTATGCGAATTTGTTGTGTTTTGTAGGTAAAATGGCGCGTTTGAGGACGTTTTGAAGGAGTTTCTAAAGAGAGGCAAAGCTCGGGAGCAAAGGAGCAGAAGAGCCATGCAAAGAACGAAGAGGAACTCAAGGAAAGCCAAGAAGAGAAGAGGATCGAGGCCCCGGATCGACATCCTACCAAGTCGGGCCCGAGTTAGCACATTGGAGGCTCGGACCGAGGTTGGTGACGTCGGGCCCGAGGTCCATGCGTGTCGGTCCAAGTCGGCTAAAAGAGATTGGGCTCCAAGGCACATTATTGTGATCTTCCACTTTTGTCCTTCTTCTAATTTTGAAATTCCTTGATCCCTAATCAAGATAGAGGATAATTAGAGAGAGGACAACTTGGAAAAAAAGGAGAATCCACATCTAATCACTCTCAAAGGCTCAAGGAAGACTTGAAGAGCAAGGAGAAGGAAGGAAGAGGAGAAGAAGAGAGAAATCAGTGGAGCTTAGGGAGGATTAGTGAGTTTTGAACTTGTTTTGCTTTTGTTTAGTGGATTTGAGATTTGGATATTGTGAACCCCTTTGATTTGAATGCAATTTGGCTTTGATTTGAGTTGGATGATTGAGATTTGCTTGCTTTGTCTATTGATTGCTTTTTACTCTTACTTTATGGAGTAGATTCCATAGTCTTGGGTGATAACGATGATTTAGTCGTTTTAAACCACAATTATGCAAAGAATACCACACTAACTTAAACCTAAGTATAAAGCAAGTAAGGGTCGATTCCACAGGGAGACAAGTTATCTTTAGCAGAGAATTATGTGTCAAACTGAAGTAACAAGGGGGGTTTTTAGGTTTTTGTTCACACACTATCATGCAAAGCATACGAATTCGAGTTTATCAATCAGTATTTGGAAACACTTAGGCAAACAAATATCCGCATTCGCTTGACAAGTTGATCATTGATTTCATTCAATATCTATGCAATGGAAATTCCAATTCCTTTTCAACAGTAATTAATAGCACAACCAGATACTATTAACCCTAACTAGATAAATAATCATGAAACTATCAAGATTCAATCTAACTAGCAGCATTCAACAACAGGAATATAATTAGATACAAACTAAGATAAAACAACCAGCTTTTACCCTAGAATGCAAATCAATTCTCTTATGCATAAGCCTAACACAACCAGATATTAGCACGATGCAGTTGCTACTTATGAATTAGAGATGCTCAACCAGAAACACTCTAAATCTAGCAATAACCTAATTACAATAAATCCTAGATGATCAGGCTAGAAATCATTGAAACAAGTCAATAGCAATTCAAGCAAGAGAAGAGATTAAATCCATGCAATCGATAAGGAATTAGAAATCTCACAACTGAATCAGAACGAACACTTCAATTGTCTATCTAAGCAAAGAGGCTTAGTTCTCCATAGATCTCCAAAATACAAAATAATTCCAAACTCAAAAACTAGGTCTACACAAAAGGGTCTAAAGCTCCTTAAATAGGAGAAAACAATCTATCTAAAAACACATAAAAACCGGACCAAAGACTATATCCATAAGTCCAATAAATAAAACGCAGTGTTTAAAAGACGAATCCGCCTCGGAACTGGCAGCGGTCGCCGCCTATGGGGCAGCGGTCGCCGCCTCCCACAGATCACATATTTCTTCGTTTTCTTCACTTCAGCTTCAAGTGGTCTTTGGTGCACTTCGGCTCTTCCTTCTTCAACACTCCAAACTCCATCTTTAGTACCTAAAACATGACTAAAAGTATGCTAAAACCCCATCTATATACACAACATAAATGTGTATATCAAACTCCCCCACACTTGAATCTCACTCGTCTCGAGTGAATCAGAAAACTAACACTCGTAATCAATAACAACCTAGATCATCAAGTATCAAGAGAGCCTACAGCTAAGGGTGATAGCAATAATCGTCAAAGCTCCTATCCAATCAACCCATAACAAAATACAACATAATCCGCTCCAGCATCCATCAATCCTAACAATACGACTCAAATCAACTTAACTCAGCACTACAACTCAACCATCAACTATCTAACACCTACTCCACACATCCAACATCTATCAACAATATGCATCAACAAAGAGGATGAAAATCAATAAACTACACCTTATCCCTCCAAGTGAAAACCTACCCGAAAACACTCCTATACTCCACTTCTTATGTCGCTGATGTCTCTCATTTTAGTAGTGTTTTATATGTCATTTTCCTTTGTAAATATGTGTCTTTCTTCCCTTTTCTTGTGTGTTTTGTCCCTTTTTAGCTTAGTTCCCGGTTTTCTTCAAGAGTCGGAAACTATGCGAGTTTGTTTATTTTTGTAGGTAAAATGGCAAGAATGAGGACCATTTCGAGGAGCCAAGGAAGGAGCAAAGTCAAGGAGTACAAGAGCCAAGCTAAGAATGAAGTGGAACCAAAGGAAACCAAGGAAGAAAGCAAGGATCGAGGCCCTAGATCGAGTAACACCACATCGGGCCCGAGATCGAGCTCCCAGAGAACGGGACCGACGTTCCCAACGTCGGGCCCGACGTCAACCCGTGTCGGTCCAAGTCGGCGATTGTGAGAATTGTTCCCCAAGGCATATTTTTAGCAACTTTCCACATTTGCCCCTTTCTAAATTGGGATTCCTTGGTCCCCAATCCATGAAGAAGGTTAAGAGAGGTGATTAGTGATCAAATCAAAGAGGGAGTGTGAGGGGGACGAGTGGGACACACACACCAAACCCAATTTCACTCTCAAAGGCTCAAGGAAGACTTGGAGAGCAAGGAGAAGAAGGAAGAAGGAAGAGAAGGGGAGATCGTTGGCCTAGAGAGGGAGATTTGTGAGTTTTGTACTTTGTTTTGCTTAGATCAAGTAGATTTGAACTTGGATTTTGTAGACATCTTTGAATTTGAATGCAATTGGAGTTTGATTGGATGATGTTGATTGAGATTTGCTTGATTTCCATTTTGTTTATGCTTTTCTCTTACCACATGGAGTAGATTCCATAGTCTTGGGCTATGGGGGAATCCCCCTAGCTAGATTTGGGTAGAAAACCCCAATTCCATAGCCTTTGAGTGCTTGATCTAGGAATCCTCTCTACACTAAGCTTCAATTCTCTTGTGGGAACAAGGGACATAGGGCTTGTGGTTGGTAAGAGTAAGCGGGAGCATCTCTCACCAATTACTAGACCTAACATCGAAGGAGAGTGGAAACTCCCTTGGGTCGAAGTGTAGAGTGGAGAGATCGAAGGTGGGCAACCTCGATCTCACAAGGATCAACACTTATTGGTTGAATTGGGGTGGAATTACTTAAGTCTAGTTGGGGGAGGAACCCAAAAACCCAAGACCAATCTGCTAATTTGCTAAGACCGAGATCCCTAGTACATCGGGCCCGACTTGCTCTACGTCGGTCCCGTGCAAATTGACCTCGATCCTACCTCGGACCGAAGTGACCCTGTGTCGGTCCGAGGAAGATCTCGTTTGTTTTCCTTCGTTTGTCTTTATTTTTCTCCTCTTTTAGTCTTTTCGGGTATTCTCGACGCACGAACTCCCGTGTGTTCGACACCCTACCTCTTTACTACAAGTGAGGTTCGGTTTTATAAATTTAAATTGTGAGACCCTCCGATTCCCGGAACCCATCAGTCGCCAGCTCCAGTCAAAAGAACATCCTAAAACACTCTTTTTTTCTTTCACTCTTTTTGCTTAGGCGCCTTTTCAGGTTTTCACCTAACATCTCTCTTTTCATTTTTCAATGTTGGACTCAGCATCTCACATCACTCAAAAATCTATTTTTGCCTAAGCCTAATGCTTGTCAGATTACCTGCTTTTTACTTGAACCGCCCTTTCAGGTTTTCAGTTCACCCCTGGATTTTTCTGCCTTTTTCTCTTATTTTTATGGCTCTTTTCTTTTTTAAGTAATAGCAATAGTAATATAAATCCAACTCCCCCACACTTATAATAAGCATTGTCCTCAATGTAGAAAGACAAAAATAATATAAGGGGAAGTAAGGAAAAATACCACTACTGTGAAGGTGGTGGCGGCGGTGGGTAGTCAGGGTAGGATGGATATCCAGGCCACTGCTGCTGAAAGAATGTCTCCTGTTGTTGAAAGTAGTGTGTTTGCTGTCTATGGTACTTCCTCTCTTCCTCATGAAAAGTAAGAAAATCCTCCTCTACGATCACGTTGACAAGTATCCATGCTCTAAATCATCTTCCAAATATGTCTCTGATAGCCAACTGGATACCCAACAGAAGTCGCAATCTAAGGCATCGCAACTTCCTCGTCATCAAGCTCATGATCCGCCCCTCTTTAAACTCAACTTCAATAGATGTAGGGGCGAAAATAGTAGAAAGGAAGTAGCCTCTTGATGGTCAATCGCTAGGTAGCGAAGAAGAAAGAAGCGAACAAAACGATTGCCCGAAATTTTTTTTATTTTTATTTTTTTTTTGATTTTTTTTTTGCCGAACCCGAAAAGGCAGCGGTCGCCGCCTTTATGGCAGCGGTCGCTGCCATTTTTGTGACGAAGCCGTAGTTGAAATAGAATTGGTGGAGGTCGCCGCTTGTGGGCAGCGGTCGCCGCCACGGACACCATCCGTTTTCCGGAAATAGTGGCGGCGATCGCTGCCATTTAGGCGGCGGTCGCTGCCATTAATTCGTAGAATGTCGTAGCTGAGCTTGTTCTGGCGGCGGTCGTTGCCTTGGGGCGGCGGTCGCTGCTAGTGCGTCGTGATTCTTCGGCTTTCTGCAGGTTAGTTCGACGCAATAGAAAAAAAAACAAAGGGAAACTAATCTAAGCTAATCTAAAGGAAAGAAATCAACTACATCGGGTTGCCTCCCGATAAGCGCCTTGGTTATCGTTGTGGCTCGACGCCTCGTATGATTTCACAAGATTGGACATTGTCAATGCCCTTAACAACCTATCAAATTCTTGCGAGCTCATCTCAAAGAAACATAAGTAGCCCAAGGATAAATTGAAACTAAATAACATGTCATTCATAAATTGTTTCAACTTATCAAACTTGTGTGTCCAATCTTCATAAAATGGCATATGCTCAAACCAATTCAACATAAGTGGTGGCTTCTTAGAATATGAAAAAAAATTGTCAAAGCGCTTACCAGCATTACCACTTTCATTATGGATGAACTCTAAGTAATTTCTAGATTCTTCATTATGCTCTAAACTTGACTCTTTGGGGGGATAAAGAACAATGGATAATGAGAGATTGGAACAAGGAATACCTGGATCGTCAACAACCAATAAAGTTGATTTCGGAACAGAGGGCATGGAGGACTTTGTTGGTGAAGCACAATTCTTTGTAATATCATCTTCCTCATTTGTGTTCATATAGTCGACCATATCATCTTCAAAGAACATATCACTATCAGAGAAGAACTCTTCTTCCTTCACAGTAATATACTCCTCAATCTCCTCAAATCGTGTGGGAAGGGATGCATCTGGCTCATTGATTTCAATGGACTTATCTGAAGTTGTTGGATGACAAAGTGAGTAGCACCTTTCATAGTGCTGTGTAGACTCCGTACTCATATCATCCATCCTCTTAGCAAGATCCTTCATCATATCCTCAAGAGAAGCATCACAAGTCTCAACCGGTTGTGGCATTGATTGAGATGATTCAACCAAAAGACATTGATGGCTCATAAAACAGAGGAAATCCTAACATTCCATAGGTTCCATAACAAAAAGCCTTCTATTACTCATGTAGTAGGCCATCCTTCGAGTCTCAAGATTCATACCCTTGACAATGCCATTGCAAACATCACCCACAGTATAATGATATCCCCACGCACCAAGGTCATCCGCATACTTTTGGAATCTAGTCAGGTACTCATGAAAGTGTTCATCTTGAAACTGTGTACACTCGAACAAAGTCATGGATTAGTAGCACATGTGGTGTGAACCATAAGATAAGTTCACACCAAGTTTGGCACAGAAATCACACAAAAGATAATTATTGCCTCCCCGGCAACGGCGCCATTGGGCTATGGGGGAAACCCCTAGCTAGGATTGGGTGTGAACCCCCAATTCCATAGCCTTGAGTGCTTGATCTATGAATCCTCTCTACATTGAGCTTCAATCCTCTTGTGGTAACAAGGGATCAAGGGCTTGTGATTGGTAAGAGTAAGCGGGAGCAATCTCGAGCCCATCACTTGACCTTGCATCGAAGGGAAGGCGGAAGCCTCCCATGGTCGATGTGTAGAGTGGAGGGATCGAAGGCGAACAACCTCGATCTCACAAGGATCAACACTTATTGGCTGAATTGGGGTGGAATCACTCAAGTCTAGTTAGGGGAGGAACCCAAAAACCCAAGACTAATCTACTAATTTTGCCTAGTTCGAGTTACCCAGACATCGGGCCCGACTTCCCCTGTGTCGGTCCCGCCTAAACTCTCATCGATCCAACCTCGGACCGAGGTAACCAAAGTCGGTCCGGGTTGTTCCCTTTGATTTTCCTTGTTTTTGCCTTTCTTTTCCCTTTTTTTAGTCTTCTTGGTACACTCAACGCACGAACTCCCGTGTGTTCGACACCCTACCCTTGTACTACAATAGGGGTTCGGTTTATAAATTTAAATTTTGACCCTCCGATCCGGAACCCATCAGTGAGCTAATTATGATTTTGTGCATCATCACAAATCCTGGATGACCCAAACGGTCATGCCACAATGTGAATACAGCTTGGTCATTCGACCTTTTACTAGCTGTTGCATTGACCTCAAACGGATAAATATATGTATGGTATAATCCAGAGGTTTGTGTTGGCATCCTTTCAAGGATTTGTTTATGGCCAAATTCATGTTTTATGATGAACAAATATTCTCTCCCATTTTCATTCATGGTTTCTATATGAAACCCATTTTGACGGACATCTTTAAAGCTCAGCAAATTCCTTCGAGATTTGCTCGAGTATAGTGCTTCATTTATTACTAACTTCGTTCCATTAGGGAGTAGAACGAGGTCTCTTCCAGAGCCTTCAATGAGTTTCGACACACCGGATATTGTAGTAACATTGCCTTCAAAGGCTTTTAACTTTGTGAAGTATTCTTTACTTCTCAATATGGTGTGTGTCGTCGCACTGTCTAGAAGACATTGCTCTTTCCCATTGTGCTTCACCTCAAGTGAGCTCATTTTCTATGCATACAAAGAAGCATGATTAAGGCATTAATAATAAAAGCTTCATGTATTTCACAAGGATAATTATATTATACAAAGCCTATTATACATAGTCTATTATACAAAGCCTATTATACAAAGGCATGCGAGATTTAAAGTGAAGAACAAGCATAGAAGACACTACAATTATTATACAATCACATGGAAGATAGTAGATTTATTTAGATGCTAGTCATCTAAGCATCAAAGCCAAAGTCATCGCCATTGTCATGGTTAAGGAAGTCGTTAACATCCAAGCTAGTCACTGGTGACCTATTTCCACCATTATTCTCAATGTAATTGGTCTCGGTAGCCTTTTCTTTATCTTTCTCGGCTTTGTATAACTTCACTAGATGTGGAGCTGTACGGCATACCTTTGACCAGTGACCAGTCATACCACATCTGCAGCATGTGAATCTAGCTTTTGGAGAGGATCCTGATGGACCCGTTTGAACCTTTTGCTTCGCATCCCCCTTGTAGCCATGGTTCTCATGGTGGTTATCGTGGCCTTTGTTGTAGTTTCGACCACGCTTATTGCCACCACTACAACCACGGTTACCTCAGCTCCAATAGTTACCACGACCTCGACCACGCCTATTATTACGGCGTGATCGTTGCCCTCTTTCATTAGCGTTTCCATCATGAAACGCCTTTTTCATAGCATTTGCTTCTGGGGCGGGTGTTGAGCCGGTAGGCCTAAGGTTGTGGTTTCTCATTAGGAGCTCATTATTTTGCTTAGCAACCAACAACACTTTCAACAACTCAGAGTATTTTGTAAATTTTCTCTCTCGGTATTGTTGTTGCAATAAAATATTGGAGAGATGCATGGTGGAGTAAGTTTTCTCCAACATTTCGCCTTGTGTGATCTCTCGACCACATAGCTTCAACTGAGATGTGATCCTGTGCATCACACTATTATACTCAGTGATGGACTTGGAACCTTAGAGTATTCCATTCGTATTGTGCTTGTGGAAGCAAGACCTCCTTTTGATGGCCATATCGCTCTTCCAAGCTATCCCACAAATCTTTTGGATCCTCCACAAACAAGTACTCAGTTTTGAGACTTTCATGAATGTGGTGGCGGAGGAACACAATGGCTTTCGCCTTTTCTTGTGGGGTAGTTGTATTCTTATCAGCGATTGTTTTCTCAAGGCCATTTGCCTTGAGGTGAGCCATGGCATCGACCTTCCATTCGAGGTACTTTTGGACCGACAAGTCAAGGATGTCGAACTCCCTTTTGGCGATGTTTGCCATTGGCTACTGTGCATAAAAGATGTACATTAAACAATATTATAATTTATGAATCGTGCATGGGAAGATTGAAGCGATCAATTTAGCAATGATGTAGATGATATGCATATAAGATAGATAGCGTATTCAAGACAAAAGTAAATCGATATGTAGGTATAGACAATATCGTAAGACAAAAGTAAAGCAATATGTAGGCATAGGCAATATCGTAAGACAAAAGTAAAGAATTGTACGAAGTATAATTTAACAATTTTAAAGTCATTAGATTCTCAAAGTCCTTAGGTCTTTAAAGTCCGAAATGTCCGAAAGAGGTCCTTAAAGTCTTTAGAGTCCGGGAAAAATTCGGTTCACATTTTACTCATCCCTTTTATCCGTTCACTTTTTCACTTTCTTATCTCTTTCTTTCTCCTCCATTTTCGATCTCCACCACCCAAAAAAACTCTCGATTTTTCCATGGCCGACGACGAGATTATGCGTCGTCTTAGGGCCGGAAATCAAAGATTTATAATCGAGCTTTTCATTTGCCTTGTTCTTATTGTGATTACCAACGTCATTCTCATAATCGTTTTGCTTAAGAGTTATTTTCAAGCCGGTCGGTGAAAATTAAGATTTTCAAGGAGAAATCAAGTTAATCAACGAGTGAGGTAAGCAAATCTAATTCCTTGTTTTTATCTTATGTAGATCCAAAAATGTGATTATTTTTTGTAAAGAAACGTTTGAAATCTAGGAAGGGAAAACGAGTTTTTGATATAGAAGATCCCAAATCGGGCGACTATAGAGCATACTCCTCAAAACAATTTTTGTAAATAAACTTCTTGTATGTTTAGGATTAAGAAGAGGTAGAGTTGGTACCTTAGTAATTAGGAAGCTCGGTTGGTAATTAGAGACTCGTGCTGATAACGTGTTATAAAAAGATTAAACCAAGGCCACTCTAGTCTTCTTAAAAGGAACATTTAAAAAAACTTTGAAACACTCTTGATCATTAGAAGGGAGAGAGGGAGAGTAAGAACTTTAGAAGTGTATTTCTTACTCTACTTTGGTGCAAGTTTTACAATGGTAGATGACCTCCTTTTATAGGAAAAATGTGAGGTAAAACCTAGGTAAATTTCCATGATTTTAACCATGGAAATAAGGAGGTGAAGAAGGTGAAACAATTTACCTCCAATCATACATAATACAAACAATAAATGTTCAATCATCTACTCATACAAGTAATGGAGATGTAAGAAGGCTAACTTGTAGATGTGTATAAAAGGGTGATTATTAGATGATGTAGATTATGACTATAATCATGCATTCATAACATATCCAACTATATACAGTGTGGGACAAATTATATAACAATTTCAACTGCTTTTCTTATGGTGTGTGCGCAATCACCCCAACCACTATTCAAGCCGTGGGAAATCAATATGTGTAATATTGTCACGGTTGTTCCACATGGACCACACTCTAATCTGTCAAATACAACATCCACAAAATCAAGTATGGGAAAATTATCCCACACTTTCATCCGTAGAATAGTTTAGTGTGGGCAAATCAAAGTTTTCTACTAGTGCCAGTATCGGGAGCCATAATAAATATACCTTCCAATATAGTTATAAAGCCATGTTGAGAGTCAAAACTCGCATCCCTAATTCCTACACTACTCCAAAACAAATTCTCGAAAAAAGAAACTTGAAAACAATAAGCGGCCACAATCATCGGCCCTAAGTCCATGTGCTAGCGTAGTACGAATAATGTAAATAACAAATGAGGTCATTATTTCTAAACAATAAATAAATCCAAGGTTCATGTTATTTAACAAACAAGACCTTCCCAACAAGATGAATATGGTAACGGGAAAGAAATTTACGATCATCGAAGAGAATATGGATAGAGAACCATCCACTTACCTTTGATTTCTGAGAATTAGTTGTTTACGAAGATGGAATTTGTGAACAAACTCTTCTACAAGTTTCAACTAACTTGGGACACGATAATCGAGATGATAACAAAAATTAATATTTAATTTGTTTCTTATTCTAAGAACTCCTCAAATTATTATTTTCACATAATAATTTGTAAGGCTATCATATATTATAATCCTTTAATAATTTATAACCCTAAGTCTTCTAATTATTAAAAGGGTAGAAATGATGTTAAAATATTTATGAAATCATCGGTTTACGAATATTCTTCAAATTATCATTTTTCTTTATAATAATTTGTAAGGCTCAAGTAAATTATTTATCCTTTGATAAATTATAATCCAAAGGTCCATAATATGACTCATCGTTTTTTCTCTTTTATTTTTATGTTATTCCATTTTATTTCTATTATTAATATGTATTTCATTATCAAAAGGATGTTTGCTAATTTAATCATTAGACTACAATTTATTTAAGGACACGTGTGTTTGTGCAACAGCCTCCGGCGGTAATGGGTGACTTCAACGATTGCGGACAACAGCGATGTTCGATGGTGACGAAGCGGTAGCGCGACCTCGTGATGGTTTAAACCTTGACATTAGGTTTTTGGATAATGATAACCAAGAAATTAATAAATATTTCAATATCTATCTATCTATATAGCCATGAAGTTAATAGTTTTTTTTGACATCTATCTATCTACTATATATATATATTCATATATATATATAAGAAATGTTATTTCAACCCAAATATAATTTAAACTTTAATATTAAGATTTCGGAAATGAATAGCTATGATATTAATTTTTTTTTTATCACAAACCCAATTTGATCAAAAATTTACTCGTTCACATAGGCTCTTACATAATGCGTCTTTATATAAATTTGATCAAAATTCTCTTATATATTGGATTAACTATGTTTTCATCTTGGTATTATATAGTCAAATTGGTGAATTTCGTTTTGATAATTTTTCATGTGTATATACGAGCATCTTTTTTTAAAAAAATCTTACCATCATTTTTAACAAGACTATGCATCATTTGATCACAATATTAGATCAAATATGTATTGTAATATTATATCTCTTATCATTTGTCGAAAAGTTAAAATATTATTCATTGAATCAGGAAAAATAAGAAAACTTGCTCTTAAATGTTTGAATCTTGTTGACAGTTTTTTTTATGCCTTTTAGAGCCATTTGACAAAATAATAATAATACTTATACTTATAATATGTAGTTATATTACAATTGTAAGATATAATACCATAAAACTAATGAACTCAATACAACTATTCTCTTTTTTATGATTGAGTTATGATTAAAACAATAAAAAAAATATAAAAGAAAATTAGGTAATTAGTATCATTTGGAATTCATTTAATTGAAATGGGGACATAGTACAACAACAACAACAACATTTACCTAGGTAGTACCGTAGATGCAGGATCTGGGGGTTGGGATGAGGGTATTCCAGACCTGGATGAAATACGCCCGAAAAAACCCAAGACAAACACTCCAAACCAGTCAACAACTACAACCGACAAGCTAAGAGATCCCAAAAAGAAAAACTAAAACTGAAAATAAACTTAAAATACAAGAAAGCTTGAGAAAATTCAGACTAGCTATCTAACACCAAGACTTTATCCTTCAGGTTAAGCACGCCTACTTCGCCAGCCCATCCACCACCCTGATCCTCTCCCTCCAGTTCTCCCTGCACTGAGCCAACTCCACTGAAATCCCTAGCAAGCTGATATCTTGTTTAATGTTGTTTATCCAACGTTTCTTCAGGCGACTTCTACCCCTCCGGCAATCCCCAAACTCCAAGTGCCCACACCTCCTAACTATAACGTCCGGTGCCCGTCTTTGGACATGACCAAATGGGAACATAGTATTACTTGCAAATAATAATGGCAAAATAAAACTTTGAACTCAATGCGTAGCACTAGACCAATTCTCTAAGTAGTATATGCATAAGAAATTCTATAGCTTGTACAAAATACATGAGCATGAGCATTAATTACTCTGTATAAATCTAAGAATTTAATGTCATATATGGTATAAAAATGTAATGAAAACTATATAATTTATATAAAAATGATGAATATTTACAACACTCTGTCTTTCAAGTTTATAGATTCTTTTGTATACATATTTCAAATTCATTTTGAGTGTTTGACTAACTAACAAGGATCTCCCAAATTAGGATTTGAATTCAAAAGTGGGGTAAAAACTCTCATAAATATTAATGGTTATAGATGCTCATATTGAAGGAGAAGATAGTTGAATTGAGCTCCCACTATACAAGATCAAGTGTATTACAAGGAGGTTGAGCTCGATTTGATGATGGTGATAAGAAGATGGAGGCCCATTGAAAGGGACAAACTTCAAATAGAGGTAATCCCTATTTTGAAACTGTCAGTTCCGATTCATCGGAAGCGTGAAATCGATCCATAATTCATTCTTTTAGTTTAGTCCCGATTCCAATTTCAAGTCGTTTATGGAATCGTTGCAGTTCGATACGATTTCAGATCGATTTTTAAAAATAAATCCGAGGAAGTGTTGTCCTCTAGAGGAACCGCGATTGCAGTTCGTGTCCAGTGGTCTAATTTATTAAACGAAAATTACAAAATCGAGCGGTTTCACCTATTCCAAATCAGCAGTCTAGATCCCAAACTAGTGCAATACCCGTGCTTTGCACGGGATTGGTATTAAAAGTTTTTTTTCATTGATATACATGAAAAAATTGTGATAATTAATTTTAAGCTAATATTTAAATTATGATAATAAATCGAAAATTTATTATTTAGTAAGTTTTTTTTATATAAAAGTATTGGGTTCGAATAAGGTATGTACATAGGCATATATAAATAAATTAATTATTTTAAATATATATTCACTTTTCAGTTCACCCACTTTAATAATTATTTAATACAATAAACTGAAATATAGAAAAATTAAAGGACGTTTTATAAAAATATTTGATTTGAATAGTAAATCATAAAAGAAGAGTAGTAAATTGTTTAAAAATATCCTAAGTAAGTCTAACCAAACACTTACAATTCACGATTCTTAAAATAGTTAAACTAAAAAATGCAAAGAATACATTGGATTTTTTAAATTGTCACTACTCACTACATACATAGCTGCCTATTGTCCGGTCCGGTTCTTTGAGATGCAAGGACACCTCAACTACCTATTGTCCGGTTCTTCCGATTCGATTTCTCGAATGGATGGTTTTCTCCGGTCCTGTTCCGGTTTGAACTGAACCGGACCCATCTCTAGCTTCAAAACCGTCGGACCGGTTCATTTAGCCTACATCAGATAGACCATATTCCCTTCCCGT
Organism: Polygonum maritimum; assembly: GCA_963924305.1. Taxonomy (NCBI): domain Eukaryota; kingdom Viridiplantae; phylum Streptophyta; class Magnoliopsida; order Caryophyllales; family Polygonaceae; genus Polygonum; species Polygonum maritimum. The sequence continues at coordinate 9,341,028 of OZ002736.1, read as the reverse complement.
CCTTCATTTTTGGATAGTGAGAGAAAAAATGGGTTCGATAGATACACCGATGGATATGGCGAACGGCGCAACCCTAACGCCGAACGGAGTCGACGACAACTACCAGGCCACGGTCGATGCCCTCGTCCACCAGGAAACCCCACCTCCGGCGAACGGCAAGTCGTCCCCGGAGAACGACGCCCCTAAGAGGAGGAGGTCTGGTATGCTCCCCTTGGAGGTTGGGACTCGCGTGATGTGCCGATGGAGGGATTCCAAGTACCATCCTGTCAAGGTCATCGAGCGCCGGAAGTTGTCCTTTCCCGGCGCCAGCGAGTACGAGTACTATGTTCATTACACTGAATGTATGTTCCTCAATTTTGCCCCTTTTTCTTCGTTAGGGTTTCCTGAAATTACTTTTGAACTTCCTTATATCTGTTGATCGGCGATCATTTTTCCCCAACTTTCAGCTTCAATTATAGAGTTCAGGCTCTTATGGTGTATCATTTCTTCTCATTTTTTGCAAATGAGTTACGATGGAATTTAGCACTGTTTTCCAAACACAGATTTGTTCTCATTATAATCCTTACTTTCTTGAAAAAATTGGCCAGCTTAGTGGCATTCTTGGGTGAATTTCCTTCTAATATTGTACATATGACGACATGTATATATAAATGGGCTCTTTATGATCAATATTATTCATGCTATGCAAAATCTCAAATTTCTTGCTGACAGCCTGACATGAAGCTTTGTATACATCTCTTCTGGAATTTCTTGCTACTGATTCGCTGGAGTTGGATTTGTCTTCTGGGAACTAGTTGTCCTGATATATGCAATCAGTTGCTTGTTATCTTGCATCATTATCATTCTGTCAAGTCTTTAGAGCACTGAACGGGGTCACTCTGCACAAATCCACTCCTTTTGTACAAAGCTACATATAAATTAGCAATTTATAGCCCAAAGTCTGTTAGTTCATCAAAATGTCACATACATGTGTAAAATGTTTAAAATACTGACTTATTTAGTTCTGAACCATCCTCGTGTACAAAATTACATATTAACGTAGCAGCTCATGATTTAAACCCTTTTACTTAGAAGAAGATGTCTTGTAAAGTGTAAAATGTTGAGAGACTCCTCATATCAGACTTATTTAGTAGTTTCCTTTTGTTTTTTTTACTGAGGTGCATGTTAGACATTGTGTGTTTTTCTGAAGATTGAAATTAAGCTGAGATAGGTATATGATCATATGAGCGTTAACATGCTAACACAGTATCTATAATGGATGGTTAAATGCAATTTTGTACATAATAGGTGGAAAAGCAACAAAATTTATATCACTGGTTTGATGTAGTACCCTAAGTTGTAGCTACAAAATATGATTTGAATTCATTGTTACCTGCATGAATGATTTGTTGTGCTGATATACCTGTTCTTCTTTCGTTGGCAACAGTCAACAGGAGGCTTGATGAATGGGTCAAGCTTGAACAACTTGATCTCAACTCAGTAGAGACTGATGTTGATGAAAAGGTTGAGGATAAGGTAATGTGCCTCTAAATCATTTCATCACGTCTGTGATTTCATCTCATTTTCATACTTTGCATGATAATAGACATTAGTACTATAATATATTAGCTTATTCACTTGTGCACTAGTGGCATAAAAATGCCAAAAATTAGCCTCATCTGATTCAGGATCCAGATGGATTTTGTATGGTTTCATTATGTTATGAAATTGTCATTTCTACTCAACTCTCATGCTAATCATCAGCTGAATTATGTACGAAATTTTTAGTTTGTAGACTTTTGGGTGGGATTCTAGTAATTGTATCCTTTTTTTTACCTCAGTAAGTATGCAGCATAATGTCTGACATAGTATTTCCATAGGTGTCAAGCTTAAAAATGACAAGGCATCAGAAACGCAAGATTGATGAGATCCATGTGGAGGTAAGAAATCTGTACTCTTGTACTTTTCTCGAGAAACAACTATCAATTTGCTTGGGATTCTCAAGCTATCTTACGTTTAGCTGTATAAGCAGGATTTAGCCTCAATTGTGAAGCTTTTGATTTCAGTCTTGTCAATAAAGATGTTGTGATGACATACTATTGTCTTTGGTCTTTCTGGACCCACTCTAGGTTGATTTCAGGAGCTAAATAAGTATCTTATACAGATATACCATCATCTGAACTTTTTTTCTTCCAGCACGAAACTTTTTCTGTTGCTTCTGGTTTAGTTTTTGTGAAACGAAATTTGAATTTGACAGCAGAACATTATGTTGGCATGGTTTTCATTCAGTTGGATGAACTCATCTGCTCTTGAGAGGTTGTGATGTATTTATTCAAGCTTTTTGTTGCAATTTTTAGGGACATGAGGAGTTGGATGCTGCTAGTTTACGTGAACATGAGGAGTTCACAAAAGTAAAAAACATAGCAACAGTGGAGCTTGGCAAATATGAAATTGAGACATGGTACTTCTCCCCATTCCCACCAGAGTACAATGATTGTGTGAAGCTCTTCTTTTGTGAGTTTTGCCTTAATTTCATGAAGCGCAAAGAGCAGCTGCAGAGGCATATGGTGAGTGCTTTGTAGATTCCCCTCTTTTTTGAATTACTTGCAATTTTATATGTGAAGCTGTGAGACCTTGAGAAGTGGAGATAGAACTCCTTAGCTGGTAGAGTTTTCTGGGTGGTTAATTTTTTCCACACTGTTTATGATGTTTGAGACGTAATACCATATTGTCTTTTTCCACAATGTTTTCCCTAACAGAGATGGGAAACAAACCACAATAGCAAGAAGGAAAGTACCCTGAGATAATGTTTATGTTACGTGACTGTATTGGCAAACAAGTACAAAAGATGAGTGACAACTGTGTATTGGAGCTTTCTAAAGACCCATTTTTTACCAAACTTGAAAGCTAAAACAGGCCAAGTACTGAGTCCTACCTCCTCTGATGTCTGCTTGTAGTGTATATTATACTTATATCCATCTGCTCTATAGTAGTCTTATGGTGCAGCACAAATATAGCAAATTCATCCTGTCATAATAACCTGTCCTTTAATGATTGGTTTGTCTGAGCTAAAAGTTTCATCCTAAAACAGGATGAAGATTCCTGTTTATTCATTCCCACTTTGACAGATCTGAAAGTCATTTGAATGGCTATGTTTTGGATCTTAACATGTTTGCTTCTCATGATGTTAGTATAGTCTCACTTAGCTGTCGTTCTATTACTTAACTCTGTGCTACATAAATCATAAATTACAGTATCTTGTATCACCAGGAAAGCATATGTGGAAGCGTCTTTTGACTTGTGATGGAGTGATATTTCTTTCAGTTACAAACCTGCGCATGAAAACTAATGATTTTAGACATGGCAATATTGTTTTTGGTTTTGCTTGTGCGGATCTATTTGTCTGTCATCATTGATATGTTTTTGTTCTAATGTTAGTAAACTAAACCTTGCTTCACGTTATTTAGATCTGTTCTTATTTAAATTTTGATCTTGAAATCAGAAAAAATGTGATCTGAAGCATCCTCCTGGTGATGAAATTTACCGCAGTGGCACCTTGTCAATGTTTGAGGTGAGCTTTCTCACATATAGACTCCATGTATGTATGCCTATACATCATTAAATGTACATCAATTTTGCACAAGCATTGATGCTGCTGATATTGAGGACACATACATCGAGTACATCTTATTTTGTGGTGTCTGAGTGTTCATGTTTCCATCTCCGAATCTGTAATGTTTAGGTAGATCACCTCTATATAGGACTTGTGATCTAATGATCTTATCCAGTTAAATTATTATTTCAATTTTATTTTATTGCTTCTTGAAACAGGTTGATGGCAAAAAAAACAAGGTGTATGGGCAAAATCTCTGTTATCTGGCAAAATTATTCTTGGATCACAAGACCCTTTATTATGACGTTGACCTTTTTCTGTTCTATGTCCTTTGTGAATGTGATGATCGAGGATGCCACATGGTTGGTTATTTCTCCAAGGTAAATTTACTCTGTTTGATTATGAGTATTTACGTTCTGCTCCCTAATTCTAAAAATTAGTCTACTGTACTGAGAAAAATAATCCAATCTTGTAGATTGACTTGAACTTTATGCATAGGTTCTTCATAACAATGCGTAAATGGATCTTTCAGATGCATTAGATTAGATGCCTCTCTACAAAAGCCTTGCTGCATTCTGATTTTGTTGTTGGCATGAATTCATGCCTGAACATAATATTGATTTTGCTGGGTTGTTCTTTGTCTTTGCCTCACAGATTCTACCATATTTGCTTGATTGGTTATTATAACCTGGCATAAAGAGTTTTTGTTTAATCTATCATTTGAACAATCTGTAGAAGTCTGCTTTGAATAGTCCTCGAGCTGATTGCATGAATTGGTAGGCTTTTCCCATACATGATTATGAATGGGTATTCAGTTTTTTGTTTCCTGTGATGCAGGAAAAGCATTCTGAGGAGTCATACAATTTGGCTTGCATTCTGACTCTTCCTCCATACCAGAGGAAAGGCTATGGCAAGTTCCTTATAGCATTTTGTAAGATACCTTCTTTCCTTGAATTGTTTGTTCTCTTCTTTACAAGTTTCAAGTAGACCCTTGTTGGCATACCACTTGAGTTTTTCATGGTTGTTTGTCATGAAATATGTTGTTCTACGTTACAGCTTATGAACTCTCTAAGAAAGAAGGCAAAGTTGGTACACCTGAGAGGCCTCTCTCAGATCTTGGGCTAGTGAGCTATAGAGGATACTGGACACGAGTTCTCTTGGAGATCTTGAAGAAGCATAAGGGAAACATCTCAATCAAGGTATGCATAATCATTTTAAATGTGGATGCTCCTTGTCAATGAGCGTTAGAAGCTATATTTAGCAGAAAATTGTGTCTTATTTTTTCGAGATTGAGGCTTTCATGGAAAACATTTTAAAATCAACCCATATTACTGCTCCATATGGCGAGTCTGATCTAGAGAGCCAGTTTTCATCTTCAGCCTTTTTATATATTTATTTATATAGAGAGCTAATTTTTTTTGAGGAGATTTTGGGAGTTAACTTGGCTGGGCAATAACTTCTGTTATCATCTGTACTGTCATAAGTTTAGGTTTGACTGAGCTAGTCAGAATATAGGTTTGATTTCTTATTTGTACTGGTTGAAACCTTCTTCAGTCTAACCCTGTCCTTTTGCCTGTCCAAATGATGGTATTCTTCCTAGATGATACCAATTTGTCATTTTTTCCTCGCCACAAACCACCTTTTTAATATTGTGTTTTGTTTTTCCAACAAACCCCCTTTTTAGAATATCTGTTAAAGAAAGGCACCTGGTGACCTGATTATTTAAATTGTGCCAGCAATAACTATTTTCTAGCTCAATTTTAACCTTTCTTGACTAGAATATTCTTAGATAATCTATTTTTGAAGTATTAGTTTATTATTATTTTTTAATAAACATCACTTTGTATTAAGTTTTTTTCAATAATTTACCTTCAAAATGTATTTTGATTAAGATCCTTCATCTAAAAAATTAATTGATTAACCAAGGGAGTTTCCTGTGAACTAATACAAAACCGTGTTGAAATTACTATTGATGGGACAATTAAGGGCTTTGCTCGTTTTGAATATTATGAAGACATTATCATCTTTATAAGACATGTTACACCTTGAAATGTGTGAAAAAGGCGAAGCAGAAGTGTTTTCATCTAAAAATATCTTAGAAGGTGCTTTGTTGTAATACACAATTTCTGAAAGGTGGCTTGTGATTAAAAAACCCATCTTTATACTCAAATCACATGAGCCCTGGGTAACATGTGGCTTATCTGTTCCACTTGTTTACTGCTCTTCAGGAGCTAAGTGACATGACAGCTATAAAGGCCGAGGACATTCTTGCCACCCTTCAGAGCCTGGAGCTCATTCAATACCGGAAAGGGCAACACGTTATCTGCGCAGATCCTAAGGTATTGGATCGCCACCTGAAAGCAGCAGGCCGAGGTGGTCTTGAAGTGGATGTCAGCAAATTGATATGGACGCCGTATAAGGAGCAAGGCTGATGATGGTTCTTCATTTCGTTAGGTAATTTCTCTTCTTTCCCACCTGGACATGATCTATGACAAGGGGGGGGGGGGGGGGGGGGGGGGAGATTTGATCGTTCGCTCTTCTACTTGAAGATGGTGAAATGGAAGTAAATACTAATTGAACTTATCTATAATAATATTTCGGTTGAGCAGATACTCTTGTGTGTATAGCAAGTATTTCAAGTTTAACATGTCATTTGTGCATCTCTCTAGGTTTTAGGTTTGTAATTGTAGTGGTTGATTCTCGTAGGACTATTCTATTATCCAGATTTGAGTAATTTCGTTCTCCTGTTTTTGATATCTTGTAAAGATGGCTTTCTTTAATTAGTTTGAGTTTAAAGCAATGAAACTTCAAGATTGTTGATTCTTGGCTTGAATTTAAGTGTCGCTGAAAGACTTCCACCACGTGGATTTGGACGTCGGTACTGCTTAAGAAACATCACATGGATTTGGTCATTTGGTGTCGGGATAGAATTTCAAGAAGCACCCATAATTTAAATCTATTTTTTTTTAATAGAAAAATATAACCCAAAGTTCATTTTTCAAAAGTAAATTTGTTTTTCCCTGGTTTGTTTAAGGCAAATTTGGCGGTCATTTATGGCGATTTTTTCATTTTTATATAGATTCTACATAATTAATTATAATAATAGATTTCACAATTGAAGTTAAATTAAAATAAAATACACATATAGGTTAATAGGTTCGAACTTGGGTCTATCGGACTTGAATTGTATGTTCTCAAATTAAAAGCAGGCTCGGATCAAAATTCGATCTCAAACATTACTCATACAGTCATACATGGTACGAGATTTGTGTTAGTTCAAGATAATGCCTCATAGCGAATAAGATCTTTCGTTCTTTAAGACCTAAGAAGGGCAACTTTCATTCTTCCAGATCTAGGAAGCTGGGAAAGCAAGATTGGATAGCAATAAAACTAGATATGGAAAAAGCTTCTAATCAAGTGGAATTAGACTATCTTTAAGGTTCCACTCAATTTTGGTCCTACTTCAAAATTTATGGCATGGATTAAGGAATGTGGTCAATGGTATCTTTTTCTGTTTTTTTGTTAATAGTGATTTGATGGAAAACGCCTACAACCGAGTGGAATGAGACTTCATGTTTAAGGTTATATATTCAAATTATTTTTTACTTCAAAAGTTATGCCATGGATTAATGAATGCGTTCAAACAATATCGTTTTTTGTTTTGGTTGATAACGATTCGGCGGAAATATTTTATCATGAAAGAGTCTCAAACAATTTGATTTGATAATTCGCCTTATCATTTAGTCTTAGTGTAGAATTTCTTGCCCGACAACTTGTGCTATTGAATGCGGCATTCAAAGAAAACAAGTTAGATTCTCGGTAACTACGTATGAAAATGTCATCCTGTTTTTATCCCAGACACGCTTCCAATGACGCTCATCATATGAAAATGACAACAGGTGTTTGCCGTCCGTAGACAATAAGGACGCTCAGGACTTCAACGATTAGAATGAACAAGAACGAGTTTCATACGAGATAGGGAAGCCGTCCCTAACGAGAAGGAAACCGGCGCCAAATTCCAACGTTCAAATTCAAACAAAGTCAAGGCTACCTGACAAGATGACATCATGTGCGGCCGCAATCCTTAAAAGCTTCAGGTGTCGGAGACAATAAGCATGAAGCCAAAGTGTCTCTTTCCAGACTCATCCCAAGAACCATGTGGAAGCTCCCTAGCAAAAGTAGACTTGAATTTCAGATGAAGATAAGAAGTACTACGTTAGAGAAAGCGACAACCTCTAAAGTTGTCTTTGAGGATGCCAAAAGAACAAAAGGGTCCTAGGAAAGGAACCCTTCCGCATTCATTATAACTACACCCAGTTGTATATATTGTGATATGACTTCTTCCATACTCTCGCAAGAGCACTCAAGAACACCTCAAGATAAAAGTGAGTGAGAGTGAGCTAAATCCAAAATGTTGTCCACCAAAGATCAAACCCATATCCAACCAAGAGAGTTTGTGTTCCCTAGGGACTAGGGGACATGTAAGGTCTAAGTTCTTTGTACTTGTGATTATTATTCTAGGCTAATGAAAGATAGGGTTAAAAGGAAGTTTACTAGTAGACTGTAAGGACGAATGTAGTCTAGAAAAGTGTAATCTTCGTCTTGTAATAGCTATAGTGTTTAACCGTTAGTAGTAAAAAGACTAAGGATGCTTCTTAGGGAAGGTGTCCTTATGGAGTGGAAATGACTTAGGCGGGTAAGAATGTAGTAATAATACAAGTAAAGAAAAGACTCAGGATTTATAGAGGAACCTCCACTTAGACCAACTAGTCTAGATGGGTAAACCTCTACCTCCGAAGAGGATTTTGAATGACTTCCCTTGTTATTAGGCGAGTCCTATTACAAGGTGAATTTCACTCTTCTCTAATCTATAAGATTCCGTCCCTATAGATTACTAGAGAAATTCTGATCAAACGTAGCATTAACTTAACACTCAAAAGCAAGATACAAGGAAATCAAACCTCATGTACTTCACAGTCCCTTCGATTAACTTCTCTCGTTATCACTTAATACAAACAGTTATGTGGTTTGATTTGGACTTCTTCTTTGATTGAACACACTATATCACTCTTGTTCTTAAGTTTTTCTTCGTGTTCTTGACAACTCTTGAGAGTGTGAGGAAGAAGTCACCTCAAAATAAATATAAAGGGTTGTATTTATAGTGGGTGGTTAAGGGTTCCTATCCTAGGACCCAAATGCCCTTCTGGCGTCCTCAGAGACAGGATTAGAGATGTCGTTTTCTCCATGTTGTACAACGTTGTCTTCATCCGAAAGTCAACTCCTTCATTGGCTGGGGAGCTTCCACGTGTTGTCTTGGGATGATGTGGAAAGCGACGTCCTGACTTCTAGCTTATTTGTCTCCTGACAGCCGAAGCTTCTGAGGACTGCTTCCGTCTATGATGTCATCTTTGTCGGGAAGCCTTGTTTGAATTGGAACATGACATTTTAGCACACGTTCCTACTCGATAAGGATGTCGTTCTTATCTCGTAGAAACTCATTCTTGTTCTTTCTTGACATGAAGGCCTTGGCGTCCCTAAACAATAGGTACGACTTCTCACTTGTTGTCCTTTTCTCAATGATCGTCCCTTGACGAATACCTGAAATGCATACTTAGACAAATTTTGAGAAAACATTGAGTTTGCCATTATCAAAACTAGGGATGGAGATCGTTGATCCGGTATTAATGACTGACATCCCCAATACCATCCCAACAATTTCCTCATTTTTGATGATGACAAACTCTTAACAAAATAAGCACAAATTAAAGTCTAAAGCATGAGAGAAAACTTTTAGGAACCTCCTTTTAGACTTAGCATTTTCAACGATCAAGTTTTCTCAAGTTCTCAATTTCTTCAATGTTTTCAGTTTTGGTCAGAGAACAATTTTCTTTGTGTGAGTGTCCTTTTAAACTTAGCTTATACTCCCCTTTAACACTTGCATATTCTAGATAACTTTTAACAACGCATCTCTACAAAACTATACTTCACCCTTTGGGAATCATCGAAAAGAAAAACAAGTGTTAGAATTATTAGCACAAAATCATAACTAAATATAAGAACGCTTGAACACATATGGATGCAAACATGGGGACTACACTCATGAAAAGTAGAGTACAAAATACATAATATAAAGCTATGTGCACAAAAAGATGAAAGGGAAGAGAGGGTGATCAGTCCAGATCTTCGCTTGAACACATAGGAACTACACCATTTCTGAGGTGCTTTTCCAATCCACGACGTGTCCAGCATAATCAACATCAGAGTACGCCACTAGGTCAAGGGACGTCTTCTTTGGGTACCAAAGACATAGGTCATCGTGTCCCTTGACGTACTTGAAAATGCTTTTCACTTCTTTCATATGGGACTCCTTTGGGTTAGCCTGAAAGCGAGCACAAAGGCAGACAACAAACATAATATCTAGTCTACTAGAAATCAAGTAAAGAAGTGAACCTATTATACCTCTGGTCTACTAGCAGTCAAGTAAAGAATTCAACACACTTACCGTTCTCGTCAGCATCGAGACGTGTCTTTGGAGAGATGGGTGTGTCAATGGGCTTTGATGTGTGCATTCCATATTTCTCCAGCATTTCTCTGTTGTACTTCTGTTGATGAATGCACGTTCCTTCCTTTTGATGTGAGGTTTGAAGTCCCAAGAAGAAGTTGAGCTCTCCTATGAGGGACATCTCGAACTCAGTACTCATTAGCTTCTTGAAGTCCTCTATAAGTATAAGGTTAGTGGCTCCAAAGACTATGTCGTCGACATGCATTAAGTGAACCATGGCATGGAATGTGAAAGACACCTGGAAATGAGAAAGATAAAGCATTTAGGGATGCATAAAGACCGCGTGGAGAAAGAAAAAGGATAATGTAGAGAAAAAAGATCATTCAAAGAAAAAAGATCACGCAAAGAAAACAAATAGTGTAAAGAAAGAACAAATATTGCGCAGCGAAAAAGATATTGTATAGAAAGAATAGATATAGCGCGGTAAAAATGGGAAAAGAAGACGAATGATTCAAGCGTCCATCATAAGATTAAGACGCATGGCGAGAGCGATGGAAACTGAAAAAGACAACATCTCGTCAACTGGGAAGACTATTGACAAAAGTAAACAATGAGGGATGGAGAGGATATACACGCGTTCACCAAGGTCCCTGTGAACACTACCGCCAAGCAGCAATGAAGTACACAAGTTGTGGAGCGGTGGCGTGAGGAAGACGAACCATCGCTAGTGACGATTCATCTTCCCTAAAAACCAAAAAAAAGGAAGATGGAAAAAGAAAACAACGACATAGGGAACATGAAATTGTCATCGTGATGGTTCATCTTCCTAGAGGTGAATACCCTTGGAGAAACAATGAGCGGCAACAAACAGCATGACCCACGTTGTCGGTTGCCCGAAACAACACCATAAAAACCCAAAGCCTAAGGACAAACCCCACCCACAACCCCGAAGCTTTAAAAAGAAATTAAAGTAGAGAAGTAGAAGAAAGGGGGAAGAGGAAATGCACCTGTCATGCGGCCGAGAAAGAATTGGCTCATCTGGCGATTGGATTGGAGGTGAAGATGTAAGAATGCGGAGCATTTTCTCTGCTTGAGGGAAGCCAAAAAGTTTGAGAGCGAGATTGGGGAGGAAGGCAAAGTGAGAAATGAAGAAAAATCTAGCAACACTCCCTTTTTAAAGTCATTAATGGGCCAGCAAAAAAAGCAAATGCCTATTTCCTTGCTCAAGCCCAGAATATCTCTTCCCAAATGCAAAACCCAACAAATGCTAAATGTTGGGCCACCACTCCATCGCGATAAAACCTCGATCCATGAGGTTATGTAAGTGCGCGATCTTATTACACCATACACGACAAGGAGAATGCTCAAATAACATTTTTTAGTATGAAAAGAGGGTAAACAATGTGCCCCCACTACAAGCTCCTTCCTCCTCCATGAATGCAATGGATGCTACCCTATGAACGCATTAGATAATTATATCTACCAAACTTCACCACCCTTGTTAACATTGCTCGAAAGGAGCGAGTTTGTTGCGCGCTCCTACACGTTGTCATACGAACATGATGTCCCTGAAAAGCCATCTCGTTCTATGCAATCTCCAAAGGATCCTTTTCCCTACCATATTGCGTGTTGTTGTCAAACTAACCTAAAGCTTTACTCCATCACGCAAAAGTTCCATTAAGGGAGTGATGCCTATTCCAAGACGACATAGTCAGTCCTTGGTTCGTTGGCAGAACCAGAACGCTCCATATGCAAGCTAATCGGTGGCACTAACAAAGATGAACCACGTAGGAGTTTAGTCACTTATCACATATCGCAAAAAGCCAAAACTCGAGCCTCGAGATTATGTATAAATAGAAACTGAACGTAAAAGGGAAAGGAACCAGAACGCTCCATATGCAAGGTACTTTTCCCACATTTAGAAAATTTTCAAATCGATTTGAAGAGTGTATTAATTAAAGATAATATATATGTCCACATATCATTGATTGTATTAATTTTATAAAATATTTATGTATAAAAAGTAAATTGATAAATGTGTGATTAAAATGGGATAGCATTTAGAACATCTACAATAGTGATACTCATAGTATCATAAAAATATAAGAAAAAAGAAAAATCAGATATAAAGCAAATGTCATTATCACATAAGTATGCCGTAAGGAAATTTTTCTATTGGGTGATATTAGATGGGTCAATTGTTGTTGGACCTTAGTAAAGAATTTGTTTCAAAACAAGTATCCCTTTTTTTTTTTGGTCGAACAAAACAAGTATCCCTTGTAAGATATTTGTATACCGTAATTACATTGATCCACTATATTTTATATGACAATCTGAATTAATTTTCTTTTTTAAAAAAAGTTAAGAAACTCCAAATCTCATGATCGGAGATGCTCTTAGAATTAAAGTCTATACTCCCTCCGTATGGTTATATTTGTTGTTTTAGCATTTCAATCTGAAATTAACAAAACCTATAAAATTAATTAATCACCCTTATTAAATTATTCTAATTAATAAAATGCTAAATTAATCTTTTCTTATTAGATCTTATTGGAGTAGTAGTTTATGGAGAGAATTTTTTCAAAAATTAATAAAGGGTAAATTTGGAAAACCATGTACATAAAGTTGTAAAATATCAAATATTTCTTAAGAGATACAATAGGCTAAAACATCATATATAATCAAACGGGGGGTATGTTAGAATATTGTTTTTAGTTTTCCAAATTTTAAGTACATGCTTTAAAAAAACTAAAAATTTCAAATAAAGTGTATAGGTCAAGAAATGGCATTCCAAGATAAGTCCTAAGGCCACCCACAATGGTGGGTTTTAAAGTTAAAATAAGGAAAAATGACTCAAAATAATCCCAAGTATCAACTTTAAACCAATAATAATCCCAAGTTTGGAAATCATCACCAATAATATGAACTATCACGAAATTAACAAAAAACGTTTTGGAAGTCTTTTCCGATAGGTTTTCCGGTAGAATTGATGATGCGGGAATCCAAAATCTAACATAACAGCTTAAAACTTTACACTTGGTTGAATTGTTTTCGATCGTCATATCATCAATTCCATTGGAAAACTTGTCGAAAAAGGCTTCCGAATCGTTTTGGGTTCATTTCGTGATAGTTCGTATTATTGGTGATGATTTACAAACTTGAGATTATTATTGGTTGAAAGTTGATACTTGAGATTATTTTGAGTCATTTTCCCTTAAAATAATAATAAAGATGTTAGAAATAATGCCAATTGGTTAAGAGTCTCATTTTGGGGCTTCAGATAGGAGATCGGCGCATGGAGTTTTAGAACTTGAAGGGAATAGTGGGCAGGCACATGTGGCACTTTCCTGGCCCTTGGATGAGATTGATGGTCCAGATTTTTTCCCAATTTCCTTATATAAACTAAAGCTTAAAGTATTTTTTCCATATTAAAACGTTATTATTTTTTCAAAACCGTTTTCTAAATATTTTTTTTATGTGTTTATCTACCCATAGACACCCATTTTGTATATGTTTTGATTACAAAAAAATTTAATACATATGAGAAATACAAGTTAATAAATCATTTAGTAGTAATATTTACATTTCTTATGGGTAATGAAATTTATGTATTATACAAAATTAAATAACTAATATATTGATGAATCGAAATAGTTTTTGTATACATTTTATTAAAGATATAAATATTTCTTAATGTATTGTGAATTTGTGACTATAAATTAACACATATTTAGGGTTTATTATACTATAAATTGAATATTATACCGCATTATTATATAATGGCAAGAATCAAATAAGGAAATTAAATAAATAAAAATAAAAATAATATAAAGAATGTGGATTTTAAGAATGAAGAGAAGATGTGGATTGTGGGGATAAAGTAGAATTGAGGTTTTAAATGAGGTGGACGAGTGAGAAAATTGATATGAGGGGGTTAAGAATCCGTTTTCGGGTTTAGGATAGCGGATGGCCTAACTATGAGGTCAGGTTCAAAGCAAACTCCTAATTCCCTCACGGGGACTAGGGCTACCATACCAAGATTAATTTAAAAAAAATGAAGCCTTAGCCTTGGACTTTTGCACGGCCCGACGGAATTTTGAGTTTCCATTACTATACCCCCTTTGTATAGGCTGATTTAAGCTCTCGTCTTTACTTGCTCTGCTGTACTTAATCCTCTCACAATCTGAACTACTAAACCCCACCACCACCTACTCAATCACACCCAAATCCATTTCCCCTTTCTCATCACCCAATTCTTTAAACAAACACATGCTCTGTTTCGACTCCAATCCAAATCCAAATCCAAATCATCCACACCCAATTGAGCAGTTGGAAGATGAACAGGAGATGCGGCTACAACAACAAGGAGCAGCACCAGCTGCAACAGAGCAGCATGTTCTTACCCATCATGCTCTGCTCCAGATCCTCCCTCAAAGACGTCGCCCTCACTCACTCCCACCGCCGCAACAGCAAGGTCTCCGCCGTCGCTACTCCCGGAAACCAATCGCTCAGATCCGATCACGTTCGCCAATCCAGAAGCCTCCGAATCCCCAATCTACGGAGGCTCTTCTCCGCCAAATCCCTAGCCGACAAACCAACTACCACTACCAGCGATGGAGGAATCCGATCAATGCGCGGAGGCCGAGATCGCCAGAAAGCTAGCGCCGATCTCGATTGGAGGCCGCCGGCGAAGTTGATAGACGTCGCCGACCTAGATCCGCCGTTGCCGGTGCTCAGACGGGGGCTGGAGATCGGAGAGGAGAGAGACAGTTTGTGGAAGAGGAGATCCAGGGGGGGATCTGCGCTCGGGAGTTTGCAGGTCCATGGCGGTGCTACCGCTCTTCTTCTTCCCACGCCTTCAAACACCGTCTAGTGTCAAATTAATATGATTTTAATATTACTAATTAACTGCTATCATGGTCATATAAGCAAAATCGCGTACAGTATATGGTGATTGCAATTGTACTGGTCGATTTTATGATTTCTTTTAGGCTAGGCTATGCATTTCTCTATTTTTCTACAAGGAAAACGGGAAAAATGTTTTTAAGTACACACATTAACCGTTATCATGTAACTTCAATTTTTTTCCTTACCACATCGCCTTTAACCACAAGCAAATTCGTCACACTTTTGATCTCTCTAAAGATATGGATGGGTTTCTTGTCATCCAACGAGCTCAATAAGTATGAGTGTCGGACATTATCATCTCAATCTCCCACAAACTACTCTACTTATCGCTGAAGGCTTTGATGAGGCAAAAATTATCGTCTTCAATCTTGATCTTGCTGAAAATCCCTAAATTTTGGCTTCTATAATTCCATTTACGATGAGTGTGATGGCTTCCATCATTAAAGTATAATGAGTTCCACAAGGTTCGACCAAAAAAAAAAAGAGTTCCATAAGGATCATTGCCGAGGAAATAGCTTGTCCAACTTCATTCCTAACAATGAAACAATACGAAGAGTTTCCAATGTCATCCCTGACTCCGTTGGAATTACGTTTGATAAGCCCATAATTTGGTCGGTTCCATTTGATGTTCTTCCTTTTTTCTGGGTTGTTGGTTGTTTGCAACGTTTTGTTAGTTACTAATGGATAATTCCTCATCCTCGTTTTTCGATATTTCCCAACTATCTAGTTATTGCACTATAAATCCTATGATATTTTTCATTCTTTCGCTCATCTTCTTTTATTGTGGATTTCCTAGTTTACTTGGCCTAATATACCGTTGGTGTGATAAGAGCAGTAGATGATTAGTGTTTTGCATGAAGGATTCAAATCTTCCGTCCAGCAAACACGTCCCCTCGCACGCCCCCTTGATTCTCATTGGTCGAAATCTCAAAAGTACATTCTTATGTCACATTTCACAAGAGAGAATGGTTGTAATATGTCTTTGGTGCAATTTGCCAATAGTTAGGAGCCCGTCTTTAGCAACCTTCCATAAAAAGTTTTTTATTTGTAGCTGAATACTCAATTCTCATATCCATCCTACGTCGTCTTGAGGTATGATGACAGGCCCGATGTGCTATACCAATCTAAGGATAGGGCCCCGGGTCAATCAACAAAAAATATTTGTATCACGACCCCGTTGTAGTACGGTGGTCGAGGTCGATCACAGGGAATTATTTCATGCGCGTTTGAACGGTCGATTTGTCTAACAAAAACACAATGGGAGAGAAAACACGCGAAGCAACTCGGGACCGAGGTTGTCAATCTCGGGACCGAGGTAGCTAGGCACAAACAAAGTCGGGCTCGAGGCTAGGGGACTCGGGCACAACTCAACAATCAATACGAAAGGGAAGAAACAAGCTAAGCTAAGGGGATCTCGGGCCTTGGGTTCCTTCTCTAGCTAGATATGGATAATTCCACCCCAATTCAACCAATAAGTGTTGATCCTCGTGAGATCGAGGTTGTTAGCCTTCGATCCCTCCACTCTACACTTCGACCTAAGGGAGTTTCCACTCGCCTTCGATGCTAGGTCTAGTGATGGGTCCGAGATCGCTCCCGCTTACTCTTACCAATCACAAGCCCTAGGTCCCTTGTTCCCACAAGAGAATTGAAGCTCAATGTAGAGAGGATTCCTAGATCAAGAACTCAAGGCTATGGAATTGGGGGTTCTTACCCAATCCTAGCTAGGGGTTTTCCCCATAGCCCAAGACTATGGAATCTACTCCATCAAGTAAGAGTAAAAAGCAATCAAATGGTAAAACAAGCAAAGCTCAATCATCAAACTCAAATCAAAACTCAATTGCATTCAAATCCAAAAGGGTTCACAATATCCAAGTCTTAATTCTACTAAACCAAAGCAAAACAAGTTCAAAACTCACTAATCTCCTCTCTAGCTCCACCGATCTCTCTCTCTTCTCCTCCTCCCTTCTTCTCCTTGCTCTCCAAGTCTTCCTTGAGCCTTTTGAGAGTGATTTTTGTGTGTGTGTAATTGATTCCCCTAATGCTCTCTAATCACCTCTTATTATCCTTTCCTTTGGATTGGGGATCAAGGAATTCCAAAATTAGAAGAAGGGCAAAATTGGAAGATCACAACATTGTGCCTTGGAGCCCAATCCTTTCCTTTGCCGACTCGGACCGACACGGGCAGACATCGGGCCCGACGTTGGGAACATCGGTCCTATGCTCTGGTGCTCGAACTCGGGCCCGACTTGGTAGTAACTCGATCCGGGGTCTCGGTCCTTCTTCTCTTCTTGGTTTTCCTTGAGTTCCTCTTCATTCTTTGCATGGCTCTTCCGTTCCTTAACTCCCTTGCTTGGATCCTTCTTATAAACTTCTCCGAAACGTCCTCAACCGCGCCATTTTACCTACAAAACATAACAAACTCGCATAGTTTCCGAATCTTGTAGAAAACCGAGAACTAAGCTAAAAAGGGACGAAACTAACAAAGAAAGGAATGAAAAACACTTATTTACAAGGGAATTTAACTACTAAAACACCACCAAAATGAGAGACGTCAGAATACCCCATACTTAAACTTGCTTGTCCTCAAGCAATAACAATGTAAGCAAGACCGAAGCACAATCTTCAAATAAAGCCTCATATGAAAACACAAGTAAGCACAAGTGATAGATATGCTAGCAAGATTATATCATCACACATGATCAAGTGTCCAAGGAATTAAGTCTAATGTAACCAAGCCTCACTTTAGGGATATAGAAATGTGTATCACTCATCATGTGTTTAGGCTTAGCAATGAACACTCATACTCAATAAACATGCAAGTAAAGGCTTTACTATTGAAGCTAATATCACCAATTTCTCCACCTAGAGATGCCTATTACAATGCACACAAAGAATATGAACTTGGCTCAATGGAGGTCCTCAAAGAGGTTCCATTCGGCCGGGTTGTAATGGGGCTTTTGGTGTTTCTCAAGGTGGGAATCACTTTGGTCTTGTGGTGCTTACAATGGGGATTGAACTTTCTAGTCTCTCACCAACTCACCAAATTATTCCACTTTCAACTTCACACTCCCAAAAGACTTTGATTTTCTTCTTTTCTTTTCTTTCAACCCACATTTCCACTAAACATTCTATTTCATCTTTGCACTAAACTTTTTGTTGGATTTTTCACTTTTTTTCCACTAGGATCGACTTGCACAATAACTCGGGCCTGATGTGCACTTTAACTCGGTTGGTGCCCTTTTCTTCACTTAAGCACTTGCTTTCAATCCACTACTTTTCTTTTTCAACATTTCGTTCTTTCTTTCCACTTCAAAGATGCACTACCCACTTGGTTTATAACTCCATCTTTGCCCTTCACCAAAGAGAATCTCAACTCTCCAAATATTCTTCCAAAACCTCTCACTAAAGTCCAATCCCATAAGGGTCAAGTCATATAGGCTAGGAATCATATTTTTGAGGAGTTTCAAGCAAAGGTCTAAGGCTAAAACGGGGCTACAAACAACGGTTTATCTTCAAGGTAGGATATGGAAGATTTTGTGACTATATGAAATAAAGTTCAAATCAATGTGACAAAGCATAGAACAAATCTCATATTGGTCTTGGAAAATAGATAAACACCTCAATAGCAAGTTTTACTAAGCATGCATGAGCTAATCACACAAGAAAATGAGGGATATGCAATATGATCAAGTATCTCAAAAATGGCCAAAAATCATCTCACAAGGTTCACTCTAGCTTAGTTGCATCAAAACTTATCCTAGAACTCATGTGCTCAATAAAAACATGCAAGATATCATATCACATTACGTCTAGTGTAAGCGATGTTGCGGTTCACTTCTTCAAATTGAGCTTGGAAGTCTTCTTGGTGGTGGAAAAGTTATTGTTGTTGGAAGTTGAGGTGTTGTTGTTGTAGATTGATTTGATGTGCCTCTTGAAGCATGCTAGATTGTTGAAGTTGAAGATGAGCCAATTGGTTGGCTAGGAAGTTCATGTCCACCGATTGTTGAGGCTCGGGGAACACCATTCCGGGCCCGTACCATTGGGCATACCCTTCATACCCTCCATAGCTTGGTGGTTCTTGTCTTGCTCCACTCCCCTCACCCCTATCAAATTGGCTCGTGACCGGATCGGGCAAATATGTGTCGGACCGATGTTGGTGGACGTCGGGCCCGACATGGCTTGCACCTCGGTCGAGTAGTGTTGGTGCGTGGTCGGTGAGCAAATTGTGGTAACCACCATCTTCTTCTTCTTCTCTAGGCAAGTCAATGTCCATGTCATCTCTTCTCACGAACTCATATTGGTTGGGCTCCTCTTCTTCGGTGTCCGGGGAAACTTGAGGAGAAGTGAAACGAATGTGTTGTGCTCGTCTCCTACACTCAAGTGTCCCCTCCGGTTCTCCATAAGAATTCTCCTTGCCCACCCACACTTGGAACCAATTGTAATAGCTTGTGAGGTTAAAGAGACGTGGCCCCAAAGGAATGTGCACCTTGTTGAAGTTGGAGTGTGGGGCTAGATAGGTGGTGGCACCGGTCACTTGCTTCTCTTTGATGATGTTGGCCTTCTTGAAGTACTTAAGGTCCATGAACTCTACACCATTTGGGGCCGGCGTGTAGGTAGACAAGTCCACCTCAAGACGATAAGCCAAGCGGGCTATCATGCCTCCAAAGTAGATCCATGAGGAACTTTGGAAATCCCTCACCATCTTCACCCATTCCCATGTGAGGTTCATTGACTTCTCATTTTCAAACAACATCTCATAGAGTAACATGGCCTCCTCCTTCATTGGCTTGCTCAATTCGTGCCTAGCAAAGATGGAACAACCCAAAGCTCGGATCATGACTCGGAAGAGTGGATTTGATATCTCATTTGTTGATGCGCCTTTCCTCATCTCACTTCTTCCGGATACAAACCTCCAAAGATAGTCCACCTTCTCGTTATCCACATAAGCCTCATCTCTCGGAAAAGGGAACCCAAGGTAAGTAGCCAAATTCCGGAGAGAGAGCTCTTGCAACTCGTTGCCCAATTGGAAGGAGATCATGCCCTCACTCTCGACTCCTTCATATGTGCACTTGAATGTCGCCATAAACTCGGACGTTAAGGCGGGATAATGAATGTTGTTGCACCTTAGCAATACGTTGAGACCGATGTGAGAATAACACCGAGTAAGAGCCTCATCCATGCTCATCTTTCTAATGGACTCCTGATGTCGCGCTTTTTAGTTGTTTTCCTAGGTTGTTTTCTAGCTTGTTTTGCATGTTTTTCCTTTATGTTTGTGTGTTTTGCATAAGATTTCAGCTCTCTTTCGAGAGTTGGAGTCGTTTGTGTGTTGTTTCGTGTTGTGTAGGTATTTGGAGCTTTTTGGAGACATTTTCATGCATTTTCGGAGCTTTCTAGGAACCGTTAGTTGTCGAGAGTCAAAGTGTCAAGAGCCAAAATCCAAAGTTGCAACCAAGTGAGCCTCAATGGAGTCAAGAACTCAAAGAAAATCAAGGAGCAAAAGGGCAAAAGCACCCAACAAAAGTCCAACCAATTGAAGCAAGACCGAAGCAAAACGCGAGAAAGTCCACGTCCTGCAGAAGGTCGGCGCCGACCCCCTTATGGTCGCGGCCGACCCCTCTCAGCATCCGAAAGTAACTCCGTGCGCTGCAAGTAATGCCTTTTGGCGGGATTTTCGAAACCCGAAAAGCAGGCGGCTGTGGCAGGCGTGTGGCAGAGATGTGGCAGTGGAGGAAGCTTCCCTCCCTTGCTTTTGTGGGCTGCTAAAAACCCATGTTGTCTCCCTTGAAAAGCAGCTTTTCCAAGGAGGGAAAAGGCTCAGGAGAGAGAAGAGAGAGTGGTTGAGGAGGAAGAAGAAGAGGAGTTCGAAGAAGAAGAACGTGTAGGAGAAGAAGAAGAGGGTGAGTGTGAGAGAGAAGTGGTTTGTAGGAGAGGTAGTGAAAAGGAGAAGCTTGTTCCAGTTGTTAGGAAGAAGAAGAAGACAATGGTGTTTGGAAGAAACTTGTGGGTTTGCTTGGGTTTGTAAGTTTGAATCTTGTTTTTTTTAATTGAAGTTGTTTGTTTGTTTGTGATGATGATTTCCTCTTCCCTTTCCTTGTTTGTGAGCTTGATTATGTGCGAGTAGTTAGCTTGCTAGGGTTAGGGTGAAACCCACCATGAAAGTGCATTTGAAACCTTGATTGCTTGGATCCATGCTTAACTTGAAATCTCTACCCATAAATCCCTCTTGTGTGCTTAAAACCCTTGAAGAAGGGGGAATGTTCTTGTTTGCAACCTAATTGAAGAGTTTTGTTTGTGAATGTGGACTATCCGGGTTTGATGAAAGTCGAACCCTCCGAAGAACAAGTTGGATTGCATGTTAACCCTTTCATGTAAATGGAGGCTCTTGATGTGTTCTTTCGTGACGAAAGTCACCCATGAGATTATGAGTTGAGTTGGTCCTTTATCATTGTTTGAATGTATGCTTGTGATGTGGTGAATCCCCACCCCTAGTTGTTTTTCCTTGATTTTACAAAACCAATCTTCGTGCCCAGAAAAAGGTCGGCCTCGACCAGTTGTAGGGTCGGCCGCGACCTCCTCTGTAGTGTTTTCTTTGTGTTTGTGAAGTCCTGTCTTGGGTCGGCCGCGACCTCCCTAGGGTCGGCCACGACCTCTTCCCGAGACTTGTGTTTTTGCGTTTGTTTGTCTTGCTTTGTTTCTCTTTTGCTTTTGTAGTATGATTGCTAGACTATAGAACTTCTAACTCCCGTGGACGATCCTGACTTCGCTATACTCAGCGGGGTCTTGACAAATTTTATTTGTGAGACTCTCTCAACAAATTGGCGCCGTTGCCGGGGAGTTAGTTTAGTTTCCAAGTCTAGCTTTCATTTGGGTGAGGGACTAGCCCGAACCCTTATTTTGTTACTAATTCGTTTCTTTAGTGCTTTGTACGCAGGTGTATGCCCTCTAGTTCGCAAAGGGTGATTGACCATTTCCCCTTTGATCCCGAAATAGAGAGAACCCTTCGCCGAAGATTAAGAGAACGAAAAGCAATGGCCGACGCTGAGGCTCTTGCTCGTCAAATGGCTGAACTCCGTGCTCAAATGGAGCGTATGCAAATGGAGCGTGATGCTCAAGCCGCAGCTGCGCGGCAAGAAAGAGAGGAGGCCGCCCGCCTCCGAGAACAACTTGATGCTATTCAGAGGAACGCTAAGCAATACATGCATCCTGAGCTTAGGGTTCCCGAGTCCGCTATTGTGCTCCCGGTGATAGAGCGCGCTTTTGAGATCAAGTCCCACTTCGTCACTCTTATCAAAAGATCTCAATATGAAGGGAAGCCCACCGAATGCCCCATGGAGCATATCAAGAACTTCACCGATCTATGTGACACTATCGCCGCCGATGGTGTCTCACTTGAGTATGTTCTCCTTAAGGCCTTCAAGTGGTCTTTGTGTGGGAAGGCTCTTCATTGGCTCGAAAGTCTGCCCGCTAGATCCATCACTTCATGGAAGGCTTTGCACGACTTGTTCATGACAAAGTTCTTTCCACCGGCCAAGACCACCGAACTAAGGAAGCGCATCACCTCCTACCATCAACTTCCCAACGAGACATTTGTTGAAACATGGGAGAGATTCAAGGAGCTTCTTCGGCAATGTCCAACTCATGGGCAACCTCCTTATGTCCTCCAAGAAATATTCTTTCAAGGGATAAATGCCGCAACAAAAGACCGCATCAACCTCCACACCGATTGCGGTTTCATTGAGATGGATCCCGACGAGGCATGGGGTCTCATAGACAAACTCACCAACTATGATGCCATGTACGGGACCCAACAAGCCGTCCGGATCCCACCAAGAAAGCTCTATGATCCCAATAGTGAGCCCATTGATCAAGATGTGAAATTCCAATTTATGCAAGATGAGATCAACAAGCTCAAGAAGCAAGTGAGCTACTTCAAGTCCGCCGGCCCCCCTTGTCAAGAGTGCGGTTCTCAATCACACACCGCCGCCTCTTGTACTAATGTGGAGCAAGTCCGGGCCGCCGAGGCTTATGCGGAGGCGAACTATATGAGAGGACCCTACCGAGGCCAAAACAATGTGTATGCGGGGAGGAGCAACAACTATCCTCAATGGAATAACCATGGCCAAGGTCAAGGTTATCCGCCTCCCCCGCAAGAACAAAGGGGCCCTCCTTATAGACCTCCCGGTTATCAAGCGGAGCCATCATGGGTCCAAGAGTTGCAAGAAGGATTGATTCAAGGGGTGAGAACCGAGCTCACCACTCAGTTGAAAGGTGTCCACACGAGATTGGGAGATCTCGACACATGGAGAAAGAACGTTGACTCCCAACTTGGTGATCTCGCGGCTCAAATCCCACGACCTCAAGGGCGCTTACCGGGCCACCCCGATGAGAACCCAAGAGGCCATATTGCCGCCGTTCACCTACGAAGCGGGAAGAAGTTGCCGGACCGAATAGTAAATGAAGAAACGGCGAACAAAGAGGACGAGACTCCCCTGGAACAGGTCGTGGCCGACCCCCCTATGGTCTCCACCGACCCTGTTCCTGCTACAGAGGAGGTCGCAGCCGACCACCCCCAGGTCGCTGCCGACCCTCCTCAGAGAATCCCGACGTCCGTCCATTTACCTCCGACAACGAAGGTACTTCCCTACCCATCCAAAAAGGCTAATGATTTCACGGAGGGAAAGTTCAAACGCTTTGTGAAGGTCCTCCAAGGCCTCAACATCACCATTCCCTTTGCCGAAGCGTTGAACGAGATGCCCGCCTACACCAAATTCCTCAAAGAAATCTTGTCAAAGAAGCGTCAATGTCCGAATTGACCAATGAAGTGCGGTCTATTGAGCTCCCGGAAAAACTTGGTGATCCGGGTAAGTTTGCCATTACCATTGGCATAGGTGCTCACCGATTCAAGGCTCTATGTGATCTTGGTGCAAGTGCTAGCCTCCTCCCTCTTTCTATATGGTCCAAGACCAACATGGGTCCTTTGGTCCCGGTAAACATGAGGCTCTATATGGCGGATGGCTCTTGTGTGCAACCCACCGGTATTGTTGACGACTTTCCTATCCAAGTCGGCAAGTTCTTTGTGCCCAATGACTTTATTGTGATGGAAATGCCGGAGGATCCCGTCGTCCCAATCATTCTTGGATGGCCGTTCCTTGCCACCGCCGGTGCCGTGATTGATGTGAAGAAAGGTCTCCTCACTTTTGAGATTGGAGAAGAGGTGGTAGAGTTCCGATTCAACCCTACCATGAAGAAGACCGGTGAAGTTATGGAGGTCAAGGCGTTGCTCGGAGAATACATGAGTGAAGATGACGAAGGAGAAGCGGACCTCCCCGGGTTAGGTCGGAGCCGACCTTCCCTAGGTCGCCCGCGACCTCCGACAGAATCTCGCCAACATGTTTGATTGAAGACGAGGATGGCGAAGCGAAGGAGTTTCTGAAGGCGGATGAAGGCGATGACATTATCACACCACCACCGCCTACTCCGGAGCTTAAGACTCTCCCCGAGTCTTTGAGGTATGAGTTTCTTGGCCCAAATTCCACTTTTCCGGTTATTGTAAATGCAAATCTAAATGCGGAAGAAGTTGGAAAGTTGCTTGATGTTCTTAGAATTCATAGGAAAGCCATTGGGTACTCGCTTGAGGACTTGAGTGGACTTTCACCTTCCTTGTGCATGCATCGAATTTTTCTTGAGGAAGGACATAGACCAACCATTGAGCATCAACGACGACTCAATCCAAACATGAAGGATGTTGTGAAGAAAGAAATTTTGAGGATGCTTGATGCGGGAATCATATTCCCGATTTCGGATAGCAAGTGGGTGAGCCCGGTTCATGTAGTTCCAAAGAAGAGCGGCCTCACCGTTGTGGAGAATGAGAAGGGCGAATTGATTCCTACTAGGACTACTACTAGTTGGCGCATGTGCATTGATTATAGGAAACTCAATAGTGCCACTAGGAAAGATCATTTTCCTTTGCCCTTTATTGACCAAGTGCTAGAGAGATTAGCTCTTCATGACTACTTTTGTTATCTCGATGGCTATAGTGGTTTTTGGCAGGTTCCAATACACCCCGATGACCAAGAGAAGACAACTTTCACATGCCCTTATGGAACGTTTGCTTATAGGAGGATGCCATTCGGACTGTGCAATGCACCCGCCACCTTCCAACGGTGTATGATGGCCATCTTCTCCAACATGATTGAGGACATTGTGGAGGTTTTCATGGATGACCTCTCGGTGTACGGTACCACTTTTGACTCTTGCCTTGCTAATCTTTCTAGAGTGCTTAAGAGATGTGAAGAAACCAACCTAGTGCTAAATTGGGAAAAATGTCACTTCATGGTTAGAGAAGGGATTGTCCTAGGACATGTAGTGTCTAAGAGGGGAATTGAAGTGGATCAAGCTAAAATTGAACTGATTGAAAAGTTGCCACCCCCCACTGGCGTAAAAGGGATTAGAAGCTTTCTAGGACATGCCGGGTTTTATAGGAGGTTTATTCAAGATTTTTCAAAGATTTCCAAGCCATTGACTAACCTCCTCATGAAAGATGTTGTGTTTGAGTTTTCTTCCGAGTGTCTTGAAGCTTTTCATAGGATCCGGGATGCACTTGTGTCGGCTCCTATCATGCAACCGCCGGATTGGACACTCCCCTTCGAGATCATGTGTGATGCAAGTGATTATGCCGTAGGTGCTGTCCTTGGGCAAAGAAAAGAGAAGAAGCTTCATGCTATCTACTATGCAAGCAAGACGCTTGATGAGGCCCAAGGCAAGTACACAACAACGGAGAAAGAGTTTCTAGCCGTGGTGTTCGCATTTGAGAAGTTCCGTTCTTACTTGGTTGGCTCGAAAGTGATAGTCGACACCGACCACGCGGCTGTCCGTTAGCTCATGGACAAGAAGGATGCTAAACCGCGCTTGCTCCGGTGGGTGCTCCTCCTTCAAGAGTTTGATCTAGAAATACGAGACAAGAAGGGAGCGGAAAACCTTGTGGCGGATCACCTTTCAAGGCTACCCATTGAGCACATTACGGAGTCCGGAATCATGGTGCACATCAACGACTCCCGCCCGGACGAAACTCTCCTATGCTATGAAGTATCGCGAGAAGAAGGCTCCTGGAGTAGGTCGGCCACGACCCCCTGTTGGTCGGCCACGTCCTCCTCTGCTCCTTCTCCGGTTGTTGATAATGGTCGAGACGGTATGCAAGCGCTCCCGGTCGAGGTCGCCCAAGGTCACATCTTTTACCTCTCTTGTGTACTTCCTAATCCTCCGTCCCCTTCTCCGATTTTGCACTCAATAGATGCTATTAAGGGGGTGAAAGCCCCGTGGTTTGTGGATTTCGCCAATTATGTTGTAGGTGGCATTGTTCCGGATGGATTGACTTCCCAAGCCAAGAAGAAATTCCTCCACGTCGTCAAGCGCTACTATTGGGATGACCCTTACTTGTTCAAACAAGGAAGTGATCACATCTTTACACGTTGTGTGCCGGATGAAGAGATAGAGGGAGTGATCCGTCATTGCCACACTCTTCCGACGGGAGGCCACGCTAAGGGATTCAAGACCACCGCGAAGATTCTTCAAAGTGGGTTTTATTGGCCTACCATCTTCAAGGATGTGCAAGCTTATGTGACCAAAGGTGGTGAATGCCAAAGGGCGGGCAACATTACATGGAGGAACGAGAACCCGCTCACCGGAATCTTGGAAGTGGAACTCTTTGATGTTTGGGGTATTGACTTCATGGGACCCTTCCCCTCATCGGGTCCCTACAAGTATATACTCGTGGCGGTTGATTATGTTTCCATGTGGGTTGAAGCCGTAGCCACAAGAACAAATGATGCACGAGTGGTGGCTAAGTTCATGAAGACAAACATCTTCCCCCGGTTTGGTGTACCCCGAGTTCTCATTAGTGATGGTGGCTCACATTTCATTGAGAGGAGCTTTGAATCTCTTTTGACCAAGTATGGGGTGTCTCACAAGGTGGCCACACCTTATCATCCCCAAACTAGTGGTCAAGTGGAGGTCTCTAACCGGCAAATCAAAAGCATCCTTGAAAAGACGGTGTCCCGCTCAAGGAAAGACTGGTCCTCCAAGCTTGATGATGCTTTGTGGGCATACCGCACCGCCTACAAGACCCCACTCCGCACCACTCCTTTCAACCTAGTGTATGGCAAGTCATGTCACTTGCCCGTTGAGCTTGAACATCAAGCTTTATGGGCCCTCAAAGAGCTCAACATGGACCTCGACGCGGCCGGAGCAAAACGATTCATGGACTTGCAAGAATTGGAGGAATTGAGGCTTAAGGCATATGAGAACTCAAGGGTTTACAAGGAGAAGACAAAGAAGTGGCATGATAGGAGGCTAGTGCCCAAGCACATCAAAGAAGGTGACCGAGTACTTCTTTTCAACTCTAGGCTTCGCCTCTTTCCCGGGAAATTGAGAACCCGGTGGAGTGGACCTTTCACGGTTCATCGTATGTATCCTCACGGAGCGGCCGACCTCATAGACAACAATGGAGGAATTTTCAAGGTCAACGGCCACCGGTTGAAGAAGTACTATGAGAAGGTGGACCCCGATGAGGAAATCCGAGCCACTTGGGCTCTCACCACCGTCATCTAGCCAAGGTACCCCACGTCTAGCTCAAAGACGTTAAAGAAAGGGCTTTCCGGGAGGCAACCCGTTGTTTCCTTTTCTTAGTCTAGATAGGTAGTTTGCTTTGCATTTCCATAAGTATTTTGTAGGAACCCGAGGCTTTGGTCGGGTGCAAGAAGTTGGAGACGAATGAACAAAGTGGTGGAAAGTCCCCTGGAACTGGTCGGCGCCGACCCCCTGGTGGTCGCGGCCGACCCCCTCCGGTGCAAGGTGAAAATTGTGTAAAAATTTCGGGAAATTACAAGTAAGCCCCTGAACTTTTTCTTTACAATTTTTATCCCTTCCCCACATCTTTTTGTTCCCCTTCCACGACCTAGCAACCCATACCAAGAACCCACGACCTCCTTGCCTCCATAGCTTCCCTCAAGCTCTCATTCAACTCCATTGCTCCATACCCACTAGATCTAGCTCCTCTCTCCCAAATTCCACCATAATCCTTTCTAATTTTCCTTCCTCTACTCAAATCTCCCACAAAAACCCAGAAATTTCGACCCACCCATACCAAGAACCCACGACCCCGACCTCCCACAACCTCGGCTTCGACCCTTATTTTGCTTGCATTCATCTTGTTTAACACTCTTTTGGTATGTTCTTCTACTCCCTTGCTCTTAAATTCAAGTTTACTTGGGTTATTTTGAGGGTTTAGTTTGAAATTTGGGTGTTCTTGAGCTTGAATGTTGAAATTTGGGTTGAATGTGCTTAGATTTACATGTTTGGTTGTGGATTGTTGAGTTTTGGCATGCTTTCTTGCTTGATCTATGCTTGTTTGGGTGATTTTGGGTCAATAGAATTTTTCCATGATTTTTGGTAGCCATTGAAGAGGCTAAAAGCTGATTTTTCGAGTGTCATGACCTTTAGCAGGTCGGCGCCGACCATGCTCTGGTCGCGGCCGACCACTGCTAGAATTTGAATTTCGTTGTTTGCTTGTTTTGGCGCGTACTTGTGTATGTACGAGCTCCCATGGGTCGTCCCCGACCCTGGATGTCTCGTAATCTCTTTGAAAACATGCTATTTGAGTCGCTCTTGCCATGAATTGATTGATTAAAACACAAGTCCTTCCCATTACTTGCTTGCGTTTCATGATTATGCATGCTTGGTTGAGAATCTCCATATGAATTTGAAAGTGTGTGTTTCTTGCAAGTATGGGGTGACTTTTTGGCAAATTGGTTATGTGTTTATTGTGTGGCGTTTGTGTTGTTTGAGTAGGAAATTACCTTGGAAGTTTCTTGTTGGTTTTGTAGAAAATGGCTTCATCTTCAAGAGCATCCAAGAAACAAAAGAAGGGCAAGAATGTAGCGGTGATGGACGACGTGGTGATCCGAGACGAAGGGCAAATGCAACTTTATGTGGACATGATGGCGGAGACGGTAAAGGCGCGGTCCTACTATCCCGATTCGCATGTGAGCCTTCATATGCAATCGGCGGTGGAGGAGGCGTTCCGCTTACTTGGAGCCGAGCGACTCCTTGAGGACCCCGTCCCGAGATATTACCCTGCGCTTACTTGTGAATTCGCCGCCACCCTCACCATCTCGGGGCCACACTCGGCGGATTTTGGCAAGACCAAGATTGAATTTCAAATTGGCGGGAAGAAGCACGCAACCACTATCACCAAGATGCTAGGCCTTCCTACACCATCGGGAACCTACGCCGTGAAAGACTTCCCCGTTCAAATGATGTGGTCTTACCTAGCGTGCAAGACCGAAACCACGAGCAACCCTCATGCTCGGGACATTGCTAGCCCGGTCTTCAAGGTGATCTTGCGCATTCTTGGCGCTGCTATTTGGTGCAAGTACGAGCTCTCCCGCCCCACCTTGCGAGAACTCGCGTGCTTGACCTCCATCCTCTTCACCACTGCTCCCACAATGAACTTTGCCTATGAGTTCGTCCACAACATCATCAACCAACGAAGGAACCCGAAATTTACTATGTGTGGTTGGTTGGTGGTCCTCATTGCCCAAGCCCTTAAGGTTGATCTTGCCCGCTACAACTCCAAGCCCGTGACCCGCATGGATGTCCGGTACTATTTAAACACCAAGGTGGTTGAGTGGACTGAGGCGATTGGCTACCACAACAACTTCATCGACCCCACCGGAGTAGCTCACAAAGTCCGCCTCAACGACGAAAATTGTGAGTTGTTCTACCTCCCTAATTGGTATGATGCTTGGGCACCTTCGGAAGATCCCTCGCCCTACTATCAACTCCTCTCGGAAGATGAGCACGTAAGAAGACAGCCGAGTCGGTTCCTGAGAGATGGCCTAACCCCGCGCACAAGGCAAAAACGCGGAAGACGTGATTCCCTGGAAGGGGTCGGCGCCGACCACCCTGAGGTCGCCCGCGACCACTTCTAGGGAGGTGATTTCGGCCATGATGGGGTCGGCTTCGGGCAGAGCCAGGTCGGTGGAGATGCAGGGCCGAGCAACAATGATCCTATGGACTACACGATGGGTCCCCAACCCGGGTTGTTCCCGTACTCCTCCAATCCTTCGGGATTCGAGTGGTCCGGTGGTCCTCAATTCGAGCCTCAAGGCGGCGAGTCTAGCACCCAAGTTCCCCCCACCATGGAGATGCTCAGCGACAAGATGGACGCCCTCGGCATTCAACAAAACTTCTTGTATTCCCAAATCCAACATCACCACGATCAAAATTTGGCCCGTTTCCAAGATGCAACTAGAGGCTTTGACAACTTCCGGGAAGAGTACTATGAAGACCGCCAAGCCCAATTTGCCTACAATGCTTGGCTTGCACAAAAGATGTTCCCGGACTCTCCGTTCCCTCAACCTCCTCCAAGGTGAACCTTCTCCAACAATGCTCCAAACCCAAGTTAGTTTCTCTTTTCCCTCTCTTTACTTTTTAATCAATGGGGACATTGATGTTTAAGTATGGGGTGGTTTGGGAGATGCTACTTGTTTGTGTTGTGTGTTTCCATGTTTGTGTGTGCTTTTGCATGTGTGTTTGTGAGTGTTTGCATGATTGAGTCTTTTCTTTTTGATTTTTATGACGGATGAATGCCTCTTCTAAGATGTCTTAGGATAGTGATTATTTGCATCATCATGTAAATCCTTGTAACTTGCTTTGAAAGATTGCCCACCATAACTTTGATTT
Source organism: Polygonum maritimum (assembly GCA_963924305.1). NCBI lineage: Eukaryota > Viridiplantae > Streptophyta > Magnoliopsida > Caryophyllales > Polygonaceae > Polygonum > Polygonum maritimum. The sequence continues at coordinate 9,310,285 of OZ002736.1, read as the reverse complement.
TCGAATTTTGAGCATATAATGAACATTGAGCATGCATGATTCTAAGAGAAAAGCAATCCAACAAAATTTGAACCTAAGTGAGAAATCTTTTGGCCACAAGGAATGTATGTTTTATTCCTTGGTTTTTCATGTGTGATTTTTACTCTTCCATATGCATTTACCACTTGACAATGGCATGCTTATTCTTGATTTGAAACCAATGAAGATATACTCATTACTGGTTAGATCAAATGATTTTGAACTTATTTCCATTAGCCCATTTCTCTCCTTTTCATCCTACCTATGCATGATCCCTTGCTTGAAGCCCCTTGTTTGAGCCTAAAGCCTTATTTCTAGCTCCATAAAAGTATCCTAGCCATTATAAGCTTGACCCCCATTAATCCGGGAATTAGGACTTAGAGTGGGTGGTGATGTTGATGTGGATGAGGAGTGAAAATGAAGAGATTGTGGAGGTGGAAGTGGAAGGAGTTGTCTTAAGGAAAGAACCGAGAAAAGATGAAGTGTTGGCGAATTATGCACAAGTGTAGGAAATTGGCCCTCTGCCGTGGGTCTCGGCCGACCGTATAGTGGTCGCGGCCGACCTCCACCGGCCCCCCCAAAAAAAAAAAAAAAAAAAAGTGTTGGTGTTTGAATAAGTGCAAGAGCCAAGACTTCCTCATGAAGAGAAAGACAAAGAAATTGGTGAAGTGAAGTGTGCTTAAAGATAAGTGTTTGGTGTTTGGAGGAAGAAAGAAGAGTTGGTTGAGTGTTGTTGAGCTTTGAAGTCTAGGAGTCTAGGTTCCCGGATTTATTAGCACCACAAGGCCAAACTTTTCCAGACCCTTTGAATTACCGAGCCCCATTACAACCCGGCCGAATGAAACTTCTTTGAAGTCTTCATTGAGCCACCGTAAGTTCTCTTGATGGTTTAACTTGTTTTGATTTCTTCGGTGGAGAATTTCGAATATAATTTCCATTGTCTATGAGGTATTGTATTTGGAATTGAGATTGAGTGCTCATTAATATATCTTAAACACTTGAAATTGAGTGAAACACATTGCCCTTGTGAGGTTGGATTGATTTTGCTTGGAATGTATACATGTGTGCTATGATATTGAAGTTGTTTGCTCATTGTTCTATCTTGCGCTTACTTTTCCTTAAAGGCATTCTTTGAGCTTATTGCTTGGTCTTGATGCATGTGAGGTATTGCTTGAGGACAAGCAAGCTTAAGTATGGGGTATTTTGATGTCGCGCTTTTTAGTTGTTTTCCTAGGTTGTTTTCTAGCTTGTTTTGCATGTTTTTCCTTTATGTTTGTGTGTTTTGCATAAGATTTCGGCTCTCTTTCGAGAGTTGGAGTCGTTTGTGTGTTGTTTCGTGTTGTGTAGGTATTTGGAGCTTTTTGGAGACATTTTCATGCATTTTCGGAGCTTTCTAGGAACCGTTAGTTGTCGAGAGTCAAAGTGTTAAGAGCCAAAATCCAAAGTTGCAACCAGATGAGCCTCAATGGAGTCAAGAACTCAAAGAAAATCAAGGAGCAAAAGGGCAAAAGCACCCAACAAAAGTCCAACCAATTGAAGCAAGACCGAAGCAAAACGCGAGAAAGTCCACGTCCTGCAGAAGGTCGGCGCCGACCCCCTTATGGTCGCGGCCGACCCCTCTCAGCATCCGAAAGTAAACTCCGTGCGCTGCAAGTAATGCCTTTTGGCGGGATTTTCGAAACCCGAAAAGCAGGCGGCTGTGGCAGGCGTGTGGCAGAGATGTGGCAGTGGAGGAAGCTTCCCTCCCTTGCTTTTGTCGGCTGCTAAAAACCCATTTTGTCTCCCTTGAAAAGCAGCTTTTCCAAGGAGGGAAAAGGCTCAGGAGAGAGAAGAGAGAGTGGTTGAGGAGGAAGAAGAAGAGGAGTTCGAAGAAGAAGAACGTGTAGGAGAAGAAGAAGAGGGTGAGTGTGAGAGAGAAGTGGTTTGTAGGAGAGGTAGTGAAAAGGAGAAGCTTGTTCCAGTTGTTAGGAAGAAGAAGAAGACAATGGTGTTTGGAAGAAACTTGTGGGTTTGCTTGGGTTTGTAAGTTTGAATCTTGTTTTTTTTAATTGAAGTTGTTTGTTTGTTTGTGATGATGATTTCCTCTTCCCTTTCCTTGTTTGTGAGCTTGATTATGTGCGAGTAGTTAGCTTGCTAGGGTTAGGGTGAAACCCACCATGAAAGTGCATTTGAAACCTTGATTGCTTGGATCCATGCTTAACTTGAAATCTCTACCCATAAATCCCTCTTGTGTGCTTAAAACCCTTGAAGAAGGGGGAATGTTCTTGTTTGCAACCTAATTGAAGAGTTTTGTTTGTGAATGTGGACTATCCGGGTTTGATGAAAGTCGAACCCTCCGAAGAACAAGTTGGATTGCATGTTAACCCTTTCATGTAAATGGAGGCTCTTGATGTGTTCTTTCGTGACGAAAGTCACCCATGAGATTATGAGTTGAGTTGGTCCTTTATCATTGTTTGAATGTATGCTTGTGATGTGGTGAATCCCCACCCCTAGTTGTTTTTCCTTGATTTTACAAAACCAATCTTCGTGCCCAGAAAAAGGTCGGCCTCGACCAGTTGTAGGGTCGGCCGCGACCTCCTCTGTAGTGTTTTCTTTGTGTTTGTGAAGTCCTGTCTTGGGTCGGCCGCGACCTCCCTAGGGTCGGACACGACCTCTTCCCGAGACTTGATTTTTTGCGTTTGTTTGTCTTGCTTTGTTTCTCTTTTGCTTTTGTAGTATGATTGCTACACTATAGAACTACTAACTCCCGTGGACGATCCTGACTTCGCTATACTCAGCGGGGTCTTGACAAATTTTATTTGTGAGACTCTCTCAACAACTCCCAATCTAACCACCGAGTGTGGTGAGATAGACCCATGAGTCGCTCATACTCACTAGCCACATCATCATCCTCGAAGCGCACATCGTCCATCCTTTGTATCCTCTTGGACGACTTCTTGGACTTTCTTGTTGCTTTCTCCATCCTTGAAGAAGATGCTCGGGTAGTCATGGTACCTACGCACAATCAAAGCAAAGAACTACAAGATAAGATCTATACAAACACAATAAAATCACATGCTTCCACAACTAACAATTCATTATGCAAGGAAATAACCCCATACTTGCTCTTAAGACACTCAATCCACAAAATCCAACATGTATGAGCAAAGAATCACATAACAATGGTCAAGCTACAAGATACATCATGATAAACATGCCTTTACCAACATTCAAGCTCATGAATCCTAAAGCTCACACAAGAGAAAGTCAAATAGCACAGGACCGACCAACACGAGTCATCGGGTCCGAGGTTCTCAACCTCGGTCCGAGTCTTGGACCGACTTGCAACATCGGTCCCGAGGTCCTGGGTACCTCGGGCCGACTCTCATTCGACTTCTCTACCTAGATTCACCCATAAAACACTATCTCACGCTCCTAAAATCCAAAATCAACCATTTCTCATCATCAATCGAAGTTCCATGTGGGTTTTAGCATGCATGATCAACAATTAAGCACAAATTTCGCTATGCATGAAAATCACCATGGATGCTCAAGGTCTAAGCTCACTCAATCATTGCAAATCTCAAATCTAGCAATGAAAGCATGAAATTCACAAGGAATCAAGTAGAGATTGAGATCCACATACCAAATTTTGAAGAAACAAAGACTTCTAGCAATCAACTTCTTAGAACTCAAATTTCTCTTCTAGATCTAGAAGAGGGATGAAGATCTATGGGATTTTGTTGGGATTTTTGGCTTTTGGATCGATGTTTTGAGAATGCTAGGGGTATGGATCGAGATTGTTGGTGAAGATTGCTTGGGGTTCGAGTATGGTGGAGATGATGGATCGATTTGGTATTTTTGAAGGGGACTTGGTATTTTGGGAAGGTGGTTATGAGGGTGATGGGTGTTAGGTATGGGAAAGAAGGCTTAAATTGGGTAGAGGACAAAGTTAGGTCAGAAGGGCATAATAGGCATTTCCACGAAATCAAGTCCAACGTTGACCGGCCAAAGCGGACCGACGTGTCAACCTCGGGCCTGAGGTACTGGGTACCTCGGTCCTACCCGTTTTGGCTTCCTAAAATTCCCTTGTCTTGGCAAGTCTCTACCCACAAGTCCTTTTATTATTTTCACAAATACCACACATGATCATGAAGCTCACATAACACACAATTTCCACAAAACACATGCTAAAGAGAGATTAAAAAGAATCTAAGCTAAGGCAAAGAAAAAAAAAAAACAAACTAGAAACTACGAAAATGAACCTACTAAACTCGGGTTGCCTCCCGAGGAGCGCTCTTTTTAAGTCACTAGCTTGACTTCTAACCTCTACCCTTCAAGGAGGGTGAAAAACGGTGAATTGATCATCCTTGTCATATGCATCTCCACACTCCTCATAGCATTGGTACCACCATTTGTGTTTGATGAAAGTGTGGCCTCCAAATTCTCCATCATTCTTCTCCTCCAAAGTGTAGGTTGGCATCTCTTGCATCTTCTCACCTTGATCTTCATTACCTACACCACAAAAATCTAAAGAATTTCTAGGGGACTCAATAACATTATAACTCAAGTCTTCTTGCAAATCACTCAAACAAAGGTAATCATCCTCTAGATCCTCTTTCAAGTCACTTAAACAAATGTAAGAGTCTCCCACATCAAAAGGATACGAAGAAGGATACTCTTCATGGCTTCTCGGGCTATCTCCATCTCTTGACTCCTCATGGTTCACAAATGGATCTTGTAATTCCCTTTCTTGCTCTTGAACATAGACCATGTCATGATTTCTCAATGGTGCTTCCTCCTCTTTTGTGGGTTCCAACTCCTCTCTCTTACGCTTGGCACTTTCCTCCAACTTCAAGATTGCCAAAGCATCCGGTTCGTTGAGAGCTTTGTTGAAATGGAACTCCACTTTTTCCTCGCCAATCTCAAAAGTCACTTTCCCATTTCTCACATCGAATTTGGCACCCGCCGTAGCTAGAAACGGCCTTCCAAGAATAATGAGCACCATCGGATCTTCTTTCATGTCGAGGATCACAAAATCATCGGGGACAAAATACCTCCCAACACGAACCGGGACGTCATCTAAGATTCCGGTGGCCTTTGTAGATGAACAATCGGCCATAGTAAGACTCATATCAACCGATTCCATATCTCCGAGGTTATCCCTTCTCCATATGCTCATGGGCATAACCGATATGCTTGCTCCTAAATCACAAAGAGCCTTGAAGTTTTGGGATCCAATCCCCACGGTTATTGCAAATCTTCCGGGATCACCTAGCTTTTGACGTAGCTCCAAGATCTTCACCTCATCTTGCATCTCCACAATTGACCTCTTCTTGCTCAAAATTTCCTTCAAAAACTTTGCATAGGATGGCATCTCACTTAGAGCATCGGTGAATGGTATGGTGATGTTCAAGCCTTGCAAAAGCTTCAAGAACCGCTTAAACTTGTCCTCAACAATCTCCTTGGGCTTCTTCAATGGGTAAGGAAGAGTTGTGCCTCCTTGTTTCTTGGTTGAATCCACCTCCTTGGACCGATCTTGATCTCTCTCAACATTTTCAGCTTGGATCGACTTTGGAGTGACCTCGGGACCGACTTCAGGAACCTCGGTCCTGGGGCAGAGTGGAAGCAGAGGAGGTGGATCGATGTCTAGGCAACTCGGGCCCGACTTGGTAGTAACTCGATCCGGGGTCTCGGTCCTTCTTCTCTTCTTGGTTTTCCTTGAGTTCCTCTTCATTCTTTGCATGGCTCTTCCGTTCCTTAGCTCCCTTGCTTGGCTCCTTCTTATAAACTTCTCCGAAACGTCCTCAAACGCGCCATTTTACCTACAAAACATAACAAACTCGCATAGTTTCCGAATCTTGTAGAAAACCGGGAACTAAGCTAAAAAGGGACGAAACTAACAAAGAAAGGAATGAAAAACACTTATTTACAAGGGAATTTAACTACTAAAACACCACCAAAATGAGAGACGTCAGAATACCCCATACTTCAACAATTAAGCACAAATTTCACTATGCATGCAAATCACCATGGATGCTCAAGGTATAAGCTCACTCAATCATGGCAAATCTCAAATCTAGCAATGAAAGCATGAAATTCACAAGGAATCAAGTAGAGATCGGAGATATGGAACCGGTTGATATGAGTCTTACTATGGCCAATGGTTCATCTACAAAGGCCACCGGAATCTTAGATGACGTCCCGGTTCGTGTTGGGAGGTATTTTGTCCCCGATGATTTTGTGATCCTCGACATGAAAGAAGATCCGATGGTGCCCATTATTCTTGGAAGGCCGTTTCAAGCTACGGCGGGTGCCAAATTCGATGTGAGAAATGGGAAAGTTACTTTTGAGATTGGCGAGGAAAAAGTGGAGTTCCAATATTTCAACAAAGCTCTCAACGAACCGGATGCTTTGGCAATCTTGAAGTTGGAGGAAAGTGCCCAGCGTAAGAGAGAGGAGTTGGAACCCACAAAAGAGGAGGAAGCACCATTGAGAATTCATGACATGGTTTATGTTCAAGAGCAAGAAAGGGAATTACAAGATCCATTTGTGAACCATGAGGAGTCAAGAGGTGGAGATAGCCCGAGAAGCCATGAAGAGTATCCTTCTTCTTATCCTTTTGATGTGGGAGACTCTTACATTTGTTTAAGTGACTTGAAAGAGGATCTAGAGGATGATTACCTTTGTTTGAGTGATTTGCAAGAAGACTTGAGTTATAATGTTATTGAGTCCCCTAAAAATTCTTTAGATTTTTGTGGTGTAGGTAATGAAGATCAAGTTGAGAAGATGCAAGAGATGCCAACCTACACTTTGGAGGAGAAGAATGATGGAGAATTTGGAGGCCACACTTTCATCAAACACAAATGGTGGTACTATGGCTATGAGGAGTGTGGAGATGCATATGACAAGGATGATCAATTCACCGTTTTTCACCCTCCTTGAAGGGTAGAGGTTAGAAGTCAAGCTAGTGACTTAAAAAGAGCGCTCCTCGGAAGGCAACCCGAGTTTAGTAGGTTCATTTTCATAGTTTCTAGTTTGTTTTTTTTTCTTTGCCTTAGCTTAGATTCTTTTTAATCTCTCTTTAGCATGTGTTTTGTGGAAATTGTGTGTTATGTGAGCTTCATGATCATGTGTGGTATTTGTGAAAATAATAAAAGGACTTGTGGGTAGAGACTTGCCAAGACAAGGGAATTTTAGGAAGCCAAAACGGGTAGGACCGAGGTACCCAGTACCTCGGGCCCGAGGTTGAGACGTCGGTCCGCTTTGGCCGGTCAACGTTGGACTTGATTTCGTGGAAATGCCTATTATGCCCTTCTGACCTAACTTTGTCCTCTACCCAATTTAAGCCTTCTTTCCCATACCTAACACCCATCACCCTCATAACCACCTTCCCAAAATACCAAGTCCCCTTCAAAAATCCCAAATCGATCCATCATCTCCACCATACTCGAACCCCAAGCAATCTTCACCAACAATCGGAGTCTAGAAGCAAGTCGGGCCCGAGGTACCATGGTGGCCCAAGGTGGTGGTCCGAGGCGTGCATGTCGGGCCCGAGGTCTCTGGAACGTATGCCTTTGGACCGAGGTTGAAGCGAGTCGGGCCCGAGGTTCCTCCGTGTCGATCCATGTCGGTCGTGGCTCCGGATTCCTTTCTTTGTAGGATTTTCTTGTTAATTCCCAAAATCATATTGGCTTCCTTAGAGATCAAGGAGTCTAGAAGCCTTGGAGATCAAGGAGTCTAGAAGCCTTGAAGATCAAGGAGTTCTAGAAGCCTTGGAGGTCATGGACTTGCCTTGGAGCCCAAGGAGTTTAGAGGGGTAATCTAGTATTTGTAGTAGGGGGAATAATCTCTATTTAAAACTTTGTAATCTCTCATTTGGGGGACATCTAGAATTACATACACTTTGGAGAGAGAGAGTAGAGAGGGACGTTTGAGAGGGTAGAAGGAAGAAGGGGGTGGACTCTTCTCCAAGGGAGGGAAAGAACCCAAGATCTAGAGGAGGATTTGGGTGAATTCCTTTCCTTCGAGAGGAAAGAAACCCTTAGGCTTGGAGCGGGAGTAGAGATTGTAAGATACTTCTTACAATCTCTCAAAAGGCTTGGATATTGTGCTGAATTGGGGTATTCTGACATCGGGCCCGAGTAGAGAGGATTCACATTGTAATTGGGGTATTGTGCTGAATTGGGGTATTGTGAACCCTTTTGGATTTGAATGCAATTGAGCTTTGATTTGAGTTTGATGATTACGCTTTGCTTGTTTTACCATTTGATTGCTTTTTACTCTTACTTGATGGAGTAGATTCCATAGTCTTGGGCTATGGGGGAAACCCCTAGCTAGGATTGGGTAGGAACCCCCAATTCCATAGCTTTGAGTGCTTGATTTAGGAATCCTCTCTACATTGAGCTTCAATTCTCTTGTGGGAACAAGGGACCTAGGGCTTGTGATTGGTAAGAGTAAGCGGGAGCGATCTCGGACCCATCACTAGACCTAGCATCGAAGGCGAGTGGAAACTCCCTTAGGTCGAAGTGTAGAGTGGAGGGATCGAAGGATAACAACCTCGATCTCACGAGGATCAACACTTATTGGTTGAATTGGGGTGGAATTATCCATATCTAGCTAGAGAAGGAACCCAAGGCCCGAGATCCCCTTAGCTTAGCTTGTTTCTTCCCTTTCGTATTGATTGTTGAGTTGTGCCCGAGTCCCCTAGCCTCGAGCCTGACTTTGTTTGTGCTTAGCTACCACGGTCCCGAGTTGCTTCGCGTGTTTTCTCTCCCATTGTGTTTTTGTTAGACAAATCGACCGTTCAAACGCGCATGAAATAATTCCCTGTGATCGACCTCGACCACCGTACTACAACGGGGTCGTGATACAAATATTTTTTGTTGATTGACCCGGGGCCCTATCCTTAGATTGGTATAGCACATCGGGCCTGTCATCAGAATGGCGCCGTTGCCGGGGAATTATTGTGATTGTGCGCTTGTTTGGTTGATTTGTTTTGGGTAAGGGACTAGCCCGAACCCTCTTGTGTTATTTGATTTGTTTCTTTTTGTTTTTTTGTAGGTGATTCCATTTCATAAAAAAAAAAAGAACAAACAAAAAAAACAAAAAAAAAAAGAAAAAAAAAGAAAAGAAAAAAATGGAGTTCTATGATAGTGATGATGAGTGGGAGGTTTTCTACCTTCAAATGAAGATGTCAAGTCTAAAAAGAAAACTCCACGAGTTAAAAGAGCAATGGGAAAGAGAAGAGAGACGAGCTCGTGAGCGACTCAATGACCGGATTAGAATGGCACAAGAGAGAGCCTATGAGGAGGAGTGTTACATGAGAGAGGTGTATGGGAACCTAGACCACTATGATGGACGAGGTGGTGCTCAATCCTATTGGGGAAGTCCCACTTACACTCAAATGCACGGAGTACCTCCATACCAACCTCCGAGCTACGAAGAAACTCCTCCATGGGAACATGTGTTGCAAGAGGAAATTGATGAGCCACCTCCATGGGCTCAAGACTTGAAGAATCAATTCACGAATATGGAGAGAAGATTTGATGATTTGAGCACTCAACTCAATGAGTTTGGTGCATGGAGGATGAGCATCGACGCCCAATTTGACTATATTTGGGCATCCCTTCCGAGTTCTCAAGAGCAACTTCCGAGCTATCATGAAGAGAGCTATGATGAGGTCCGAGTCGAGCCACCACAAGTCGAGAGGAGTGAGCAAGCTTGGACCGACGTACCCAGTGTGTCGGGCCCGAGTTGCTCGCAAGTCGGACCAACTTTGCAACCAAGGATCGAGTTGGAGGACATGTCGGACCCGAGTTGCCTAGACATCGATCCACCTCCTCTGCTTCCACTCTGCCCCAGGCCCGAGACGAAGGAAGTCGGGCCCGAAGTGGCATCAATATCGGTCCGGTCTGAAAAGGTTGCTAGTGAGATGGTGACAATGGAGAAAAACTATCTCATGGCTCTTGAGCGTGCAAAGATTGAAGTAAAGGAAAGCTCTCCCTCTCTTATGATTGAAGAAGAAAAAGTCGAGTCTCGGTTCAAACAAGCTTTGGAGGAGATGCCGGAAGTCGGGCCCGATGTAGCTCCTATGTCGGTCCAACCCGAGAAACAAGCCTCCAAGATCATGTGTGAGACTCGATTGCCCAATCTCCTTTGCTCTTTTGTGATGGTTTCTTGTGAGTCATATGGTGCGGATGAACCATACTTGGTGGATTTGATTTCCGACTATTCTTGGTCTAAGTATGGGGTCCCCCGCCATTATGACGAGGCTGAGGCGCATGTTTGGTTGAACTATAGTGAATGGCCTCAATTCTACTTGAGTGATGAGATGGTCCTTGGAGAATTCATGGACCCCGAGCCTTATTTTCCACCCTAACCGGGATTAGGCCGGCACGTCAAGCTAATGACGTTAAAAGAGCGCTTTTCGGGAGGCAACCCGACGTATCCTTCGTATCCTTTGTTTTATTTTTATTTGTTTTCTTATTTTTAGGATTTGAGCTTATTGTGCTAACCCTTTCTCTAAACCCCTTGAATGCAAGTATTTTAGGATGTATCTTTGGTGTGATCTTGTAGGTGCTTCTTGATTCAAATGATGAGCTCGAAGGGACAAGGTGTATGATGCAAATGGACGAACAACTAGGATGTGAGACGAGCAAACGGTCTCGACCACCTCTCAAGAAGTTCGACAAGGTGCTCCACCTTCCCCTCCCCATGTGCCGATGTCAACAATTCACCATTCTTTCTAGCTTCAAACGCCTTGTCTAGTGAGGTTCCCTTTTCATTTTCCCTTTTGGTTTTATTTAGATGCAATGAGGACATTGCATATTTTAAGTATGGGGTATGGGAAAAGGAAACTCTTTTGTGCCTAGTGTTTGTACATATGTGTGCTTTGTGTGTCTTTTGCTTTGTTTGAGAAAATTTTTTGCAAAAATCCCTAAAAATTCGAAAAAATTGTGTGAAAAATGTCAAAAAGATTTTGTTTTTGGACTAGGAATTCCCATCTTAGATGTCCATAAGAAGGCTAATAATGATGTGAGCATGTAAATTCCTTTGCATATTTTTGGATAGTTTAGCCTCTAAATGAATGTTGCTTTGATGTGATATGATGTCTTGCATGTTTTTATTGAGCACATGAGTTCTAGGATGAAATTTGATGCAACTAAGCTTGAGTGAACCTTGTGAGATGATTTTTGGCCATTTTAGGGATGTTTGTTCATATTGCTTATCCCTCATTTTCTTGTGCGATTAGCTCATGCATGCTTAGTAAAACTTGCTATTGAGGTGTTTATCTATTTTCCAAGACCAATATGAGATTTGTTCTATGCATTGTCACATTGATTTGAACTTTATTTCATTTAGTCACAAAATGTTCCATATCCTACCTTGAAGAGAAACCATTGTTTGTAGCCCCGTTTTAGCCTTGGACCTTTGTTTGAAACTCCTCAAAAATATGATTCCTAGCCTATATGACTTGACCCTTATGGGATTGGACTTTAGTGAGAGGTTTTGGGAGAATATTTGGAGAGTTGAGATTCTCTTTGGTGAAGGGTAAAGAATGGAGTTGCAAAACCAAGTGGGTAGTGCATCTTTGTGAGAAGAAAGAAAGAAAAGTTGGAAAAGTAGTGGATTGAAAGCAAAATGCTTAAGTGAAGAAAAGGGTTCCAACCGAGTTAAAGTGCACATCGGGCCCGACGTGTAGTGCAAGTCGATCCTAAGTGTAAAAAGTGAGAAAAATCCAACAAAAAGTGTAGTGCAAAGATGAAGTGGAGTATTTAGTGAAAGAGTGAGTTGAAAGAAAGAAAAGAGAAAAATCAAAATCTTTTGGAAGAGTGAAAGTTGAGAGTGGAATAATTTGGTGAGAGACTAGAAAGTTCAATCCCCATTGTAAGCACTACAAGACCAAAGTAATTCCCACCTTGAGAAACACCGAAAGCCCCGTTACAACCCGGCCGAATGGAACCTCTTTGAGGACCTCCATTGAGCCAAGTTCATATTCTTTGTGTGCATTGTAATAGGCATCTCTAGGTGGAGGAATTGGTGATATTAGCTTCAATAGTAAAGCCTTTACTTGCATGTTTGTTGAGTTTGAGTGTTCATTGCTAAACCTAAACACATGATGAGTGATACACATTTTCACATACCTAAAGTGAGGCTTGGTTGCATTAGACCTTATTCCTTGAACACTTGATCATGTGTGATGACGTAATCTTGCTAGCATATCTATCACTTGTTCTTACTTGAATTTTTCATATGAGGCTTTACTTGAAGATTGTGCTTCGGTCTTGCTTATGTTGTTATTGCTTGAGGACAAGCAAATTTAAGTATGGGGTATTCTGATATCTCTCATTTTGGTAGTGTTTTTTAGGTGATTTTCCTATGTAAATATGTGTCTATCTTCCCTTTTCTTTTGTGTTTTGTCCCTTTTTAGCTTAGATTCCGATTTTCTATGAGATTCGGAGACTATGCGCGTTTTGTGTGTTTTGTAGGCATTTCGGAGCAAAAATCATGGAGTTTGGAGCATGGCATCATGGAGGAAATCAAGGATTGAAAAGGAGCCAAAATGGAGCTAACAATGCATGGAAAGAAGCCTCAAGTGAAGAAAAAGAGAATGGCGAAAGAATCGAGTCAATCGGAGCTAAAACGAGAGAGAACGGAGCGAAACAAGCTGAAAAGTGCCTTAGGACCGAGGTACCCAGCATGTCGGGCCCGAGGTACCATGGTGGCCCGAGGTGGTGGTCCGAGGTGTGCATGTCGGGCCCGAGGTCTCTGGAACGTATGCCTTTGGACCGAGGTTGAAGCAAGTCGGGCCCGAGGTTCCTCCGTGTCGATCCATGTCGGTCGTGGCTCCGGATTCCTTTCTTTTTGGGATTTTCTTGTTAATTCCCAAAATCATATTGGCTTACATGGAGATCAAGGAGTCTAGAAGCCTTGGAGATCATTGAGTTCTAGAAGCCTTGGAGGTCAAGGACTTGCCTTGGAGCCCAAGGAGTTTAGAGGGGTAATCTAGTCTTTGTAGTAGGGGGAATAATCTCTATTTAAACCCTTGTAATCTCTCATTTGGGGGACATCTAGAAATACATACACTTTGGAGAGAGAGTAGAGAGGGACGTTTGAGAGGGTAGAAGGAAGAAGGGGGTGGACTCTTCTCCAAGGGAGGGAAAGAACCCAAGATCTAGAGGAGGATTTGGATGAATTCCTTTCCTTGGAGAGGAAAGAAACCCTTAGGCTTGGAGCGGGAGTAGAGATTGTAAGATACTTCTTACAATCTCTCAAAAGGCTTGGATATTGTGCTGAATTGGGGTATTCTGACATCGGGCCCGAGTAGAGAGGATTCACATTGTTATTGGGGTATTGTGCTGAATTGGGGTATTGTGAACCCTTTTGGATTTGAATGCAATTGAGCTTTGATTTGAGTTTGATGATTGAGCTTTGCTTGTTTTACCATTTGATTGCTTTTTACTCTTACTTGATGGAGTAGATTCCATAGTCTTGGGCTATGGGGGAAACCCCTAGCTAGGATTGGGTAGGAACCCCCAATTCCATAGCCTTGAGTGCTTGATCTAGGAATCCTCTTTACATTGAGCTTCAATTCTCTTGTGGGAACAAGGGACCTTGGGCTTGTGATTGGTAAGAGTAAGCGGGAGCGATCTCGAACCCATCACTAGACCTAGCATCGAAGGTGAGTGGAAACTCCCTTGGGTGAGAGTACCCAAAAGACTAAAAAGAGGTAAAAGAAAGGTAAGAACGAGGAAAATCGAAGAGAACACCTCGGACCGACACTGGTCACATCGGTCCGAGGGTGGATCGAGGTTGATTTGACTGGGACCGACACGCACAACGTCGGGCCCGATGACTGGGTAACTCGAACTAGGCAAATTTGGTAGATCGGTCTTGGATTTTTGGGTTCCTTCCCTAACTATACTTGGGTAATTCCACCCCAACTCAGCCCATAAGTGTTGATCCTCGTGAGATCGAGGTTGTTAGCCTTCGATCCCTCCACTCTACACTTCGACCTAAGGGAGTTTCCACTCGCCTTCGATGCTAGGTCTAGTGATGGGTCCGAGATCGCTCCCGCTTACTCTTACCAATCACAAGCCCTAGGTCCCTTGTTCCCACAAGAGAATTGAAGCTCAATGTAGAGAGGATTCCTAGATCAAGCACTCAAGGCTATGGAATTGGGGGTTCCTACCGAATCCTAGCTAGGGGTTTCCCCCATAGCCCAAGACTATGGAATCTACTCCATCAAGTAAGAGTAAAAAGCAATCAAATGGTAAAACAAGCAAAGCTCAATCATCAAACTCAAATCAAAGCTCAATTGCATTCAAATCCAAAAGGGTTCACAATATCCAAGTCTTAATTCTACTAAACCAAAGCAAAACATGTTCAAAACTCACTAATCTCCTCTCTAGCTCCACCGATCTCTCTCTCTCTTCTCCTCCTCCCTTCTTCTCCTTGCTCTCCAAGTCTTCCTTGAGCCTTTTGAGAGTGATTTTTGTGTGTGTGTAATTGATTCCCCTAATGCTCTTTAATCACCTCTAATTATCCTCTCCTTTGGATTGGGGATCAAGGAATTCCAAAATTAGAAGAAGGGCAAAATTGGAAGATCACAACATTGTGCCTTGGAGCCCAATCCTTTCCTTTGCCGACTCGGACCGACGCGGGCAGACATCGGGCCCGACGTTGGGAACGTCGGTCCTATGCTCTGGTGCTCGAACTCGGGCCCGACTTGGTAGTAACTCGATCCGGGGTCTCGGTCCTTCTTCTCTTCTTGGTTTTCCTTGAGTTCCTCTTCATTCTTTGCATGGCTCTTCCGTTCCTTAGCTCCCTTGCTTGGCTCCTTCTTATAAACTTCTCCGAAACGTCCTCAAACGCACCATTTTACCTACAAAACATAACAAACTCGCATAGTTTCCGAATCTTGTAGAAAACCGTGAACTAAGCTAAAAAGGGACGAAACTAACAAAGAAAGGAATGAAAAACACTTATTTACAAGGGAATTTAACTACTAAAACACCACCAAAATGAGAGACGTCAAGGTATATTTTTGTTTTATTGATAATCTTAACTATTGAACTTGTAGAGCATAATCCATCTTCATTAGGTCCCCAATGCATTCTATCTAGGATGCAGTTTATTGGTATTGGGACGATGTTAGAGACGCCAGTCATTAACATCGAATTAATCAACGATCCCCATCCCTAGTTTGGATAATGACAAACTCTTTTGTATCCAATGTGTTTGTCCAAGTGTTTATCCCATGAAAGCTTCTAGGGACGCTCATCATGAGAAAAGGACAACAAGTGCTAAGCCATCTCTAGACCAGAGGGACACACAAGACATCAACGATCAAACGAATAAGAACGAGGTTCATGCGAGATAGGGAAGACGTCCTTATCGAGAAGGAACGTGCGCCTAAATGCCCAACGTTCAAATTTAAACACAGTCAAGGTACGGTTTTCTACTATATTACCCTCATTTAATGGTAAATCTTACCTTCTTTAATCAATTTTTTATCTACTTTTATCACTTTTTAATTGTATCCATCTATTAAATAACAAAATTATCTCTATTTAATCTAACGTTTTACCCCAGTTATCTAACCACCATATATCTCTTTTTAACTTTTTACCTCTACTAAATTAAGAAAACAACTCACACTCAATCTCATGGCTCGTCATTTACTTTTTACCCATACAATTCAACAGTCTCATTTACTTATACTACTTTATGTATTTTCTTAATTACAGTGAAAAAATATACTTTTCAACAAATAAAAGGGGATGAAAAGAGTGTGTTATTACTAGAGTGTCTTGAATCATGTATGTTATTTATTAGCGCATCAGTTTAAGTTTTATGTTTTAGCCATGATCATTTTTCATTTATAATTATAGATTTAGTATGTTCAAAATTTATAAGAAAATTAGCTAAACTATTATTTTCTTAATTTTATTTTATTTTGAAACATATTGGTCTCTCTTTAATAAAAATATATCATTTCAAAAATTTTATATATAAATGGTGAATAGGGGTAATATATTTCATACTTTCAGTTGAATCTGAAAACAATTACGCTCCTAGCTAATTTTTTTTTTGGTCGAAGGAGAGGCGATACTCTACGTGCCCTCTAGGGGTGTTTTATTAATAACTCAAAATGGGCTAAGTAGTACGCAAGCGAGGGATAGCCTGACCCCTAACATCATCAAGTAACAAAGAAATATAATATAATAGACTAAAAGATTTCTTTTGATAATATAATAGACTTTATACGAAAACTATATAGAGATTTTGATGAATTCAAGAATAAAAATGTCAATACAATATATATTGATAATCTCTATGTTCTTATATTAACTTAGAATTTCACTATATTTGATTTTAAAGTAATTGGCACACTCATCCGTTTTGTTATAGTCCCGCCTTGTTATCACTGGGATTTAGGGTTATCTAGATCCATGTAGTGTACATAAGTACGAGCAATTTCATAAATATCAATCATCGACAATTTGCATGATGAATATATACACATGGCTTATCAGCGCCTGAAACCAAAAATCATCGACAATTTGCATGCGTACGTACAAGGATAAGATGACGAGCGATGAAACCAAAAATCAATGAATTAATTAATTAACAATCAACTGCTCGTGTGCGTTCAATCTTGATGCCATAGATGATAGAACAGGTTACGTTGTCATGTCCCCATTCTGCGTTTCTTATCTACAATCATTCAAATATAATACATTTAAGATTCAATCCATTACAATACAACCGTTTGTACGAACCAAGTAGGAAAACGCAAAAACACTTTTTGACATGATATTTATAAACAAAGACTTAAAACATGTACAGACATGTGAACTTGTCTATTTTGGTCATTTGAACACATGACCTTTGAAACGGACCTATATTAAACACTCTAACTTGTCAAAACCTACCGATTAAACACCTCGTCCCTAATTACGGAGTGCCGTAATGCTCACGCGCTATTACGCGAACATGGTTAAACAAAAAAAAGGCCACGTAATGCCAGATAAAGCATCATCGCTTAATTATTTGTCACATAAGCTTGTCACTATACCACATTGGCGAGCAATTCTCTATACAAGAAAGTTTAAAAATATATGGTTTTTATTGAAAAGAGTCACAAATCAAGTGTACATCACACGCACAATGCCACATTAGGGACGAGGTGTTTAATACGTAGACTTTGACAAGTTGGGGTGTTCAATAGGTCCGTTTCAAAGGTCAGGTGTCCAAATGACCAAAATGAACAAGTTCAGGTGTCTGTATATGTTTTAAGCCTATAAACTAATGAATTTAGCCTTGGTAATCATCAAATTTTACTTTCAAACACAAAAAAACCTAAATGATAAAATAGCCCTAGTAGAAAAGATTCTTTACAAGTACTACTTGGGCTCCCTATTGAGTGTGTCAGCAGGATACCATAGATTGTTGTTCCGCAGACATATATCCCGGACCAATACTGAAAACCAAGCAAAAATAGATAATTCTCCACCCATTTCAACAGTGAACTGGATCGATAACAACAATAGAGAAGCCCCACACGACCTGAGATGGATATGGAAGTTAAACATATCACCTAAATAGAAAAACTTCATGTGGAAAATATGCTGAAATGGATTGCCAAGAAAGGCTAGTTTAGCGGCCAACCACATTGGGGTTCCGCAGGGATCCTCGTTCTACAATAACACTAGCGAAGACACTTTCCATCTTCTACTAAAATGCCCGGTGGCATGCCAAGCGATAAAAAACAAGAACTCTAACACTGTCCGTATTTTAGGACAAGTAAATCAGGAAAACCGGAACCCAAATGATTTATTGAGGAAATCAGATCAAAACTTTCCAAAGAAGAGATGGAAAACCTAAAAGGCGTATGGTGGAGTATTTGGTTCTTCCGGAATAAGAAAACGCTTGAGGACAATAACTTAAATAATGTCACACCAAAACTTATCAGTGATTTTTTTAAGACACAAATAATGGAATGGAAGATGTCGACCAACACTGTTAATGAAAACAAACAGAATATCTATCTATCTATCTATCTATACAACACTTAAAATTCTCCCCCTCTTGTCACATTAATGCTTGCTCTCAATTTTTTATATTTATTCTTTTAGTAACTTTTTCCTTTTCTCTAAAACACTTAAAGTTCTCTCTCTTTGCCACATTAATGCTTGTTTTCTATTATTAATTTTTTCCTCCTATCTATATTTTTAGAACATTTATTTTTGATTTTCATGTCCAATAAATACCCTTTTTCAATTTCTTTTTTTGTGTTTGAACTTTTAAGGGTAATTGGACAATAATCATTTTATATTTTTTTGGTTTTATGCTTTTAAGGGTGATTTCACATTAGTCATATTTTAAGTTATAATTTTAATTATTTCCGAACATGCACATTAGTTCTCAAAAAGGTATTTAAATTAGAAAGTATATTTAGGTAAAATGGCGTTGTTCTATTAATTTGTGAAATATAGAGTATTGATCAACAAATGAGATAATTAAATAATTGAAAATTTTAATGGTTCCTCATGGAAGCCAAAATAAGAGTACGGTTGTTCACTTTATCACCCACGTACGAATGGTTGTATCCAGTTATGAAAAAGCGTTACTCGAATCTATACTACCTTCCTAACCCCTATTTGCTTTGATGCTATATATTTAATATTCAAAAATGAAAGAGAATATTTTAGCTTCTATAGTCATTTAACTATCGAAACATTACATTATGTAAAAACTATAGCCTAAATGATTATGCATATTGTATACTCAATGTATATTCAATTAAAATATAGCATTTTCATAGATAAAAAAATAATAAAAATAAGTATATTATTTTAAGTCCGTTCTAAAACTAGGACAAATAAGGATGAAATGATGAAATTATGGACCAAAGTGTTTATTAATCATATGCCATAACATCCTAAAAAAATGACAAACCAATTTGTCCGTCCATCGGACGGGCCAAACTTTCTAGTACAACATAATAAACGGATAAACAGGAGAAAAACCAAATGGTTAAAACCAATAAACAATGTTACTAAACTTAACTTCGATGGTGCGGTCAATGCTGACGGTGCTGCCTGCTTTGGTTTCGTTCTCAGGGACGGAAGCGACACACTAATGCACATGGATGGCGGCTCTCATAGATGCCGGTATGTGTTGTTTACGGAGGCTTTTGCTCTTCGCTAGAGGATTCTGTAGGCCATTCAATGTGGCATTCCCCAAATTTGTATTGAAGGTGGCAATCTGCAAGTGGTTAGAGCTGTGCAGGGTGATTGGAGTTGTCAATGAGAGGTCGAGATGCTAAGGAGACGGACATTCAGGGGTTGTTGTGCTAGTTTCAAAGTTGGTCGATCAACCATGCGTTTCAAGAAGCCAATGTTATTGCCGGCTACATAGCGACTTCTTTTCGTCTTCTGTCCACCTGTCCGATTAGTTTCGATCCTATCCTGTGAGACCTCATCCATAAGTATATATGCTCTAGGATAACACCGGTGTTAAAAAAGTACTACTCGGACTCGTCTAAACCGCTGTCCTAGAGTCTCGAACCCCAGATGGTACACCCAATTAATGTACAATCAGTGAAATGGCGAGCGTTTCATTTTACGTTGCAATACAACTAACCACTTTCTCCCATGTAACTTGATCCGAAAAAATAAAAGTTAATCGAGCAATTAATTATAATAAAACCTAATCAACCCATTCACCCAATACCACATCAGTTGTATGTCCCTCCCACTAACCCTATCATAGAGCCTAATTATATATAGATAGCATGACAAATATTCGGAATACAATAATAGATAAAATAGTAGTAATACATTGATTCTTTTGTGAAAGGATGAATCTAATATTTTTGTTGCCTGTGAATTTGGAGACCATACAGATCACAAAAGATAAATACCGAGAATCTTCATTTTTGTGTACGTCTCTACTTGTCATTTTTATATGTACATCTCTAATCACCACTACTTTTCCAAAAGAAAAAGACATAGTTTTTTCTCTCAACCCGAACACTCACTACAAAATGGGGAATAATCTCATTTAGCTAGGACGTTTCTTGTTGGCAATTAGCGAGAACATATGTCATCGGTAAACTGTCAGTAAGTTAGGGATATAAATCCTTAAAATCCGCTTTTGCCGTCGCACCTTCCCATTTTTAACACTAAAA
This sequence comes from Polygonum maritimum, assembly GCA_963924305.1. NCBI lineage: Eukaryota > Viridiplantae > Streptophyta > Magnoliopsida > Caryophyllales > Polygonaceae > Polygonum > Polygonum maritimum. The sequence continues at coordinate 9,290,088 of OZ002736.1, read as the reverse complement.
CTCCATTTCAGTTAGGGCTGAGAAAAATTATCCGATCCGAGAAACTGGAAGGGTAACATGAAAAACAATTAACTACATGCTTGTGAGTTATGAGGTCTCAACTTTACATTCGATGAATAATAGTCATTACTAATTGTCATCACATAAAATTAATAAAAACAAATAAGAAACTGAAAAGAAACTTAATAAGAGGAAGGCATTTATTTGGCATAGGAGGACAAAAATACAAGTTGTTAAGATATGTCCTTAATAGGTTGTGGATGGTTGGATGGTTCCTTTGGTATTCACTGTGAAACGTAGAAATTAGGGTTTTCTGACTTACCCTTGATTCATTGATTTGATGTGTATATATACAAAGATATGGCACTCCTTAGAGCCCAAGTAATACAAGATAGAATATATGGAAAGATATACAAAGATAAGGTCAAATATAATTCTATCCTTAATACCCCCCGGCAAGATCATGGTGGATCACCAACATGGAGCTTGGAACGCAAGGAATGGAACCGTGTGTTGCCCACGGCCTTCGTGAAGATGTCGGCCACCTGGTCGAGAGCTCGTACATGCCGAACCACTAAGGAACCATCCGCAACCTGTTCTCGAACGAAATGATAATCAATCTTGATATGCTTGGATCGTTGATGGAAAATAGGATTGGCAGACATGTAGGTGGCGCTCAGATTATCACACAGAAGAATCGGTGGAAGCTGCAGTGGAGCATGGACTTCTCGAAGCAGTTGCTGAATCCAGATAAGCTCAGTAGAGGTAAAAGCAAGAGCCCTGTACTCAGCTTCATAGCTGGATTTAGCGACAACGTGTTGCTTCTTGGAAGACCAGCTGATCAGATTTCCACCATAATAAATAGCAAAGCCATGCTGTGACCTGCAATAATCAATGTCTGAAGCCCATCCTGCGTCAGAAAAGGCAACCAGACGACTATCAGTGCAAGGTTTCAAGTATAGACCAGTGGAAATAGAGCCCTTGAGATAGCGCAGGAGGCGCTTGACCGCCTGCCAATGGACCTCTGTAGGAGCGTGCATGTACTGACAGACTTTGTTAACTGCATATGATATCTCAAGACGAGTGATAGTAACATACTGTAACCCGCCAACAATACTCCTGTAAAGACTCGGATCAGCTAGAGGATCCCCGGCTAAAGTAAGCCGTGAGCCAGGCTCGGCCGGCGATGTGATAGGCCGTGCGTCGGCCATCTTGCTCCGTATGAGCAGCTCGGTGATGTACTTCTGCTGGTTCAGGAAGATAGAGTCACTGGAACGCTGGAGTTCAATGCCAAGAAAATAGTGAAGATCACCCAAGTCACGAAGAGAGAAAGTAGTATTCAGGCTCGTAACAAAGGCATCAATCTCGGCAGAGGAGGAACCCGTGATGATCAAGTCATCCACATAAACAAGAACATAGAGCACAGAGCCATTGACCTGTCGAATGAAGAGAGTGGTGTCGCTGAGACATGGAACAAACCGGTTTTGTACAAGAAACTGGCGCAATTTGTGGAACCATGCTCGAGGTGCCTGTTTGAGACCATAGAGGGCTTTGCGTAATCGGCATACATGATGAGGTCTGGACCGATCCACAAAACCTGGAGGCTGGGCCATATAAACTATCTCTGACAAGTCGCCATTGAGAAAAGCATTGTTGATATCAACCTGTCTTAGTCTCCATCGAGAGGTGAGAGCAAGAGATAAAACAATGCGAATAGTGGTAGGTTTGACTACAGGACTGAAAGTGTCAAAATAGTCAATACCTTCCTCCTGATTGAACCCTTTGGCAACAAGACGAGCTTTATAGCGCTCAATGGAGCCATCTGCATGATTTTTCACCCTGTACACCCACTTACAACCAACAATGTTAGAATTATAAGGCGGTGGAGTAGGATCCCATGTACCATTTCTCATAAGAGCATCATACTCAATCTGCATAGCATTTTGCCATTCAGGGTATTTGGAGGCTTGAGAGATGGTTTTTGGTTCAAAGGGTGTGTCGGTGGAAACTTGTAATGGATGTTTGGTGGAGGAGAAGCTTTTTGGCTTTAGGGTATTAGTTTTGGCTCGTGTGATCATAGGGTGTTTGGAGTTTTCTGCAGGCCTGTATATAGATGGAACAGAAGAAGAAGAGGTGGGAGGAGTCATACCTGAAGATGTCGAGGCATGTGCAGCTTCGGATTCCCCATCGGCTCGCGAGGAAGAGGCATCACCGACCGGGTTTTGGACAGGTGTAGCTGCGGCGGTAGGTAATATGGGAGGGATCGGCGACGATGGAAAGGTAGAGGGCGATGAGGGCTGCCGACTGGACGTCGTGCATGGCGGTGGCGGCGGTAGAGGTGTCGCCGATCGAGGGCTGAGTGTGGCCGTAGGAGCAGCCGAGTGGGCCGGTGGTGGGGAAATTAATTGAAGAGGGGCGAGTGAGGTGGAGTTAAGGGGAGTGGGGACCGAATGTGGGGAAGTGGTGTGGTGTGTCATATAGGGAAATTTAGTCTCATCAAACATGACATGCTTTACAATGTAAATGCGATTCGTTTGAACATGAAGACACAAGTAACCACGATGCTGAGAACTATAGCCAACAAAAATACAAGGGGCTGACCGAAATTCAAGTTTATTAGAGTTGTAAGGTCTTAGCAAGGGAAAGCACAAGCAGCCAAAAGATTTAAGAAAAGAGTAATCCGGAGGCTTCCCATATAAACATTCATAAGGTGATTTTTGTTTCAAAATTGGTGTAAGTGTGCGATTATGCAAGAAAACACTTGTATGAAATGCATGTTCCCAAAAGGAGGTTGGCATATGAGCATGAGATAACAATGCAAGACCTTTTTCAACAATGGTTCGGTGTCTCCTTTCCGCTGCACCATTCTGAGATTGCGTATGAGGGCACGAAATCCTATGAATGATGCCTTGCGTTTTTAGGTAGGAAGAGACCGCCCTATATTCACCACCCCAATCAGATTGAAATTGTTTTATTTTTGTGTTGAATTGCGTCTCAACCATTTTCTGAAACATTTGAAAAGTAGTTAGTACTTGAGTTACTTGATGCAAGAAAAAGATCCAAACAAATTTGGTGCAATCATCAACAAATACCAAAAAATATCTATTACCATTAAAAGAGGAGACAGGAGCAGGACCCCAAACATCTGAATAAACTAACTCAAAGGGAAATAAACTTGACTCATGAGAATGAGTTATTGGTAATCTATGACTCTTACCTAGTTGACATGACTCGCAAATGGACTCTAAATTATGACTCGAAATTGGCAAATTAAATTTAGAAACTAAAAGACGCAAAGAGGACTCATGGGGATGACCAAATCTGTGATGCCAAGTTTGAAGAGACACCTTTTCACCAAGATAGACACGGGGCGAGGGCTGGCTTGATGATGTGTGGAGTCGGTATAGCCCATCCTCAACGATGTCTTTGAGGAGTGTCCGTCCCTGCAAGTCCTTGACATAACAACAAGTAGGATAATAAACCATGTAAGCATTGTTGTCTTTGGTCAATTGAGAAACGCTAAGGAGATTTTTACGAATTTGAGGAACAAAAAGTATGTTGTTAAGTTGAATGGGTTTGTGATATGCAGATAAAGTTGAATTTCCTAAATGAGTTATGGGTAGAGACATACCATTACCGACTTGTAACCCATCATTGCCAGAGTAATTAGAGTGCACAGAAAGGTTACCGAAGTCTGTAGTGACATGGTTCGTAGCACCCGAATCAAAGCACCATGGGTCTACTAAAGTTGAGGGAGGGTTCTGAACACTAAAGGCCTGACGTTGGGGCTGCATATAGGGCGAGTATGGCTGCTGAAAGCCTTGAGAAGGCTGCTGAAAGTACGCCTGGTGCCGCGGCTGCATGGAATTGCCGCGACCGCGCCCACGCCCGCGCGACTGTGGCTGCCGCGGTTTGGTCTCGGGAAAGCCTTCAAAGTCATCACGATGCCAACAATTTATCGCCTCATGCCCTGGTTTCTTGCAGATCTGGCAGGTGGGACGAGAACCCGACTCGGGAGAGGAGTCGAGCGGCCCCGATTGCGCAGCCGAGTTAGAGGAGCCCGGCGGCTTCGTCTTCGCAGCAGAGAGGGCAGCCAAAGCTCGCGCCTTTTCAGAGTTCAGCTTCTCTTCTTCTCGGAGAAGCAGCCCTAAGAGTTCATCGGAACCAATAGGGTTGGGCTGCATGTTGAAGGCGGTGCGAAAGGCAGAGAACGAGGCATCGAGTCCGGAGAATGCTTTCCACAAACTCTTCATCAGGAACTATGTAGCAACATTCAGCAAGAGAGTCCGAAAAGGCACGCTTCTTCTCAACGTACTCAAGGATGGAGAGATCGCCTTTCGGGAAGTTTTGTAACTGAGTTTTGAGGTGCATCAGACGCGCCCTTGTTTGAGAGTAAAACATGCGTTCAAGAATCGTCCAAGCCTCATGAGTAGACTTAGCACGATTAACTTGCGCAAGCAGCGGGATCGAAAGGGTACCTCGTACCCACAAGAGAATAAGCTGATCCTTCTTTCTCCGTGTAACATACTCTGGGTTCGCAATTTTTGGTGCGTCCGCTTGACCGACCGTTGCTGGAATGGTGGAGGGCGGCTGCAACGCCTTGCGAAGAAAGCCATCCAATTCGTACGCTTCTAGCGCCGATCGAATGGTATGACGCCATAGGGTGTAGTTGGTGCGATCCAAAGTTACTGTAATCTTGGGTAACTTGATGTTGATCGACGAACCTGTGCCGGAGGCTGCGGCGAGTATCCCGCCGTCGGCATTGTGTGGTTGTTCTTCCTCATGGTCGCTGACGTCTGCGTCAGAGAGGATAGGGTCGAGATCACTCATGGTGAACGACGAGAGGTAATTGGCGGAAGTTGTGAGAGAGAAATCGAAATTAGGCTGATACCATCTGAAACGTAGAACAATTGTGTGAAATTAGGGTTTTCTGACTTACCCTTGATTCATTGATTTGATGTGTATATATACAATGATATGGCACTCCTTAGAGCCCAAGTAATACAAGATAGAATATATGGAAAGATATACAAAGATAAGATCAAATATAATTCTATCCTTAATATTCACTGGTCATTTATAGCCAAATGAATTGTATACCCTTTTTTTTAAAACAAAACAAAAATTAAGCATTTATGTGATAAATAGATAAAAATTCATATTGTTAAGATGGTGTTTCCTTTGTTTATTGATGAGTTGGTTATCTAACTAGTAGACTAGCCTCATACTAGAAATCATGTGCATATTATTATGTTGTTTATTCTTTCTTTTTTTTTTTAAATTTATTCTATTATCAATTAGTTGTTTTTGGTGATAGGAACTATGCTTAAATATAATATAGTAGAACAATATTGAGAAGCCTTGTGGTATTTTAAATATATCATAATATTTAAAATAAATATTATTTATTCTACATGTATAACCAATAGACTCAACTCAATGGAGTGGGTCGGGTTCGAGTTCGGGTTTTTACCCAATTGGGTTCGGGTCAATTGAGTTCGATTTTTCCCTTTTCCCCTTATTTTTCGGATCGGGTTTAATCTTAAGATTCTGAATCGGTTCAAGTTGTTTTTTCGGGTTGGGTTGACACTAGGGGTGGCGAATGGGCGGGTCGGGTGGGTTGTTCGGGTTTCGGGTTGTTCTATGATATAGTCAACGATGAGTAAACAGGAATCGGGAATTAACAAGTCAGGTCGGGGCAGGGCGGGTTTTTAGTTGTCAGGTCCAAGTCGGTGGGTTGTTTCAGATTTCGGTCGGGTCGGTTTTTTTATTGTCGGGTATAACGGGTTATTGGGTTCAAGTATATGAGTTGTTTCGGATTTCGGTTAACTGAGTTGGGCTTCAAATGATAACAATGGTGCCGGTGGAGTAGGTTTTATGCATGTTAATTATTAGAGTTTTTTGTAGTTCTTATTATTATTATCGATAGTATTGGTTTGTCCCTATTACAATTTCTTTATTATTTTCTTGAACATCTTAAGTGAAGATCTTAAGTGCAATTGATGTTAGTTGTTGAATTCTTTTTAACATAAGACAGTGAAGATTTCGACTGTCCATTCTTGTGCTTCATGAATATTAATTTATGGTCTAGTTAGAAGGAGCTTATGATTATATTTAGTAGATATAACTTTCTCGTTAAGATTGTATAACGAGTTTAGAGTTCATTTTTTCAAGATGTTTGGAGATTTAGTTATAATAATTGTGTTTTGTCAAGGATACAAAAATATATAATTTATTGATCCAAGTAAGGTAAAATATTTCAAATTGTAAAGGAAAACCATAAAATTTTGACGCCTACAAGATTTTTTCCAAAAATTAAGAGGTAAAGATAGTTTTCGACTAACATTTATTAAAAATATATTAAAATAATTGTGTTGAGTTGTTTTAGATGTCGGGTATAATCAAGTTGGGTAGTTTTGGATTTGGATTTAATCGGGTTCGGGTTTAAACGGGTAATGGGTGTAATCGGGTTCGGGTTGTTTCGAGTGTCAGGTGCTATTAGGTTTTGATTGCACGGGTTTCAGGCTAGTATCAGGTTGGTCTTTTCGGATATGGATGGGTTTCAGGCTACTCCTTAACCGGGTTACTTCTGTTCGGGTCAAGTCGGTTTCAGATTTAAATTATTTATCGGATAACGGTCGGGCCACAAGTCAGGCAGTTTTCTCAGGTCGGGTCAGGATTTGCTAGTTGCCACCCCTAGTTGACCAGGGTCGGACGTACGTTATATCCACTTGAATTTTATAAAACAAATTATTGTATTCAAATCCTTTAATCTTATATAGTACTCAAAAGTGTTTCCCTTATATCTTATATAGTACTCAAAAGTGTTTTCTTAATTGAGAATCGATTGTGTAGGTTGGTCGATGTGTTGTACAAGAGAAAAACAAGGCATCACATATCGAAATTAAATGCATTGGAAAAGAATATTTGATCTTATGAAAAGGGAGTGTGAGTTATTTTCCCACTAATGGGTTGGAGCAGTAGATTCCTTGCTCTTTTTTAACCTAATGGATCTGAATCGCATGAGTATGTTTATGTGTCGTGTCTATTATATTTAGATTTTAAATGATATGTATACTACTGATACGATGGAACCGTAAATCCACCACATTGATCCGGAACCGATCCGTAATTCGGAAATTCATAATCTAAATATTAGTTCGAAATCCACCTTGGGTTTAATAAAAACATTAGTTTGTTTTGAAATTTATCGGTTTGAAGTTTGAACATGTCTTCATGTCTTGTCTGTTTGAAGTTTGAAATTGCAAATTCATCTCGGGGTTAATAAAAAATGTAGTTTGTTGTGAAATTTAGTGGTTTGAAGTTTGAACCTGTCTTGTCTGTATTAAGTTTGAACTTGTCTAATTTGTTGGTGCTATGTGAGTGTAAAGCCTAATTTCTAAGACTTGAAAAAAAAAAACACATTTTTTAAATTGTTTTGTTTTCTTTGCTCAGATTAGGACTAATTTCATACTTAACTTAAATTAAGCTATTTTGGGTTTGTTCCAAGTTCTAATGATTACACATTAAACTTGTTCTAATGGTTATATTTAGATGAAGCTATATAGCCCCCTTTAGGATAAACTAGTCTTATTCCCGTACCTTCAAGGCACGAATTTTGATTTAACTAAAAATTTAGTTTAAATTTTATATATAGTTATTCAAAAAAATAGTTTGATATAAAATCTTGTATTATTTTATTTAAGTTTTTTTTATGGGATTTATTATAATGATAAAATATATCTACGATAATATATTCTTTTAATCGAATAATGATTTGTAGAATTCTAATTTTTGTATAATGATTGAACAATCCTAAGATTTGTAGGGTTTACTTTAATGTTTATGGATTATAGTATTAATTATTTATTTAATTGGAGTTGACATGTATTTTTCTATATTATTATTTTAATCTCCAATTTAATATATAGTAAGGTTAATTAATTATATATTTAAGAAAAACCTATAGATACAATTTTAATGATATATATTTCTTCATATATTACATACATGTGGGGTTTACAATCAATATTAACAATTAAATTATGACGTGTCCAGCCACCATATAAAGTAATGTGCTTCTTTATTGACTATTTCTAAGTAGTATTACCATATAAAGAATAAAAGAAGCACATATTAACGGGACGTGATAATTGTGTGGACATTATTAACCCGAGCATAAGTTATACGAAGTATTACCTTTTTTTCAGAATTATGTATAAATTTAAAGTTTATTTTTTTAAGAAAGTAATTAAAATGAAAATCAATATATAAGAAGAAATATAATGTGGGATCTACACCGAAATTTCAACCAATTAAACAAATTAAATTTTTTAATAAAGATGAGTGATACGGTCCAATGAGAAGATGACACATGTCGGGCTAAATATTATTTCTAACCTCCGCTTTAGTATATAGTTATGATGATATGATGATTTATGGGTCCGCCGTTGTAGTTGACACTAGACAACCTCTTCGAGTCGGAAACTTGAAAAAAAAAAAATATTAAAATCACCGTCACTTGTCATCAAGACAGTAAATAGAGCAAAATCAAAGATGACAAGCAACTTAACGTTTGCAATTCCTGATATCAGGCATGCTGTGCGGACCAAACGCATCATGTAACAAACTCTGCAAGCTTTTTCTGACCTCTCAAAGTATATTTTTGATTTCCGCACACAAAATATGACGACGTCGGACAGATTCTACCATGTCAAGGAAAGCAGCTCATCCGAAACACATAAGTAATTAACCAGAAACGGATTTACACTAACATGTACCAATCATCAGCAGTTTAGCACAACCAGTGAGAAAAAACACACATGATCGCCTGCGTAATGGCTTCCACGAAATCCCTTAGTTCAAATTTACATGTGTCCTTCTAGACTTTGCTACACATATTAATTAGAGACTTCTATTTTGTACAAAAAGACCTTAGTTAACATGCACTGGAATTAGAGTAGAGAAAGAAAAAAAACATTAATTAGTTTATATAGAAAAAAGAGGTCAATTTGGGGAATTGTGTACAAACTATCTAAGAGTACAAATTTATGAACAAAATTAATTTCCAGACAAAAAGGACGTGTATAATATGAACAAGAGAGTAGTATAATAGATCCAAGCAGGTCAGTATACAGTAAGAGAATAGAAATCATAAATTAAACAAAGTGTTGGTTGCACAATGGGGGTAAAAAAGATAACAAATAAGAGAAGAAGTACTAAAAATGGCTGAAATGGAAGGTCTTTTTACTATGAAAAAAAGGATCCCCATGAAGAATATAAACTGCTAGAAAATACATTTAGAAAAAAATTTTAAAAAAAAACATCCATCACCATTCTCAAGATTAACTGGTTTGCCATAGTTCCCTACTCCCTCATTCATCCGCTTGATTTCATTTTCCTTCCCTGTTGAAGTCTGGATGAGTAAGCCTTTCTGAGTACTGGTGCATCAAAACTTGAAGCTCACAAGTGAATGATGTCACAATGCAACAGACGAAGCCGCTGGTTCTTTCATATCAATTACAATGATACAGCAGAGGCCAGATACAATGCATCCAACTCATTTCCACAGATAAATAGTATTCAACCAATAATCAATGCAAGTTATTGTGATGCTCTTCTGATGGCGCCTTCGATTCTTGAGTATCCACTTGTCCTGGAAGAGAAACATCATCCTCTGGCAATTTAGTTTCAGAACTCTCCTCCTCAAAAAGCGATCTCTCATTTTCAGCTTCTTCCTTCTCTACGGCATCATCAAGCACCTTAGCAATTGTATCTACTGCTCTGTCATCCTCAGATTCTAACGTGGATTCATCCCTCGTGTTTGCATATACTGCACTGCCATCCAAAGATCCTTTTGTGGATTCATCTGGGACTTGGTTTAGTTCAAAGGATGATGAGGGTTCAACACCCAACCCTTTGGCTAAACATACATATTTAAAGACCAACTTCTTATAGTTGCTGAGCAGATCTTCAACATCATTCAAGGTCAAATCTCCCACATTAGCAAACGCGTAAGGGAACTCCTGGAATACACTACTAATACGATCCTCATTTAAAAGCACACTTGCGCCTTTCTCCTCCAATGAAGAGATGGATTCTGCCTTTGTCATTGGTAGCTGATCTTTTCTGCGCCGTTCTTCCTTGGTTCCGGGTCTTACACCGGATGATGGGGATGCTGTCTGAGCTTGTTTCATCAGCTCCTTCCCATAAGGAGACATACGGAGATTCTTGAATTCAATAGAATTAGACATGGAAGAACCCTCTAAATTTGAGTTGTTCTCAAGATCTGTTGATAGGCCAGAGAGAAGGGCTCGAGCAGAATCCATGTTCCTTTGAAACTCAGTTTCATCCATTGAAAGTGATTGTGCATCCATATTCAAGATGAAGGATTCTGCAGAGAGAATGTTTGTGAAGTAGTAAGCTGCCTCTGAAACCAAACGAGATTGGCGTCTATAGCGCTGTATATACATCAGGTTTGAATGCAGTTGCGGGGGGTTTGCCTGGACAATAGCAACATGATTCAATGCCTGGAACCTAATCAATGATCATGTAAAAAAGATTTTCTAAGGAACACAGTTCTAACTGGCCATGATCACCATACAAGGAATCCCTACCTTATATCAATCGTTTCATTTGAATTTACAAGAGAACTATATAGCCTTATGTAATAATAGTTCTTAGACAATTCACCAGCAGTGCTTTATAAGATCCTACCACGGTTAAGCAATATCACAAAGAGAGGAACATAGGTGGAGAGACACTGAAAAGCATTAGTGTGAAAATCTCAAGGACTTGTGAAAGAAAGCATCAGATATAGCAAAGTTGACCTTTAAAGTGACATAGATAAGGACAGGAAGAAATTCATCAGCTCCAGGAGGATCTCCATTTGACGCAATTGAAGCATTTAGCAGCAAATTGTTGATAACCTTACAGCAATTAAGAATACAAACAAGCTTTTCTCTGGGTGCCTTGTACATGTTAATCTTCTGCAGCTCCTTTTGAGCTAGCTGCCAAAGTGAGGAAAGAAGACCAATATGAAGTTAATATGACCATAAATCATCTATATACTCTGACAACAAACTGGAACACATTCCTTTGCTTAATTAAAGCCAATTTTGATCGAGCTACACACATGGAGAACTGCCAACAATAACCCATTTTTTTATGTGTACAAACTACTAGTATCAACTATCTACTCAGCATAGCTGCTCATCAGCTATTAGAGCCAAAATAAGTGAATGCTATCATGGAGCATTATATCCGAATATATCTGCCAGAATCAGTTACATTGCACAGGGGTCAAGAAAGAAACATTGAGCACAGGGAAACTGCAGTTCCCAAGATTATAGACAATGAAAGCGAACAAACAAAAGGAAGGGCAAAATACCAAAAACAAAAATAAGCAAGTTGTCCAATACCACCCATCAAAAGAAAAATTTCCAAACACTGTCTACTACATTTCTTTTTTGAAACAACAGCCGTTTCTAGCATGAAAAAGGGTTTTGATTTATAAAAAACTAAAATATCACGCCCGAAAAGGAGCCCTCATTTATGTAGGGTTATGGTAGATATTATAAGCTTCACAAATTCAATATATAAAATGTACTAACCAGCCAAGATGTTTCATTTTGATAAGGTGCTCTTATGTCCAGATGCTCTGGGCGAATAAATTGCTGAACTAAGGCCATTTTTTCTGAGAGCTGCTCATCAACCTTCATGTCATCTGGCAGCGAGGCAAATACACGGGTAAACAGCTTCGTCATGACATACTTCTCCAATCCCTATATGTGAAAAGCATTACAGTAATGAGAAATGCAACCAATCATCATTTTCATGGAATTCCGTGAGTACAGATGTCATTAGAGGGACTGGAACTTAATTTTCATCCCCCAGAACATATCAAAAAAGTAGGTTTTTCATTAATGCTTGTTTTGAACTTACTTCGCCAGCACTCTCAAGCTCTTCCTCCAAGCACCCGGCCCAAAGTGGGTGAGCTCTGAAAGCAGCTTCCATGTTGGCAAGAAATTGTTGCACAGATGCACTATCCTTCTCCGGATCAGGAGTATTATTGGAGAATGACACAATGAAACTGGAACATAACACAGAGCACACCAACTTTTTGTTTTAGTATAATTGCTGCATTAGAAGGAAATATCATCTCTCTGAGAAGCTAAGCTATACAAGGCACCCTACATATGCAAAACCACCGTACAACCCTAAGCATAATGTTAGAAACCATATAAAAAGTGGATACAAAGCTCAATACTAGTTACAGATCAATCTTGGTAAGATGGAAGCAATTGAATCGCCAGTACATCTACCATCAAGATATGAATTCAAAGCAATTATCATAACTAGTACGTGCAGAAGCTAGATAATTTGGTGGCACAGGCGCACAGCAAACAGCGAATATACTGAATTCAAATTTCCATTCCGGACAACTGATCTATAATTTGGTGGTACACTTACGATGATGCACCTTCAAGTTTCCATTTTCTAATCTACGACCATCAATTTTCAGCGAACTGAAACATCAAGTAACGAATTGATCTTGATTGAACGAACTATTGAGTTAGAAAACGCTACGAATCGCAGAGGATAGTCCAATTGAAACAGAATCGCGTTGGAATTTGAATAAAGAGATGAAAGGAAGAAAGAACCTCTTGATGGACTTGACGAATTCGGCGGCGGAGGGCTGGCGCATGCGCTCGAGGAAGTCATGCCAAGTTAGAGGAGCGGTGGAGGAGGTGAAGGCGTCGGCATTCTCCATGGAGCTTGGTAATTGCAAGATCCAATAATTTCTCAGGTGATTTGGGATGGGACTCTATCACGCAAGAGGGCCTTGAACTGAATTGCCCCCAGACAGACGACTCGGGTGTTTTTGGGGTTTTTTTTTTGACTGAGGAGCTACTAGCTCGAACAAGCTAAAATTAGGCTACCTTTTAGTTACAAGGATAACCTAGATCATCACGTCGGATGATTTTTAAAAAATCAAGCAGCAAGGGTTGTTGACTCAACAAACACCTTGACTGTGTTACAAATAAATGTGAAAGCGATAAGGACGTAGGATGAAGCGGTAGAACTGCATTGAGACTTTGAAGATTGATTAGTCTTCTTGCTAGGAAATCAGCAACAGCATTTGATTCCCTGAAACAATGATAAAAAACCACCGAGGTAATAGTAGAGAGAATATTCCTAATGTCAGCTAAAATAAAATGTATTTTCCAAGGAACTTTTCATGTTTGTTTTAAAGAATTAATTACAATCAGATTATCTCCTTCGATAATAAGATTGTTAATATTAGAACAGTCAATGCTTCTAAGGGCGTGAAGAAGGCTAGACGCTTCAGCTTGAACAATTGTCATGGGTGGAAGTTATTGACGACCTAAGGAAGTGATATAACCATTGTGGTCTCTAAGGATACAGCCAGCATGAGTTGATCCAGTTGTAAGTCTGGATGCGTCAAAATTTAACTTAGACCATTGAGTTAGCGGTTTTGTCCAATTCATATTATTTTTCCTTTTTGGTCTATTTTTAACCTTCGTATTGGTATTTTGACAGCCTTCCCATGCTAAAGCACCCGAGAAGGCTAAATCAGATGGAATTGTCTTTTTAGTAATTCTAGATGGGTCAAAAATTTTAGCATTTCTATGTGCCCAAATGAACCACCACAGAAAGGCAAGGAATGTTATATGGTCATTATTTTGAAATGTTTGTTGAATATTTTGGTTGAAATGACCATGTGATATAATTTTGAAGTTGTAATTTAGTAATTTTTGCAATTTCACTATCATTGACTTGGTAAACGGACAATGAAAAAAGAGATGGTTCAAGTTTTCATCCTGCATTTCACAAAGAGAGCACAAGTTTGGAACTGAGTTATAAAACCGATTAATTCTATCTGTTGTAGGAAGGCAATCTGCACAAGACTTCCAAAGGAAGTTTTTAATTTTTGGCGTTAGTTTAGATTTCCAAATCCAGTCAAAATCAAAGCTGAATGGATTCGAACTTGGCGTTAATAGAGACATAGTCGATAAGACCGAGAAGTTACCATCTGTTGTAGGCAACCAGATGAGGCGGTCTGTTGTATTTGTACATGGAATTCTAATTGTTGCTATAATATTGACTATTTGTGATGGTAATATTTGTCGTAGTAGTTGAATATCCCAATTTTTATCAGGGCGGATAAAATTTGAAACAAGAGTATTCGGATTCGAATTATCAATAAAAGTTGATAGCTGAATGTCCGGAATCCAAGGATCCGTCCAAAATTTAATAGTTTCGCCATTTCCCAAAAGCCACCGGAGGCCTTTAGAAAATGTATTTCTGATGTTTAGTAGTCTACCAAATTGCCAGGAGCAATTATTTTTATTATAATCAAATAATGAATCATTCTTGAGATATTTTTCTGTAATAACTTGGACCCAAATATTTTGAGGTTGAGTAACAATTTTCCAAAGTAAATTCATTTGCAATGATATATTGATATTTTCAGCTGAGCGGAGACCGAGACCTCCATTTTGTTTGGAGGAGCAGATACGCTCCCAACTGATCAAGGGATGGTGATTTGGCGTGTATTTGTTCCAAAAGAAGGATTTACAAACAGCGCCAATCTGCTTGAGCACCCCTTGTGGAAGCATAAAGCTTTGCATTAGATAGTTGACTTTGCTGAGGAGACATGATTGGGTAAGGACGACCCTACCCGCTTGTGATATTGAATTAGCTTTCCATTGAGAAAGTTGTTTTTTAAGGTTTGAAACGGCATCGGAGAACATAGAAATTTGAACCCTCCCTTTAAGGATGGGAATTCCAAGATATTTTTCCATGGTAGACGTAACTTGAATGTTAAGTATACTGGCAAGGGTTGTTGCGGTCGGTTGTGAAATATTGGTTGAGGTTTGTAACGAGCTTTTGTGATAGTTAATGGATAATCCTGATACAAGGGTAAATTTTTGTAGAATGGTCTTAATATATTCCATATTTTGTATAGTAGCATTTGCAAAAATTATTGTATCATCAGCAAATCTAAGAAAGGGAATAACAGCCCCATTCTTAGTTAGCCGGATTCCTACATGGTTGGGGGTAATACTTGCTTCTTGTTGAAGAGTACGAGTCAAATATTCCATACATAAAACAAATATGAATGGAGACATCGGGTCTCCTTGGCGGATAGCACAAGAAGGGGTAAATTCAGTTCCTGGTTCATTGTTTACTAAAACCGATGAAGATGAAGTAGTAATACATGTCATAACAAGATGAATCCAATTTTGGTGAAAACCGAACTTAGTAAGCACAAGGTAAATAAAATTCCAATTGATTTTGTCATAAGCTTTTTCAAGATCTAATTTGATGGCCATCCAACCAAGACGGCCTTTTTTCTTTTTGTGGAAGGAGTGAAAAATCTCATGAGCAATGAGTACATTATCTTGAATCAAACGACCTTTAACAAAGGCACTCTGTAATGGGTGAATAATCGAAGGCAGTATATGCTGAATTCTGTTGGACAGAACCTTAGTAATAGCTTTATAAATGGTATTGCAAAGACTAATAGGTCTATAATGATTTATGGAGTTTGGTGTATCAATTTTTGGGATTAAAGTGATAAAGGTTTTATTTGCCGCAGTCAGCATTGATCCCGAATGGAAAAATGCAGCAACCGCGCGAACAACCGACGTACCAACAGTCGGCCAATATTGTTGGAAAAATTCAGCTGTGAAACCATCAGGTCCCGGAGTTTTGTTTAGAGCTAGGTCAAAGATAGCCGCTTTGATTTCAGATGGCGAAGGTTGCTTCGAAATTGAGATATTATCTTGGTCAGATATGAGGGAAGGAATGATGTCCAAATCTTGAGGATTAATAGGCATATTTGAGTTGGAATGGAACCTGGAGGCTAGCTCCGAGGTAATGTTTGCGGATATTGAATCGTGATCTGAAAGAGTGATCCCATCATGTGTTTGAAAACTCGTAATATTTTGTTTGAATCTTCGAATTTTCGAAATTGTTTGGAAGTACTTTGTATTCTTATCAATATTCTGTAAATGTGTTGTTTTGGCTCTTTGCTGCCAAAACTTATGATGAAAGTTCATTAAAGCATTATATTTGCTAAGATGTTGTTGTAGTTTGTTGAGGATAGTTTGGTTATAAGGGTCATGGAGTAAGTCATCTTGTAACTTTTGCAGTTGTCTTTCAGAATTCTTGAGCTGTTCAAAATTGTTATTAATGTAACGTTTGGACCAATCTTTAGAGTATTTTTTGAGCAATTGCATTTTCATTGAGACTTTGAACATAAAGGAGCCTGAAAGTTTATATTGCCAAACCTTTTTAACGAGTTGGGTATAAGAAGGTTTATCGATCCAAGCGTTTTCAAAGCGAAAAGGATATTTACGGAATTTCCTTTTGATCCCTAAATCAAAAGAAATAAGACAATGATCAGATGTTGTAAAGGGGTGATGATGTATTTTGAGAGCGGGTAGAGATGTGACAAGGTCAGAGTGAATCAGAACCCGATCAAGCCGCTCAAAAGTATTAACCGTTGATGTTGTATTTTTTCTCAAAGTAAACGGGAAACCCGAGAAACAGGCGACTGAATTTGCTTAGGGGCGGGGGGACACCCCCGAATTTGTCCATGGGTGAATCAATTTCATTAAGGTCCCCTATTAAGAGGAACGGTAGTTGGTGTTGGATAATATCTAATTCTAACGTGGTCCAGAAAGCCGGTTTATTTTCTTCTCGAGAAGGTGCATAAACAAAGATGAGGAGGTATGGGTGGAACGGATTGTTCACCTTCATGATGATCTTATTAGTGGTTTGCATAACAAGGGTACATGATTTGGTAAATTCAGTTTGGTAAATGAACAAGGCAATACCTCCTTTGGTACCAACCGAAGGAGATGATATACATTCATGGAATCCGATTTTTTTTAATAATGGCATCCGATGGTGGTGTATCTGATTTTGTTTCTACTAAGCATAAAAATTGTAATTTATGTAATTTTCGTAGGAATGCAATTTCTTCCCAGAAATTGGGCCTCCTAATCCCCCGCACATTCCAAAATGCACAGGTCATGAAAACGGTTTGAATCGTAACTGGTCATAGTGAATTGTCAAACAAATTGTCATTATCCTTTTCAGGATTTGTGGGAGAACCAAAGGATACATAATGCAAAAAGAACAAACAAGTAACATAACACAATAACCAAAATCCAAGCTGGACCACTCAACACTTGAAATGCTGCAACTGAGACAGCCAGAAGAGCAAAGAAGCAAAGCCCTCAATCTGAAGAGAGGGAGATTAATACAAGTAGTAAAGAAGATAAAATTAAAAGTGATATAGCTGAGAATCAAATAGGGAAGCTGAAAAGGAACTAAAACGTGTACATTAACATGGTAATGATCCTTGAAGTTACACATAGAGATTTGAACAATGTAATACAATGGAGAGCTAGAGTAGAAGTGTAAAGTTTGATTGAACAAATCACAAGCAACCGAGCATCTTGAAGGCAGCAGTCTCATGTAAAAGCTGTAAAGCATGTGAATACTTAAACTGCAATACAGAAGCATATAGTTTGTGGTTAAAGTATGATTGATGATTAAGGAGAGTTTTAACAAATAAATAGCAAAAGCAGTAAAAATTCCAGGGTTGTTGTTATGTATAGTAATGGAAAAAAACGAGATGTTTAGCATAATTGTCAAGTAATTTGGGACACATACAAAAGAGAGTGGCAGGCACCAAAAATTCCAGAATGAGAACAAAACTTTGTCATGGTGATAAGTGTAGCAATTTTCATTTAAGTTAAGGATCCTGCAAATATAGAGCAATGCAAAAGTTAAGTGAGCTAGGTAATTATCAGACCATACGGTAGAAATACAATAGCCTGAAAATATAGGGTAGAGATAATATGTGTTTAAGCTGAATTGATATAAATGCAAATCTGAATTGAGATAATTGTATGAGTTTAACCAAGTGTCATGCTTCAAATGATTCAAATGAAATTTTGTAAGACAAAGTTGTGAGGAGTGAGATTTAATCTGAAGAGAGCAGTATAAGGTGTTACCAGAGCTTGTATGATAAATACCTTGATAGTTGAATTGTATACAAATTTTGGAAGTGGTCACTAACAACAGAATGAGCAAGCAACAATAACATTGGTGAGATTGTGCAAAACAACACACAAAGTGGCAAAATTGATTCTGAAGTGTGATGTGAACTTTGTCAAAACAATAGCAAGAAAAGCTTTTGCTGTAAATAGTATTTAGAGATATGAAACATGTAGTTAAGGATATGTAGCAATGTTGAGAGTTGGTTTGTAAATGATTACATCTGTTTGATATGTAGGCAATAATGAAACTGTTATGAGTACTGATGACAAACAGCAAGTAAGTGGTAAGCTTTGAATTACTTGAAAACAATCTGTGATGAGGAATAAAAATTGGATTAAACTTGTAGTAGCTGAAGTAAACAGTTACATAATATGGTATGGAAAATTCATCACAAAATGCCTGAGGTTTCATGAACACATCAGATTTCATTAGAAGTGGAGAAAGAAGGTTGTTGGTAAATTTAAGTCTCAGAAGGTACCCTTATACACACAAGGACATCTTGTTTTTATCATTTGACTTGGGTATAGTCTGAGTAAAGCAAACCTGCACGGCTACTACCACTCCCACAAGGGGGCATGGGAGCCAAAACAGTTTAGCAGCTACCTAGAAATTATGTAAGGAGACAGAGCAAGTGGCCCAATATGGAATCAACACCTCCACCCATAACTGGACTCCTAAGAGAACAGCTATAGGGAGCACTTGAAAATCCAAGCCCACAAAGAAAGGAATCAGGTTGGTTTGGTAATGAGGTAGAGAAAGTTCCTCAGCATATGAAACATATACTTTGTGACTGAAATTGTCATATATTGTTTCATCAGGAGTTGTAAAGTAAAAGTTCATACCAGAGTATGGTTCATAGTAGTGTTCAATCACCCTAGGTAGCCCAAAAAAGAGCTCTACCAGACTGCAAGGGTGCACTAAGGCAACCCTGCAGAGGCAAAACCCAAAAATGGGGGTCCCCAAGATGATAAGTTTTGGAAGAAGGGTAGAAGCAAAAACCTTACCCACAACAACCAACCAACAGGGAAGGAGCTGCAAGAAAGGAGGTCTCTGAGACAGCACCTGCAACCAAAAACAAAGAAAGGGCAGCAGCCAGATGCAAAACTCATAGAAATGGAAACTGGATGCATAAATGATATAATGGAGGCAATATTTAGATATGATGATGTAAATATGATAAAAGTGAAGCGAGAACAGATGGTAATCTAGAACAGGTAAGGAATCCTGAATCTTAAGAAGGCAGGGGCTCTCCCTCCAACATAAAAAGATGTAAGAGGAAAAACACCAGAGAATCAGATTTGGAGTATGTATTCTTAGATGCTTAATGGCAAGATTCATTGTCTTAACGACAAATTGGTCATAGTAAGTTTCATGCCCCTTAAAATTCCAAACAAATAACTCCCCCACCTTACATCGATGAAAAAACCCATGCAAGAAAGAGAAGATCAAGAGTACTGGAATAAAGGGGAGAGAGAGTTTTGGAAAGATAAAGAAGAAAGTAAAAATACCCAGACCCAGGCCAAAACCTCGATTCAGAGGAGGCACAAGGAACATCAGCAACAACCCTACATAGGCAAAACCAGGAGCCGGGTCCGAGAGAAGCCAGCAGAAGCCCTGTAACAAGGCAAAACACCAACAGCGCAGAACAAAACAAGACGCAATAGGGAAGCACACAACAAATATATGAGCATAAAAACGCAGGCATGTAGACAAATTGATAGCAAGAGGGTTTAACAGGCAAGACGGACAAACGAAAACCACCCGATGAACAGCAAAAATGAGACAGAGATGGCAATCAAAGGGAATAAAGAGAAAGAGGAAGGCAGTAACTTGATTCCAAAGAGAGGGGGTAAGATAAAAAGCATAACAAAGGCAGCAATAAACAAGGAAGCTGTCAAGACTAAACACAAGGGGAGGAATAAGCAAACAGGAAGATCTAAGAGCAAAACCCTTAGACCTAGATCTAAAACCATTAGCACACGAAGACATGAGACGATTATAGGAAGTAAAAACAAGATTACAAAGGAAGGAAGCAAGAAGGCAACGCAAAGGAGAGTGCAGGAGCAGGTCACAAAACGCACAGAGACAGCAATTCGGGGACCAAACAAGCACACGCACACAAATAAAAGCGGTATGAAGAGCAAGATAGGAGAAGCCAAAGGAAAGGGGGGCAGGCGACTTACCTCTTGAAGGAGCCACCAATCGGGAAGAGGAAAGTTCATAGAACCCCATCATCTCCACAAAAGAGGCAAAGAGGATCCAAAAGTTGGTATAAGGGGGAAATCCCGCAGATCCAGCCCAGCACACCCACAGAGACGCCATGGACGGAGAAGCAGAGCAAGGAACAAGGGAAGGGGAAGAAGAAAACGGACCGGAAGAGGAAGGCCAAGGCAAGGCGCAACAAAGAACCCGAACAAAGGCCAGGAGGAGCCTAGGAGGAGGAAAGTGAAGGTGGCGGCTGGGGAAAGAAGAAATAGGGTTTTTTGAAATAGTGTTTTTGGGGGTTTTTGACTTGGATCTAAACTATACAAATGTGCACCAGAAATACGTTTGATTTTTAGTCGTCATTTTTTGCAATTGTATTTTATGTCTTTTGAGTACATATCATACACTACACATGAAAAAAGAAGTTGTAATATGAAGACCGAAGACACAGAGTATGAAGAATCAAGAGTTAAAGAGCTTAAAGATGAAGATTCGCCACTGCATGGATATCGCGGTCGCGTTGTCTAGGACGCGGGCGCGGTGGAGTGAAGGAGCGAGCCAACCAAGACCATGAAGGCCGCGGTCGCGCTGTCTGTGGCGCGCCCGCGGTAGAAGCCGATTCGGATTTGACCATTTGAAGGCCGCCGCGCGGTTCTGGTGCCGCGGTCGCGGTGGTAGCCGACCTCGGAGCGGACAAAATCTTGGCGTTTCTATCTTGTTTCCTTTCTTATCTTTCGGTTTCCTATCTTATTTAGTCCGAAAAGGTTGATCCTTGGGGCTATATAAGGGGAACCTTTTTAGGTTTTTAGGATATCCAATTCTTGTCAATCAATTGTCTTTCAATAAAGATTAGAGTTTTCTTTGTAATGGAGAACTAACTCTCCTCTGGAGTTTATTCAATCAAGGAAGCTTTATTATGAAGTTGTGAAATTCTGGTAACCTCTTTATCCCTAGGTCTTTATTGATACTCTTGTGCTTCATCCCATGATCTATGTTTGATTTTATGAGCCGGATCAACTTGTTTGATTGACTTCGATCTATTGTTTGAATTAGGATTGGTTGTTGTCTATGCATCTTTCCTATTCTCGAAACAACTCTATTCTAGGACCGTGGACTAGTTTAGGTAAGAGTATTCAATGGTTAAGTTGTGCATGAGACTCGTAGCTTGATTGCATTATTTGATTTCCTATTATCCCTGTGCTCTATGCTAATTCTAGGTTAAGCGCCCTTGCCTAGGGTTATAGAATTGCTTGGACCGTGGACTTGCGATTTCTAATGATTGGGATTGGAATTGACCTAGGCATATAAAGAGGTGGATGAATTCATGATCAACGGATTAATAAAGTGGAATTGATTGGATAAACTCTGCTTGATAACTTTGATTGAAACCAACTTTCAAAACCCCCTTTTGATTACTTGCATGAAAACCACTAAAATCTGAATAAAAACTGATTCCTTTGGGTTCGACCCCTTGCTTGCCTACTATACTTTGTTTGCATGTTTGGGATTTATTTTTGATAAGGGAACAACGACTTTGCCCGAGTCAAATTTTGGCGCCGTTGCCGGGGAATCCTTTTTGTTCTGATTGTGTGCGTTTTTCGTGTTCTACGCCCAAACCGCGCCCGCGGCCACCTCGGCGCGCCCGCGGTTCGTACGCAGAACCGTCCTTTGGGTGCGGGCCTAACACATGGTCCGTACCCGGTCTACTAATACTTCTCCTGTTCGTTTTGATCTAGAAATTGACAGGACTCTTCGGAAGATAAGAAGTGCCCCCAGACCCTCTACATCTTACAACCTTCTTGAATCTCTCTCTCTCTCTCTCTCTCTGATTCTGAACCAGAAGACGCCATGGCGGAGCAAACTATTCGCCAACTCACGGCGCCTGATCTCCAGCAACAGCAGCTCGCTGTTCAATTCCCCGAACTCGGGGAGGGTGTGAAGTTCGAACTTAAGTCTGGCATCATCCACCACTTGCCCAAATTTCACGGGTTGAGTGGTGAGGACCCGAACAAGCATCTCACTGAATTCCACGCGGTGTGCGTGAGTATGAAGCCTACTGATGTGACGGAGGATCAAATCAAGCTCCGGGCTTTCCCCTTCTCTCTTGAAGATACCGCCAAGGATTGGCTCCTTTATTTGGTGCCGGGTTCTATCACTACTTGGGCGGCCATGAAGAAGGCGTTTCTTGAGAAGTACTTCCCCGCTTCCAAACAAACATCTATTAAGAAGCAACTCAGCAGTTTGGAGCAAGGGGAAGACGAGAACCTCTATGACTATTATGAGCGTTACAAGAGGCTCATCGCGAGTTGTCCCTACCATGGCTACCAAGCCAAGGATCTTATTTGCTACATCATTGAGGGACTCTGCGAAAATGATAAGAGGCTCGTGAATGCATCTTGTGGGGGTAGTTACGAGAACTTAACCCCCACTGCAGCTTTTCAGAAAGTGGAGATTTTGGCGGAACAAGCCCGCAATCAAAGGTCAAGGACCAACGTGAGGTCCGTTAGTGTGGTGAATGAGTCCCTGAATGCTGAAGTAAGGGAGCTCAAGGATCTTATGAAGCAGCTGCTCACGAAGAGGACGGCTCAGCAAGTCAATGCTTGCGGTCTTTGCTATGATGCGAGCCACCACACAGATCAGTGCCTTACTATTCAAGAGACCGAGGAGTCGGTCAACGCTATTGGCAACTATGGTGCGCCCCGGCCCCGGAATGATCCTTACTCTAACACCTACAATCCGGGGGGGGGGGCGAACCATCCTAACCTAAGGTGGAACAACCAACAGCAGCAAGATCCACCACAACAGCAGCAGCAGTACGCTCCTCAGGGCCAGCAACAACAGTTTCGGTCCAATAACTATGCCCCGAAAGTGCCTGCTCCGTCTTAGAATGATGCTATTACCGCCCTCTTGAAGGAGAACCAAGAGACGAGAGCTGCTGTAAAGAATCTTGAGACTCAACTGAGCCAACTTGCCACTATGATCAATAGGCTCGAGTCTAAGGATTCCAGGAAACTTCCTTCTCAACCGCTCAATCACAAAGAAAATGTCAGTGCCATGAATTTGAGGAGCGGTAGAGTACTAGCGAGTCGGGAATCACCCACTGGTGACGAACCGCGCCCGCGTTCCCCTGGCCGCGACAGCGCCGGGGCGACAGCACATGAAGACGAAGCCTCTGTGGGAATTCCGTGCCCGCGCTCTCCCCTCCGCGCCCGTGAAACTCCAATAGAGGACATGGACCACGAGAGGCGTAGCGACCCGCGCCCGCGGAGTCCGGACCGCGCCCGCGGTAAGGAGGCCGAGCGTAACTTCGAGGCTTTACTCGACTATGCTTTCAAGAATTACTCGCCTCCTCGCCCAAGCTCTCCTAGACGGAACCGAGCTCAAGCAGCAGAAGAGGACGATGGCTATGTGGCTCAACCTCTTCCACCATTGGACTCTTCCAAGCCCTCTCCTCCATTCCCCGACGCTCTCAAGGACACAAGGAAGCCGGCACATGATAAGGAACTCTTCGAGACCTTTGCCAATTGTCAGGTAAATGTTCCTCTTCTTAATCTCATCCAAAGTGTCCCTCGTTTTGCTAAGTTTATGAAAGAGCTATGCACCATAAGACGAAAGAATAGGACTAGTCCTAAAATTGAAAAGGTAGCTCTAGTTGAAAAAAGGCAAGATAGCAAAATTGAGACTTGTAATTCCCTTCTCCAAAAGCAATTACCAAAAAAATGCTCAGACCCAGGAAGATTCACCGTCCCTGTCACTATTGGAGAAACTAAAATTGAGCGTGCTATGCTAGATTTAGGTGCCTCCATTAATGTTCTTCCAGCTTGCATGTATGATAGGTTAGGCCTTGGTCCTTTGAAGGAATCAAATATTGTTATTGAATTGGCTGACCATTCTAATGTGCGCCCGAAAGGGTTAGTTGAGGATGTTCTAGTGCAGGTGCGGGGTTTGATCTTTCCTGCAGATTTTTATGTGATGGAGATAGGCGAAGGGCGGTACGACCCGGTTCTCTTACTAGGTCGTCCTTTCATGAAAACCGCCAACACGGTCATCGACGTTGCCAATGGATCTCTTTCCATATCTCATGGTGGCAACACGGTCCGCATTGATGTTGATGAGGACCCATATTGATCGTATCCACGTCGAGCCAACGACGTTAAACAAAAGCGCTGCTTGGGAGGCAACCCAAGGATTAGATAGATTGTTTTTCCATTCTTAGCTTAGGATTTGCTTGTGTTTTTAGCTAACTTGCAGGTACTAGGTCCGAAAGGACACGCCTGACGTGAAACCGCGCCCGCGCCGCCTCAGCCGCGCCCGCGGTGGATCACCAGCGCGCCCCGACGAACAGGTACTAGCCCATGTTCGCGGCAACCATACTGCGTCTCGGTTTTAGCTCGTTTTTATATGTAAAAAAAAAAAAGAGGACTTTTTGGTCCCATTCTACCTCTATATTTCTATCGTCTATCTATACCATTCTATCCATCTTCTATCTTTCCATCTTCTATCTCTTCTTTCCATCCATCTTTGTATTCCATTCTTTGGCTATGTGTAAAGCCTAAGTATGGGGGAGCTTTGTTCCCCCGAGAGTTCTCTTCTCCACGGCTCGAGTTCAAGTATTGATCTATCTTTCAAGAGACGAGCCAAGTTACGATGGTTGTTTACACATCACGCTTTTCGAGACGAAGTCAAGACTTTGTTCCTGCACGAGACCCGCGCCCGCGGTGACCACCGATGATGACTTCGCTCTCTGCATCAATTCCGCGCCCGCGCTTCCTAAGTCGCGCCCGCGGTTTGCCTACCGATTGGAAATACAAAGTGTTTCGTTCTACCACCTATGAAGAGTTCTTCCCTTCCACCTCTCTTCATCGATTGTGAGTCTTCTGATATACCTTTCTCCTTGCTTCTATCCTTTCTCTTTGCTTCATTGAGGACAATGAAGGATTTAAGTATGGGGGAAGGAGTACTCGCATTCGCTTATCCTAGTCAAATTTAGTTAGAAATTTTGCTTCAGATTTTTGATTTTCTTCTTTTCATGGAGCACTTGCACCATATTTTTTGCATAATAAAGAAAGAAAGAAAAAGAAAAAGATAGAAAAAGCCATAAAGAGTTGAAAAAAGGCATATAAATCCTGGGATGAGTCGAAAACCCGAAAGGGCGGCTCAGGTAATAAGCAGGTAACTCGGACCAGCATTAGGCTGGGGTAATAAGAGGTTCATGAGTGATTGTGAGTATTTGTGAGCACACCTTTTAGAAAAATGAAAAGAGCGGTTAGGTGAAAACCCGAAAGGGCGCCTAAGCAGAATTGAGCGGTATAATTCGAGTGTTTAGGATTCATTCTTGCTTGGGGACTTTGGGGCTTCATTATAGATTTGGGTAGATCCTAGGTTGCTCTTTTATGTTTTTAGAGCTTGAGTGATATATCTTGTTGTTAGGTGTGTGTTTGAGCTTCATTGTTTTATGCTCATGATTTCTCTATATTTTTGGGTTCGGGTTGTGAGTTGAGCGTTTTTATCTTCCCTTGTATTTCCTGAGATCTTAGATGTGCTTTCTTGTTATATTTGTTTTGAGCTTACTCGAGGACGAGCAAGATCTAAGTATGGGGGAATTTGATTCGGCCTATTTTGTATAGGATAACTCTTGTATTTTAGAGTTATATTGAATGTGTTTAGGTTAGTTTTAAGCGTTATTGTAATATGAAGACCGAAGACACAGAGTATGAAGAATCAAGAGTTAAAGAGCTTAAAGACGAAGATTCGCCACTGCATGGATATCGCGGTCGCGTTGTCTAGGACGCGGGCGCGGTGGAGTGAAGGAGCAAGCCAACCAAGACCATGAAGGCCGCGGTCGCGCTGTCTGTGGCGCGCCCGCGGTAGAAGCCGATTCGGATTTGACCATTTGAAGGCCGCCGCGGGCGCGGTTCTGGTGCCGCGGTCGCGGTGGTAGCCGACCTTGGAGCGGACGAAATCTTGGCGTTTCTATCTTGTTTCCTTTCTTATCTTTCGGTTTCCTATCTTATTTAGTCCGAAAAGGTTGATCTTTGGGGCTATATAAGGGGAACCTTTCTAGGTTTTTAGGATATCCAATTCTTGTCAATCAATTGTCTTTCAATAAAGATTAGAGTTTTCTTTGTAATGGAGAACTAACTCTCCTCTGGAGTTTATTCAATCAAGGAAGCTTTATTATGAAGTTGTGAAATTCTGGTAACCTCTTTATCCCTAGGTCTTTATTGATACTCTTGTGCTTCATCCCATGATCTATGTTTGATTTTATGAGCCTGATCAACTTGTTTGATTGACTTCGATCTATTGTTTGAATTAGGATTGGTTGTTGTCTATGCATCTTTCCTATTTTCTAAACAACTCTATTCTAGGACCGTGGACTAGTTTAGGGAAGAGTTTCAATGGTTAAGTTGTGCATGAGACTCGTAGCTTGATTGCATGATTTGATTTCCTATTATCCCTGTGCTCTATGCTAATTCTAGGTTAAGCGTCCTTGCCTAGGGTTATAGAATTGCTTGGACCGTGGACTTGCGATTTCTAATGATTGGGATTGGAATTGACCTAGGCATATAAAGAGGTGGATGAATTCATGATCAACGGATTAATAAAGTGGAATTGATTGGATAAACTCTGCTTGATAACTTTGATTGAAACCAACTTTCAAAACTCCCTTTTGATTACTTGCATGAAAACCACTAAAATCTGAATAAAAACTGATTCCTTTGGGTTCGACCCCTTGCTTGCCTACTATACTTTGTTTGCATGTTTGGGATTTATTTTTGATAAGGGAACAACGACTTTGCCCGAGTCATATTTCAATATGTTTTGCCCTCAATGTGCATTAATTCATCCTATAAATCCACGTTCATATACTGAAATAGAGGTATGCATCTGTTATGTTTGATAATCTTATGTTGTAACTTGTAACACTCAAACACTATAGTAAAAGCAAAGCACACATTGGGCTAGGTCGTTCTTGAGTCAGGGAGAAATGAGCCACACGCAGCTTGCTTGAACATGTTGGGGAAATTTCGGATCGTTCCTGCAAATTGATGGATAGTAAGCAAATCAAGACAAAGGCACGAGCAATTGTTGACCCAGTTCGTCATAAGGACTACGTCTAGGGCCACTATTAAGCCAGGAATTCTCCACTAGATTAGAGGACTCAAGGATTACAAAGATTGTTCCTAAGCCTAACCTCTCAATCTCGCTTTCAGGATCTCTCTCTGTAGGATTTTGGTAACACACCAATTACAATAATCATTGTCGAGTATAAATACGAAAACTAGAGCCAAAAGATATCTTTTTCCCCAAGAAATAAAATATCCCGAAAGATATGGAAACCCTAGTCGAAAATCCCGCGTACACGCTCCAAACCCGAAACCGCGGCGCGCGACGGCCCCGAGACGCGGGCGCGTCTCGCCCAAGTTCTGCCCGCGCATCGTGCGACAGCCACGAGACGCGGCCTGGGGCGGCCCGGAACGCGGCCGCGTCCCCGCCCTTGTTGCCCGCATTTCGTGGTTTTGCCCCCGGGTTCCCGCGCGACGATCCCGATTCTTCGTCTTCGACTTCTCTTCCTCGTCCTTCGGTCCTTAGCTCACCCTGTCTTCTTCCGCCCAACTGAATCAGGCTCCATACTCAACAATCTCCCACCACGAGACTGATTTCAACTGTAATTGAATCTTCCAATGCTCAACAAACTCCCACTTGAAGAATGCTTCAGAGCGCCCACATCGTCTACCTGACGATCCTCCCTTCTGGTAGTGGTAGTGCCAGCCTTCAAGCTTACGTGCTCAGGCCATCAGAAGCCTCTCCCAGCTTCTCTTCAGTCTTGCTCCCACCTGGTTGCAATCCTACCGGATACTCCACCGCTCTGAGAAACAATGCATCTCCCATATCTCCTACGAAGCTTGCATCTCCCTTGTTCCCATGCGAATTCTCACACTCGTTCTTGTAGTGACCCTTTTCACCACAATTCCAGCACTTGACGTGACTCTTGTCCCCGGAAGACTTCTCCTTCCCTTTGGACTTCGACTTCCCATGACCAGACTTGCCCCTACTTCCAACATTCAGGGCCGAACCTGATGTAGAGCCTGTTTCTTGCCTGCGAGTTCTCTCACCAATCACCAAGTCCCGCACCTCTTCGTACGTCAACTTCCCCTTTCCCTCTGATGCGCTCTGAGCAGTAACGGTACCACTCCAACTCTCCGGTAAAGAAGAAAGCAAAAGTAAAGCCTGTACCTCATCTTCAAAGTCGATCTTCACCGAACTCAACTAAGCAATCGTCATATTGAGTTCGTTCAAGTGATTTGCCACCGGTGTGTTTTCTCCCATCCGCAAATTGAACAACTTTCTCATCACATGAACCTTGTTCACTGCTAACGGCTTCTCGTATAGATCAGAGAAGGTCTTGAGCATCTCCTTCGTCGTCGTCGACTTGAGCGTGTGACATGCGACATTCCTGGATAACGACAGGCACACCACGCTCATCGCCTTCCTGTCCAACAGCTTCCACTCGTCCTCCTTCATGTCTGCAGGTTTCTCGCCCATCGGTTGATGCAACCCGGACCTATAGAGATAGTCCTCAATCTGCATCATCCAGTACCCGAAGTCTAAGCCGTCAAACTTCTCAATGGGGATCTTACTGACATCCATCTTTCAACTTCAGGAAACCTACGCTCTGATACCAGTTGTTGGGGAAATTTCGGATCGTTCCTGCAAATTGATGGATAGTAAGCAAACTAAGACAAAGACACGAGCAATTGTTGACCCAGTTCGTCCCAAGGACTACGTTTGGGGGCAATACCAAGCAAGGGATTCTCCACTAGATTAGAGGACTCAAGGATTACAAGGATTCTTCCTAAGCCTAACCTCTCAATCTCACTTTCAGGATCTCTCTCTGCAGGATTTTGGTAACGAACCATTTACAATAATCAATGTCGAGTATAAATAGGAAAACTAGAGCCAAAAGATATCTTTTAGAAATAAAATATCCCGAACGATATGAAACCTAGTCGAAAATCCCGCGTACACGCTCCAAACCCGAAACCGCGGTGCGAGACGGCCCTGTGATGCGGCCTAGCGTCCCCAGACACGGGCGCGTCTCGCCCAAGTTCTGCCCGCGCATCGTGCGATAGCCACGAGACGTGGCCTGGGGCGGGCCGGAACGCGGCCGCGTCCCAGCCCCTACTGCCCACATTTCGTGGTTTCGCCCCCGGGTTTCTCGCGTGACGATCCCGATTCTTCGTCTTCGACTTTTCTTCCTCGTCCTTCGGTGCTTAGCTCACCCTGTCTTCTTCCGCCCAACCGAATCAGGCTCCATACTCAACAAAACACACCCTTGATCCTGGTATGGTTCATCAGCTCGAGCCATCATGGCTCGATCAACTCATGAGCAAGCCGATTGAGGTGGTGTGTTTAAGTTTGAGGAATGTTTGGGCTTGTCTCTAATGGTTTGCAAGTGTTGGGCCGTGTATCTATATTTGGACCACTCGCTTGAATGTGATCCATGACCCAAATGAGGAGGAGCTAGCGTCTTCTTAGTGTGGAACAACGCCGTGTGAGACAGAAAACCCATATCATAAAACATAGAAAGTCACCTAAACTTGCACACATTGGTCACTTTAGCACCTGAATTTATCGGGTATTCATTTAAATACTTGAACTCAACATTTTGTGACCTATTGGACACCTGGATGCTGACTTGGCAAACAAAATCGTCATTACAATGCCATATAGGATTGTATTTGAGTGCCACATCATTATTTCAATGAACAATAATAACAAAAAAAAATTAACAAAAAAAAAAGCAAAAACAAACTCACCCATCGGGTTCACTGTGCACAGAAACAAACATGGAGTTTCTTCTCTCACTCTGCACAAAAATGGAGATCGATAATGGGTTTTTTTCCTCTCTAATTGAATCTAGTTCTACCCCCCTCCTCTCTCTCACTCTCTTGTGTGTCCTCCTGTACTTAATTTTGGAATTCGGCCTCCTTGGTGTGTCTCCAATGGCGGCAGTCACTTTTCTACGAGAAAGAGGCGGTGGCGGAGTCCAGATCGGGCTTGCGCTCCACGACATCTAAACGACGTCATTGACGGCGTTGCTCGACGACCCAATAGGGGAGTCCAGGCGGTGGCGTAGGCGGCCAGTCGACAATGTCGCCGAACCGAGATGTGACCCGTTTGAGGGCGGTCGCCGCCTCGTAGGGCGGTGATGTCTCTCATTTTGGTGGTGTTTTAGTAGTTAATTTCTCTTGTAAATAAGTGTCTTTTGTTCCCTTCTTTGTTAGTTTTGTCCCTTTTTAGCTTAGTTCCCGCATTTCTATGAGATTCGGAGACTATGCGAATTTGTTGTGTTTTGTAGGTAAATCGGCATGTTTTGAGGACGTTTTGAAGGAGTTTCCAAAGAGAGGCAAAGCTCGGGAGCAAAGGAGCGGAAGAGCCATGCAAGGAACGAAGAGGAACTCAAGGAAAGCCAAGAAGAGAAGAGGATCGAGGCCCCGGAACGATGTCCTAGTAAGTCGGGCTCGAGTTAGCACATTGGAGGCTCGGACCGAGGTTGGTGAAGTCGGGCCCGAGGTCCATGCGTGTCGGTCCAAGTCGGCTAAGTGAGGATTAGGCTCCAAGGCACATTATTGTGATCTTCCACTTTTGCCCTTCTTCTAATTTTGGAATTCTTTGGTCCCTAATCAAGATGGAGGATAATTAGAGAGAGAAGACAATTAGAGAGGAGAGGAATCCACATCTAATCACTCTCAAAGGCTCAAGGAAGACTTGGAGAGCAAGGAGGAGGAAGGAAGAGGAGAAGAAGAGAGAAATCGGTGGAGCTTAGAGAGGATTAGTGAGTTTTGAACTTGTTTTGCTTTTGTTTAGTGGATTTGAGATTTGGATTTTGTGAACCCCTTTGATTTGAATGCAATTTAGCCTTGATTTGAGTTGGATGATTGAGATTTGCTTGTTTTGTCTATTGATTTCTTTTTACTCTTACTTAATGGAGTAGATTCCATAGTCTTGGGCTATGGGGGAAACCCCTAGCTAGGATTGGGTATGAACCCCCAATTCCATAGCCTTGAGTGCTTGATCTATGAATCCCCTCGACATTGAGCTGCAATTCTCTTGTGGGAACAAGGGATCAAGGGCTTGTGATTGGTAAGAGTAAGCGGGAGCGATCTCGAGCCCATCACTTGACCTTGCATCGAAGGGAAGGTGGAAACTCCCCATGGTCGATGTGTAGAGTGGAAGGATCGAAGGCGAACAACCTCGATCTCATAAGGATCAACACTTATTGGCTGAATTGGGGTGGAATTACCCAAGTCTAGCTAGGGAAGGAACCCAAAAACCCAAGACCGATCTACTAAATTTGCCTAGTTCGAGTTACCCAGGACCTCGGGCCCGACGTTCTCAGTGTCGGTCCCGTGCCCACTCTCATCGATCCAACCTCGGACCGAGGTGACCAAATTCGGTCCGGGTTGTTCTCTTTGATTTTCCTTGTTTTTGCCTTTCTTTTTCCCCTTTTTAGTCTTCTTGGTACACTCAACGCACTAACTCCCGTGTGTTCGACACCCTACCCTTGAACTACAATAGGGGTTCGGTTTATAAATTTAAATTTTGACCCTCCGATCCGGAACCCATCAGAATTTTGGCGCCGTTGCCGGGGAGTTCTACTTGTTTGAGGTACCATCTTTTGTTGAGTCTTTGATTTTAGTAGTGATTTGGGTGAGGGATGATGTCTCTCATTTTGATAGTGTTTTAAGTGTGTTTTCCTTGGTAGTTTTAGTCCTTTTTCCTTCCTTTCTTGTGTGTTTTGTCCCTTTTTAGCTTAGTTCCCGTATTCTATGAGATTCGGAGACTATGCGCGTTTTGTGTGTTTTATAGGCATTTCGGAGCAAGAATCATGGAGATTGGAGCATGGCATGATGGAGAAATTCAAGGATGCAAAAGGAGCCAAAATGGAGCTAACAATGCATGGAAAGAAGCTTGAAGTGAAGACGAAGAGAATGGCGAAAGAATCGAGTCAATCGGAGCTAAAACGAAAGAGAACGGAGCGAAACGAGCTGAAAAATGCCTTAGGACCGAGGTACCCAGCATGTCGGGCCCGAGGTACCAAGGTGGCCGGAGGTGGTGGTCCGAGGTGTGGCAAGTCGGGCCCGAGGTTCATGAAAGACATGCCATTGGACCGAGGTTGAAGCAAGTCGGGCCCGAGGTTCCTCCGTGTCGATCCATGTCGGTCGTGGCTCCGGATTCCTTTCTTTTTGGGATTTTCTTGTTAATTCCCATAATTATATTTGCTTCCTTGGAGGTCAAGGAGTCTAGAAGCCTTGGGGATCAAGGAGTTCTAGAAGCCTTGGAGGCCAAGGACTTGCCTTGGAGCCCAAGGAGTTTAGAGGGGTAATCTATTCTTTGTAATAAGGGGAAAAATCTCTATTTAAGGCCTTGTAATCTCTCATTTTGGACATACACTTTGGGGAGAGAATTGAGAGCGAGGTTTGAGAGTAGAAGGAAGAAGGGGGTGGACTCTTCTCCAAGGGAGGGAAAGAACCCAAGCTCTAGAGGAGGATTTGGGTGAATTCCTTTCCTTGGAGAGGAAAGAAACCCTTAAGCTTGGAGCGGGAGTAGAGATTGTAAGGATTCCTCTTTCTTTGTTTAATTGAAGTTTGCTTTGGCTTTGATTTTGTGTTTGAATCGTTGATAGTAGATTTACTTGCATGAATCATGATTTGCTTATGGTCTTTGATGATTGCTAGTTTGAAATCCATGATTAGCGAGTAGATAGCTTGATCTTAGGGTAGGGGGCGTAAACCCCAACTCAATTGCATGTGCTTGAACCAATTTCATGAATTGATTGCCTTGATCCATGTCTATTTACCCTATGATTCTTAGATTGACAACCTAGGAGTAGGAGTAGATAGAGAGTCAATTGGCTTGAATGAATGCGAAAGCCTAGTTCCTTGTGATTAATGGCATGATTTGATTGGATTTGTTGATCTTTGTCTAAGGCGAAAGTCTCTAGTTCATTGGTCTATATGATAGCATGTGAAGTTGATGTTGGCATGAACCCCTAGCCCTAGGATCCCCTTAGCCTAGCTTGTTTCTTCCCTTTTTGCATTGATTGTTGTGTCGAGCCCGAGTCCCCTAGCCTCGAGCCCGACTTTGTTTGTGCCTAGCTATCTCGGTCCCGAGATTGACAACCTCGGTCCCGAGTTGCTTCGCGTGTTTTCTCTCCCATTGTGTTTGTGTTAGACAAATCGACCATTCAAACGCGCATGAAATAATTCCCTGTGATCGACCTCGACCACCGTACTACAACGGGGTCGTGATACAAATATTTTTTGTTGATTGACCCGGGGCCCTATCCTTAGAATTGGTATAGCACATCGGGCCTGTCATCAGAATGGCGCCGTTGCCGGGGAATTATTTTGATTGTGTGTTTGTTTGGTTGATTTGTTTTGGGTAAGGGACTAGCCCGAACCCTCTTGTGTTATTTGATTTGTTTCTTTTTGTCTTTTTTGTAGGTGATTTGTTTTGGGTATGGAATTCTATGATAGTGATGATGAGTGGGAGGTTTTCTACCTTCAAATGAAGATGTCAAGTCTAAAAAGAAAACTCCACGAGTTAGATGAGCAATTGGAACGAGAAAGGAGAGGTCGGATTCGAGCTCAAGAGGAACTTGATGCCCGGATTCGAATGCAACAAGAGATAGAAGTTGAAGCCTATGAGGAGGAGTGTTACATGAGAGAGGTGTATGGGAACCGAGACCACTATGATGGACGAGGTGGTGCTCAATCTTATTGGGGAAGTCCCACCTACACTCAAATGCAAGGAGTACCTCCATACCAACCTCCGAGCTACGATGAAACTCCTCCTTGGGCACATATGTTGCAAGAGGAGATCGATGAGCCACCTCAATGGGCGAAAGAGTTGAGGGATGACATCAAGGGTTTGAGCACTCAACTCAATGAGTTTGGTGCATGGAGGAGGCAAGTCGACGC
The DNA here is from genome assembly GCA_963924305.1 of Polygonum maritimum. NCBI lineage: Eukaryota > Viridiplantae > Streptophyta > Magnoliopsida > Caryophyllales > Polygonaceae > Polygonum > Polygonum maritimum. The sequence continues at coordinate 9,255,793 of OZ002736.1, read as the reverse complement.
CCAATTTGACTATTATTGGACATCCCTCTCGAGTTCTCAAGAGCAAGTTCCGAGCTATAATGATGAAGAGAGCTATGATGAGGTCCGAGTCGAGCCACCACAAGTCGAGAGAAGCGAGCAAGCCTGGACCGACGTACCCAGTGTGTCGGGCCCGAGTAGCTCGCAAGTCGGACCGACTTTACAACCTAGGACCGAGTTGGAGGACATGTCGGGCCCGAGTTGCCTAGACATCGGTCCGACTCCCCTGCTTCCACTCTGCCCCAGGCCCGAGATGAAGGAAGTCGGGCCCGAAGTGGCACCAATATCGGTCTAGTCTGAAAAGGTTGCTAGTGAGATGGTGACAATGGAGGAAAACTACCTCATAGCTCTTGGGCGTGCAAAAATTGAAGTGAAGGAAAGCTCTCCCTCTCTTATGATTGGAAAAGAAAAAGTCGAGTCTCGGTTCAAACAAGCTTTGGAGGAGATACATGATGTCGGGCCCGATGTGGCTCCTATGTCGGTCCAACCCGAGAAGCAAGCCTCCAAGACCATGTGTGAGACTCGTTTGCCCTATCTCCTTTGCTCTTTTGTGACGGTTACTTGTGAGTCATATGGTGGAGATGAACCATACTTGGTGGATTTGATCTCCGATTATTCTTGGTCTAAGTATGGGGTCCCCCGCCATTATGATGAGGCCGAGGCGCATGTTTGGTTGAACTATAGTGAATGGCCTCAATTCTTCTTGAGTGATGAGATGGTCCTTGGAGAATTCATGGACCCCGAGCCTTATTTTCCACCCTAACGGAGATTTGGTGGTGCGTCAAGCTAATGACGTTAAAAGAGCGCTTCTCGGGAGGCAACCCGACATATCCTTCGTATCCTTTGTTTTCTTTTGATTTGTTTTCTTATTTTTAGGATTTGAGCTTATTGTGCTAACCCTTTCTCTAAACCCCTTGAAAGCAAGTATTTTGGGATGTATCTTTGGTGTGATCTTGTAGGTGCTTCTTGGTGAGAATGATGAGCTTGAAAGGAGAAGGTGTATGATGCAAATGGACGAACAACTAAGATGTGAGACGAGCAAGCGGTCTCGACCACTTCTCAAGTAGTTCGAGCCTCAAGTGCTCCACCTTCCCTCCCCATGTGCCGATGTCAACAATTAACCATTCTTTCTAGCTTCAAACGCCTTGTCTAGTGAGTTTCCCTTTTCGTTTTCCCTTATGGTTTTATTTGGATGCAATGAGGACATTGCATATTTTAAGTATGGGGTATGGGAAAAGGAAACTCTTTTGTGCCTAGTGTTTGTATATATGTGTGTTTTGTATCTTTTGCTTTGTGTGAGAAATTTTTTGCAAAAATACATAAAAATTTGAAAAAAATTGTGTTGAAAACAACAAAAAGATTTTGTTTTGGACTAAGAAATCCCCATCTTAAGTGTCCTATGAAATGGCTTGTGTTCGTGTAATTCCTTTGCATGTTTTGGATGGTTTAGCCTAGTCTTATGATGTTGCTTTTATACATGATCCATGATTTGCATTCTATATTGAGCATGTGTGCTAAAAGATGACTTGTTTGCTACCTAGTATTGAGCGTACCTTGTGAGATTTGATTTTGGCCTTTTGGGATTTTTCCTTGCATATCCCTCTCTTGTTTTGTGAGTGTACTCTCTTGTGTCATAGTCTCTTTGTTATTGAGGTGTATATTTATTTCTTGAAGCCGCTATGAGAATTGATCATGCACGCTAGTATTAAGATTGAACTTGTATGTTTTTAGCCACATAAATATCCTTATTCCTACCTTGCATTAAACCTTGATTTGTAGCCCCGTTTTAGCCTATTAGCCTTTGTTTGTAGCTCCTCAAAAACATATTCCTAGCCGATGAAAGCTTGACCCTTATGGGATTCGAACATAGTTGAGTGGTTGTGGAAATGATTTTGTGGAATACTTTGGGTGAAGGCAAGAGTGTGGGAAACACATTTTGGTAGTGCATCTCCTAAGGAGACAGTTGATGGGTTTTTGGGAATTTTGTACAAAGAAAGAAAAAAAAAATGTGAAGGAAAAGTGAGCAAAATGCAAGTATGGGGTCAATTGAGCCGTGATCGAGTCTAGTAGACTCGGGCCCGACCTCCATAAAGAGAAAAAGAAAAAGAAAGAGAAAGAAAATAAAGAAAGTGCAATCAAAAATCCAAGTGAAGAGATGTAAAATAAGAAAAGTGTGGGTGAAATGTTGGGTAAGTGCCTTTGATTGTTGAGAGTTGTTTGGAGGAGTAGTGAGATGTGGAATCTTTGGTGATGTTGGTGAGTATTTTAGGTTGTTCGAGTCCCATTGTGAGCACCACATAGCCAAACGAATCCTTCCCTTATGAAACACCAAAAACCCCATTACAACCCGGCCGAATGGAATTCTCTATGAGGATCTCCATTGAGCCCAAGTTCATCTTGTATTGGTATTGTTTTGACATCTCTAGGTAGAGAGATTGGTAATATTATCTTCAATGATAGAAGTAGACTTTGCACAAGGCATGAGTGGAGAGATGCATCACTTTTATGCATTAAGCCATACACACTTGAGAGTTGTGCTTTGATTACATTTCCCTAAAGTGAGGCTAGGTGGTAGCATTTCATACTTGAAGCATGCATACACATGTGATGACGTTTGATTGCTTATCTTTGGATTCATACGTGCTTGAAATGGTTTTGACTTAATGCTTTACTTGAAAATCATGTTAAGGTTTTGAATCCAAGTTATTGCTTGAGGACAAGCAAGTTTAAGTATGGGGTATTCTGATGTCTCTCATTTTGATAGTGTTTTAAGTGTGTTTTCCTTGGTAGTTTTAGTCCTTTTTCCTTCCTTTCTTGTGTGTTTTGTCCCTTTTTAGCTTAGTTCCCGTATTCTATGAGATTCGGAGACTATGCGCGTTTTGTGTGTTTTATAGGCATTTCGGAGCAAGAATCATGGAGATTGGAGCATGGCATGATGGAGAAATTCAAGGATGCAAAAGGAGCCAAAATGGAGCTAACAATGCATGGAAAGAAGCCTGAAGTGAAGACGAAGAGAATGGCGAAAGAATCGAGTCAATCGGAGCTAAAACGAGAGAGAATGGAGCGAAACGAGCTGAAAAATGCCTTAGGACCGAGGTACCCAGCATGTCGGGCCCGAGGTACCAAGGTGGCCCGAGGTGGTGGTCCGAGGTGTGGCAAGTCGGGCCCGAGGTTCATGAAAGACATGCCATTGGACCGAGGTTGAAGCAAGTCGGGCCCGAGGTTCCTCCGTGTCGATCCATGTCGGTCGTGGCTCCGGATTCCTTTCTTTTTGGGATTTTCTTGCTAATTCCCATAATTATATTTGCTTCCTTGGAGGTCAAGGAGTCTAGAAGCCTTGGGGATCAAGGAGTTCTAGAAGCCTTGGAGGCCAAGGACTTGCCTTGGAGCCCAAGGAGTTTAGAGGGGTAATCTAGTCTTTGTAATAAGGGGAAAAATCTCTATTTAAAGCCTTGTAATCTCTCATTTTGGACATACACTTTGGGGAGAGAATTAAGAGTGAGGTTTGAGAGTAGAAGGAAGAAGGGGGTGGACTCTTCTCCAAGGGAGGGAAAGAATCCAAGCTCTAGAGGAGGATTTGGGTGAATTCCTTTCCTTGGAGAGGAAAGAAACCCTTAAGCTTGGAGCGGGAGTAGAGATTGTAAGGATTCCTCTTTCTTTGTTTAATTGAAGTTTGCTTTGGCTTTGATTTTGTGTTTGAATCGTTGATAGTAGATTTACTTGCATGAATCATGATTTGCTTATGGTCTTTGATGATTGCTAGTTTGAAATCCATGATTAGCGAGTAGATAGCTTGATCTTAGGGTAGGGGGCGTAAACCCCAACTCAATTGCATGTGCTTGAACCAATTTCATGAATTGATTGCCTTGATCCATGTCTATTTACCCTATGATTCTTAGATTGACAACCTAGGAGTAGGAGTAGATAGAGAGTCAATTGGCTTGAATGAATGCGAAAGCCTAGTTCCTTGTGATTAATGGCATGATTTGATTGGATTTGTTGATCTTTGTCTAAGGCGAAAGTCTCTAGTTCATTGGTCTATATGATAGCATGTGAAGTTGATGTTGGCATGAACCCCTAGCCCTAGGATCCCCTTAGCCTAGCTTGTTTCTTCCCTTTTTGCATTGATTGTTGTGTCGAGCCCGAGTCCCCTAGCCTCGAGCCCGACTTTGTTTGTGCCTAGCTACCTCGGTCCCGAGATTGACAACCTCGGTCCCGAGTTGCTTCGCGTGTTTTCTCTCCCATTGTGTTTGTGTTAGACAAATCGACCATTCAAACGTGCATGAAATAATTCCCTGTGATCGACCTCGACCACCGTACTACAACGGGGTCGTGATACAAATATTTTTTGTTGATTGACCTGGGGCCCTATCCTTAGAATTGGTATAGCACATCGGGCCTGTCATCAAGGGACTAGCCCAAACCCCTTGTTTGTTTTGATTCGGTTTTGTTTGTGTATTTGGTTATAGGTGTATGCGAGCTCGTTCCGTCCGAGGAACACTTGAGTTCGACTTTATGTGTGATCCGGAGAGTATTATCAAGCAAGCTCGAAAGAAGAAGAGAATGGAGAACCAAGCACTACATGATGATGAGGCTGATAGGATGAGGGCCGACATGGCTCGTATGCAACTTGAGATGGCCAACCGGGATGCCGAAGCTAGGAGAGAGCGTGAGCAAAGGATGAGGTTGGAGGCTCAAATCCACACCCAACCCCGGAATGCACGTCAATATATGCATCCGGAGTTGAAGGTGCCGCAACCGGCCATTGTCTTGCCGGATGTTGCAAAGAATGATAAGCGGTATTTTAGTCGTGTTAATACCTATCAAAATAATCCAAACAACCCAACTAATGTAGTAGGGAAGTAAGGGTCGATCCCACAGAGACTCAGGTTTTCAGTGTTTATTGTTGTATTACTCAGAGTTAGAAAAGGGGGGTTTGAATATGAATCTAAAAACTAAATTAACTAAGGAATGTAAAATAAAAGATGATTTGTAAAATATGGGAGAAGTATGCTTAACCAGTTAACATCCATTGTGAACGTGATTATTGATCATTGATTATCAAAATTCTCTTTTTATCTTGACTAATCTACTGCGGAATGCTAATAACCCAACTTCATGGAATTATTAATCCTACTTCAATTCTAGTTATTATCCCGACCGGTACTAACAACCCTAATTATCAAACAACCTAAGAGACCTCCTAGATTCAACTTGACAACAGCATTAAGATTCAAGTATCAATAGGAACATGTATTCAGAGCAACCAGACATCCAAATAACATGCGATTGAATTCTCTTCTCTAATCAACTAGTCCTACCAGTCCTAGGTTGATTAAAGGTTCTACTTATGATCTAATTAACACCGACCGGTAATTAGAAAGATCTAGTTGTAATTCAACCTAGAGATTCAATTAGATGATCAAGCTAATAAAACTCTAGGCTGAAATTAATCAATTAAGCATAGAGATAACAATCTAGTCAAGGAAAATTAAGAACAATCAAACCCCACAATAATACTTCGTTCACAACTTCAATTAACTAGTTAAGCAAAAGGAATTTAGCTACTCAAAGACATGGAAAAGCTTACAAAGTTTCCCATAGGGTTCTTGTTCTCCAAGTCTTCAATAATCAATCAAAGATTCAAAGATATGAAGATAATCCAAACCTAGAAAACAAAAGCTATTTATATATCTCTAAGGTTCCCAAAAATATATCTAAAAAGATAACCCAAAAGGCCCAAAAAGAATCCCATAAAAATCTCGTACACAACTCGGACACGGGTGAAAACTCGGGCAAGCACCCAGAAACGCGGTCGCGTTTTCGATGCCTTGCCCACGCTTTCACGGCAGAGACTCAGGTCTCGAAACGCGGGATGAACCCCTAAAGCGCGGGCGCGCTTTCGTGCCAGGCCGCGCTTTCAACACTGGTCGTCATGTATCATTTCAGAGGCTGTTTTGACCCACTTCGAGTTGGAATTTGGACTCGGAGTAAAAAGATGAATTGTAGCTCTTCGAGTTAGCTTTCCAATAACACCAAAATCAACTCAATCCGACCACCATAGCTCCAGATCCAGCCCTTACAAGCAAGAGGTGTCGAAACAACAACTCCAATACATAGTCCGGATCCAAGTGTGCTTTTCCCATCACCTCTTGGGCTAATCTCATAGCTTGGCTCTCTTCTTGCTTTCTCCAATACTTTGGCTTCACCTCCTCTCCACTTATTGTCTTCACATCTACAGTTAAAAACCACAACAAAGTGTAGATATCCGAATCTTTCTACAAACTAACAAAACTAGCAAAACTAACTAAAACTATACCAAAAACCATAAAAATCCTAACTAAACATGTCCTAAAACACTACCTAATATGTGTCTATCAAATTCCCCCATGCTTGAACCTTGCTTGTCCTCAAGCAAGAAATAAAATCAAAGTCACACCACAACTAGCAAGTCAAGCATCCATCTCAATATCAATCCACATTTCAACAAATAAGCTAAACCTTAACCAAGACATCATTGCATACATGGAATAGAATCTCTCAAAATCAAATCATTCATCCATTCTAGACCTCACCAAAGTAATGTGTTTCGCACTCTCACTCAAGTGTTTTAGGGATATGTGTTTCGCTCGAAATCAACTTTGAAAGCTAGACTACCATAGGCTTGCATCAGTGTTCTAAATCTCCGCTACGAATGATTAAACACGCAACAAAAATCATGAGGACTTTTAAGGGTTGTAATGGGGCCAAGGTATAAACAAGTAGGTAGGGAAATATTTGGTCATGTGGTGCTAAAAATCCGGGAACTAGTGCTAGCAAAAACCCAAATTACAAAAAACCACTATCAACTTCATACTTCCACCAACTTATTTCACCTCTTTCTCATCACTTTTCTTTCAACACTTCATCCATTCTCTCATATTTTTCTTTTTTTTTTTCTTTTTATAAGAGACATCTTTTCTTTCTTTTTCAACTTCTTATCTTTTTTCTTTCTTTTCACACCCAACATTCTTCCTTTTCTTTCTTTTCAAACCATCCCCATAGTACCACAAAGAACAACTCTAGCTAAATCCTAATTCCCGGATGGGTCAAGCTTATCAAGGCTAGGAATTACTTTTGTGGAGCTACAAAATAAGGCTAATAGGCTCAAAAATAGGGGCTATCAAACAAAGGAATAATGTATAAGGTAGATAAGGATAATATGAGCTAATGAACATGCCTCAATCATTTTAATGTTATGCATTTAAATCATGTAATGTAGCCTTGAAAAAGATATCTAAAAGCAAGTTCTAGAGCTAGCAATCAAAGCGATAACACTCAAGAAAAAGATGCAAATATGCAATAAAGGCTCAAATAAGTCTCACAAGGGATATATGTCTAGAACTTCATAAACAATTCAAAATTTCAACTTCCTATGCATGCTCAATCCTATGATCAAGATTAATAACTTAAGAATCATGCTTCAATCCAAGAAAACTTCAACCAACAAGCTAGTCATGGGTTAGATAATACTCTTAACTTAGAGAGACAAATGGTCAAGTAGGGAAATTTGGATCCTAAAATGCAATATTTTTGTGATTTTTTCAATTTTTCAATTTTTTTGTGATTTTTTCAAAATTTTAATCAATGCAAAATAAGAAATTAAACATGCAAATGCAACTATATGAATGCAATCTAAGACTAAGCAAGCAATCCCTTCCCCCATGCTTAAATTTTACATTGTGCCCAATGTAAAGTAAAAGTAAAGAGAAAAGAAAAACTAACCAAGTCATCTACTAATCCGGATCTTGAGGTGGTGGTGGAGAGCACTCGACATCCGAGCTATGGCATGTGCAACCTGAGTTATGAGACCTGTACGCCGGGCTAACTAGAAACAAAACAAAACAAAAAACAAAAAAAAAACTATACTAAACTAATACTAAGAATCAAAAACAACTATCCTAATCACTTGGGTTGCCTCCCAAGAAGCGCTTCATTAACGTCGTTAGCTTGACGAGAGCACAATTTCACAGGCTCAGACATTGTCAATGCCCTTAACAACCTATCAAATACCTGCGAGCTCATCTTAATGAAACATAAATAACACAAGAATAAGTTGAGTTTAAATAACATGTCAGTCAAACACCGTTTCAACTTATCAAACCTATGAGCCCAATTTTCATAAGATGGCATATGCTCGAACCAATGCGAATCAAGTGGTGGCTTTTCAATATATGTATGAAATGAATCAAAGCTCTTACCAGAAATACCACTTTCAATCAAGATGAACTCAGAGAAATCCCTAGAATTTTCATCATGCTGCAAACTTGGTTCTTCGAATGAATAAGCGATAGGAAGGAATGCAATCGGCTCATTGAGTTCGGTGGCCTCTTCTTTAGCAATATAAACTCCACAAGGCTCATCTATGGTCTCCTCGAGATGAGTAGCATCACATGGAACATCAAAGTCACCATCTTGACCTAACTCATGTGTAGGGAATTGCTCCTCCACATGCATTTGAGTATTTAATTCAGGGGCTCTTGAAACGTCAGAAGCCTCATCAGGTTGGAGTATTGATGAAGATGATCCGACCAACAAACACTGACGGCCCATATAACAAAGAAAATCCCAACACTCCATAGGTTCCATACATAGAATTCGTCCATTGCTCATGTATTCAGCCAACTCAAGAGTTTCATGATTCATACCCTCAATAATGCCCATGCAAAAGCTTCCAATATCAATATGAAGTCCCTGAGCACCAAGTCCATCCATATAATCTTGGAATCTAACGAAGTACCAATGAAATTGCTCATCCTGAAACTGTTTACATTCGAACAAAGCCATAGATTAGTAGCACGGGTGTGGACCCTAAGCTAGGTCCACACAAGAGTAACAAAACAATAAACACAAGAAAACAACCGAGTCGCCGGCAACGGCGCCAATTTGATAAGCGGTATTTTAGTCGTGTTAATACCTATCAAAATAATCCAAACAACCCAACTAATGTAGTAGGGAAGTAAGGGTCGATCCCACAGAGACTCAGGTTTTCAGTGTTTATTGTTGTATTACTCAGAGTTAGAAAAGGGGGGTTTGAATATGAATCTAAAAACTAAATTAACTAAGGAATGTAAAATAAAAGATGATTTGTAAAATATGGGAGAAGTATGCTTAACCAGTTAACATCCATTGTGAACGTGATTATTGATCATTGATTATCAAAATTCTCTTTTTATCTTGACTAATCTACTGCGGAATTCTAATAACCCAACTTCATGGAATTATTAATCCTACTTCAATTCTAGTTATTAGCCCGACCGGTACTAACAACCCTAATTATCAAACAACCTAAGAGACCTCCTAGATTCAACTTGACAACAGCATTAAGATTCAAGTATCAATAGGAACATGTATTCAGAGCAACCAGACATCCAAATAACATGCGATTGAATTCTCTTCTCTAATCAACTAGTCCTACCAGTCCTAGGTTGATTAAAGGTTCTACTTATGATCTAATTAACACCGACCGGTAATTAGAAAGATCTAGTTGTAATTCAACCTAGAGATTCAATTAGATGATCAAGCTAATAAAACCCTAGGCTGAAATTAATCAATTAAGCATAGAGATAACAATCTAGTCAAGGAAAATTAAGAACAATCAAACCTCACAATAATACTTCGTTCACAACTTCAATTAACTAGTTAAGCAAAAGGAATTTAGCTACTCAAAGACATGGAAAAGCTTACAAAGTTTCCCATAGGGTTCTTGTTCTCCAAGTCTTCAATAATCAATCAAAGATTCAAAGATATGAAGATAATCCAAACCTAGAAAACAAAAGCTATTTATATATCTCTAAGGTTCCCAAAAATATATCTAAAAAGATAACCCAAAAGGCCCAAAAAGAATCCCATAAAAATCTCGTACACAACTCGGACACGGGTGAAAACTCGGGCAAGCACCCAGAAACGCGGTCGCGTTTTCGATGCCTTGCCCGCGCTTTCACGGCAGAGACTCAGGTCTCGAAACGCGGGATGAACCCCTAAAGCGCGGGCGCGCTTTCGTGCCAGGCCGCGCTTTCAACACTGGTCGTCACGTATCATTTCAGAGGCTGTTTTGACCCACTTCGAGTTGGAATTTGGACTCCGAGTAAAAAGATAAATTGTAGCTCTTCGAGTTAGCTTTCCAACAACACCAAAATCAACGCAATCCGACCACCATAGCTCCAGATCCAGCCCTTACAAGCAAGAGGTGTCGAAACAACAACTCCAATACATAGTCCGGATCCAAGTGTGCTTTTCCCATCACCTCTTGGGCTAATCTCATAGCTTGGCTCTCTTCTTGCTTTCTCCAATACTTTGGCTTCACCTCCTCTCCACTTATTGTCTTCACATCTACAGTTAAAAACCACAACAAAGTGTAGATATCCGAATCTTTCTACAAACTAACAAAACTAGCAAAACTAACTAAAACTATACCAAAAACCATAAAAATCCTAACTAAACATGTCCTAAAACACTACCTAATATGTGTCTATCAAATTCCCCCATGCTTGAACCTTGCTTGTCCTCAAGCAAGAAATAAAATCAAAGTCACACCACAACTAGCAAGTCAAGCATCCATCTCAATATCAATCCACATTTCAACAAATAAGCTAAACCTTAACCAAGACATCATTGCATACATGGAATAGAATCTCTCAAAATCAAATCATTCATCCATTCTAGACCTCACCAAAGTAATGTGTTTCGCACTCTCACTCAAGTGTTTTAGGGATATGTGTTTCGCTCGAAATCAACTTTGAAAGCTAGACTACCATAGGCTTGCATCAGTGTTCTAAATCTCCGCTACGAATGATTAAACACGCAACAAAAATCATGAGGACTTTTAAGGGTTGTAATGGGGCCAAGGTATAAACAAGTAGGTAGGGAAATATTTGGTCATGTGGTGCTAAAAATCCGGGAACTAGTGCTAGCAAAAACCCAAATTACAAAAAACCACTATCAACTTCATACTTCCACCAACTTATTTCACCTCTTTCTCATCACTTTTCTTTCAACACTTCATCCATTCTCTCATATTTTTCTTTTTTTTTTCTTTTTATAAGAGACATCTTTTCTTTCTTTTTCAACTTCTTATCTTTTTTCTTTCTTTTCACACCCAACATTCTTCCTTTTCTTTCTTTTCAAACCATCCCCATAGTACCACAAAGAACAACTCTAGCTAAATCCTAATTCCCGGATGGGTCAAGCTTATCAAGGCTAGGAATTACTTTTGTGGAGCTACAAAATAAGGCTAATAGGCTCAAAAATAGGGGCTATCAAACAAAGGAATAATGTATAAGGTAGATAAGGATAATATGAGCTAATGAACATGCCTCAATCATTTTAATGTTATGCATTTAAATCATGTAATGTAGCCTTGAAAAAGATATCTAAAAGCAAGTTCTAGAGCTAGCAATCAAAGCGATAACACTCAAGAAAAAGATGCAAATATGCAATAAAGGCTCAAATAAGTCTCACAAGGGATATATGTCTAGAACTTCATAAACAATTCAAAATTTCAACTTCCTATGCATGCTCAATCCTATGATTAAGATTAATAACTTAAGAATCATGCTTCAATCCAAGAAAACTTCAACCAACAAGCTAGTCATGGGTTAGATAATACTCTTAACTTAGAGAGACAAATGGTCAAGTAGGGAAATTTGGATCCTAAAATGCAATATTTTTGTGATTTTTTCAATTTTTCAATTTTTTTGTGATTTTTTCAAAATTTTAATCAATGCAAAATAAGAAATTAAACATGCAAATGCAACTATATGAATGCAATCTAAGACTAAGCAAGCAATCCCTTCCCCCATGCTTAAATTTTACATTGTGCCCAATGTAAAGTAAAAGTAAAGAGAAAAGAAAAACTAACCAAGTCATCTACTAATCCGGATCTTGAGGTGGTGGTGGAGAGCACTCGACATCCGAGCTATGGCATGTGCAACCTGAGTTATGAGACCTGTACGCCGGGCTAACTAGAAACAAAACAAAACAAAAAACAAAAAAAAAACTATACTAAACTAATACTAAGAATCAAAAACAACTATCCTAATCACTTGGGTTGCCTCCCAAGAAGCGCTTCATTAACGTCGTTAGCTTGACGAGAGCACAATTTCACAGGCTCAGACATTGTCAATGCCCTTAACAACCTATCAAATACCTGCGAGCTCATCTTAATGAAACATAAATAACACAAGAATAAGTTGAGTTTAAATAACATGTCAGTCAAACACCGTTTCAACTTATCAAACCTATGAGCCCAATTTTCATAAGATGGCATATGCTCGAACCAATGCGAATCAAGTGGTGGCTTTTCAATATATGTATGAAATGAATCAAAGCTCTTACCAGAAATACCACTTTCAATCAAGATGAACTCAGAGAAATCCCTAGAATTTTCATCATGCTGCAAACTTGGTTCTTCGAATGAATAAGCGATAGGAAGGAATGCAATCGGCTCATTGAGTTCGGTGGCCTCTTCTTTAGCAATATAAACTCCACAAGGCTCATCTATGGTCTCCTCGAGATGAGTAGCATCACATGGAACATCAAAGTCACCATCTTGACCTAACTCATGTGTAGGGAATTGCTCCTCCACATGCATTTGAGTATTTAATTCAGGGGCTCTTGAAACGTCAGAAGCCTCATCAGGTTGGAGTATTGATGAAGATGATCCGACCAACAAACACTGACGGCCCATATAACAAAGAAAATCCCAACACTCCATAGGTTCCATACATAGAATTCGTCCATTGCTCATGTATTCAGCCAACTCAAGAGTTTCATGATTCATACCCTCAATAATGCCCATGCAAAAGCTTCCAATATCAATATGAAGTCCCTGAGCACCAAGTCCATCCATATAATCTTGGAATCTAACGAAGTACCAATGAAATTGCTCATCCTGAAACTGTTTACATTCGAACAAAGCCATAGATTAGTAGCACGGGTGTGGACCCTAAGCTAGGTCCACACAAGAGTAACAAAACAATAAACACAAGAAAACAACCGAGTCGCCGGCAACGGCGCCAATTTGATAAGCGGTATTTTAGTCGTGTTAATACCTATCAAAATAATCCAAACAACCCAACTAATGTAGTAGGGAAGTAAGGGTCGATCCCACAGAGACTCAGGTTTTCAGTGTTTATTGTTGTATTACTCAGAGTTAGAAAAGGGGGGTTTGAATATGAATCTAAAAACTAAATTAACTAAGGAATGTAAAATAAAAGATGATTTGTAAAATATGGGAGAAGTATGCTTAACCAGTTAACATCCATTGTGAACGTGATTATTGATCATTGATTATCAAAATTCTCTTTTTATCTTGACTAATCTACTGCGGAATTCTAATAACCCAACTTCATGGAATTATTAATCCTACTTCAATTCTAGTTATTAGCCCGACCGGTACTAACAACCCTAATTATCAAACAACCTAAGAGACCTCCTAGATTCAACTTGACAACAGCATTAAGATTCAAGTATCAATAGGAACATGTATTCAGAGCAACCAGACATCCAAATAACATGCGATTGAATTCTCTTCTCTAATCAACTAGTCCTACCAGTCCTAGGTTGATTAAAGGTTCTACTTATGATCTAATTAACACCGACCGGTAATTAGAAAGATCTAGTTGTAATTCAACCTAGAGATTCAATTAGATGATCAAGCTAATAAAACCCTAGGCTGAAATTAATCAATTAAGCATAGAGATAACAATCTAGTCAAGGAAAATTAAGAACAATCAAACCTCACAATAATACTTCGTTCACAACTTCAATTAACTAGTTAAGCAAAAGGAATTTAGCTACTCAAAGACATGGAAAAGCTTACAAAGTTTCCCATAGGGTTCTTGTTCTCCAAGTCTTCAATAATCAATCAAAGATTCAAAGATATGAAGATAATCCAAACCTAGAAAACAAAAGCTATTTATATATCTCTAAGGTTCCCAAAAATATATCTAAAAAGATAACCCAAAAGGCCCAAAAAGAATCCCATAAAAATCTCGTACACAACTCGGACACGGGTGAAAACTCGGGCAAGCACCCAGAAACGCGGTCGCGTTTTCGATGCCTTGCCCGCGCTTTCACGGCAGAGACTCAGGTCTCGAAACGCGGGATGAACCCCTAAAGCGCGGGCGCGCTTTCGTGCCAGGCCGCGCTTTCAACACTGGTCGTCACGTATCATTTCAGAGGCTGTTTTGACCCACTTCGAGTTGGAATTTGGACTCCGAGTAAAAAGATAAATTGTAGCTCTTCGAGTTAGCTTTCCAACAACACCAAAATCAACGCAATCCGACCACCACAGCTCCAGATCCAGCCCTTACAAGCAAGAGGTGTCGAAACAACAACTCCAATACATAGTCCGGATCCAAGTGTGCTTTTCCCATCACCTCTTGGGCTAATCTCATAGCTTGGCTCTCTTCTTGCTTTCTCCAATACTTTGGCTTCACCTCCTCTCCACTTATTGTCTTCACATCTACAGTTAAAAACCACAACAAAGTGTAGATATCCGAATCTTTCTACAAACTAACAAAACTAGCAAAACTAACTAAAACTATACCAAAAACCATAAAAATCCTAACTAAACATGTCCTAAAACACTACCTAATATGTGTCTATCAAATTCCCCCATGCTTGAACCTTGCTTGTCCTCAAGCAAGAAATAAAATCAAAGTCACACCACAACTAGCAAGTCAAGCATCCATCTCAATATCAATCCACATTTCAACAAATAAGCTAAACCTTAACCAAGACATCATTGCATACATGGAATAGAAGCTCTCAAAATCAAATCATTCATCCATTCTAGACCTCACCAAAGTAATGTGTTTCGCACTCTCACTCAAGTGTTTTAGGGATATGTGTTTCGCTCGAAATCAACTTTGAAAGCTAGACTACCATAGGCTTGCATCAGTGTTCTAAATCTCCGCTACGAATGATTAAACACGCAACAAAAATCATGAGGACTTTTAAGGGTTGTAATGGGGCCAAGGTATAAACAAGTAGGTAGGGAAATATTTGGTCATGTGGTGCTAAAAATCCGGGAACTAGTGCTAGCAAAAACCCAAATTACAAAAAACCACTATCAACTTCATACTTCCACCAACTTATTTCACCTCTTTCTCATCACTTTTCTTTCAACACTTCATCCATTCTCTCATATTTTTCTTTTTTTTTTTCTTTTTATAAGAGACATCTTTTCTTTCTTTTTCAACTTCTTATCTTTTTTCTTTCTTTTCACACCCAACATTCTTCCTTTTCTTTCTTTTCAAACCATCCCCATAGTACCACAAAGAACAACTCTAGCTAAATCCTAATTCCCGGATGGGTCAAGCTTATCAAGGCTAGGAATTACTTTTGTGGAGCTACAAAATAAGGCTAATAGGCTCAAAAATAGGGGCTATCAAACAAAGGAATAATGTATAAGGTAGATAAGGATAATATGAGCTAATGAACATGCCTCAATCATTTTAATGTTATGCATTTAAATCATGTAATGTAGCCTTGAAAAAGATATCTAAAAGCAAGTTCTAGAGCTAGCAATCAAAGCGATAACACTCAAGAAAAAGATGCAAATATGCAATAAAGGCTCAAATAAGTCTCACAAGGGATATATGTCTAGAACTTCATAAACAATTCAAAATTTCAACTTCCTATGCATGCTCAATCCTATGATCAAGATTAATAACTTAAGAATCATGCTTCAATCCAAGAAAACTTCAACCAACAAGCTAGTCATGGGTTAGATAATACTCTTAACTTAGAGAGACAAATGGTCAAGTAGGGAAATTTGGATCCTAAAATGCAATATTTTTGTGATTTTTTCAATTTTTCAATTTTTTTGTGATTTTTTCAAAATTTTAATCAATGCAAAATAAGAAATTAAACATGCAAATGCAACTATATGAATGCAATCTAAGACTAAGCAAGCAATCCCTTCCCCCATGCTTAAATTTTACATTGTGCCCAATGTAAAGTAAAAGTAAAGAGAAAAGAAAAACTAACCAAGTCATCTACTAATCCGGATCTTGAGGTGGTGGTGGAGAGCACTCGACATCCGAGCTATGGCATGTGCAACCTGAGTTATGAGACCTGTACGCCGGGCTAACTAGAAACAAAACAAAACAAAAAACAAAAAAAAAACTATACTAAACTAATACTAAGAATCAAAAACAACTATCCTAATCACTTGGGTTGCCTCCCAAGAAGCGCTTCATTAACGTCGTTAGCTTGACGAGAGCACAATTTCACAGGCTCAGACATTGTCAATGCCCTTAACAACCTATCAAATACCTGCGAGCTCATCTTAATGAAACATAAATAACACAAGAATAAGTTGAGTTTAAATAACATGTCAGTCAAACACCGTTTCAACTTATCAAACCTATGAGCCCAATTTTCATAAGATGGCATATGCTCGAACCAATGCGAATCAAGTGGTGGCTTTTCAATATATGTATGAAATGAATCAAAGCTCTTACCAGAAATACCACTTTCACTCAAGATGAACTCAGAGAAATCCCTAGAATTTTCATCATGCTGCAAACTTGGTTCTTCGAATGAATAAGCGATAGGAAGGAATGCAATCGGCTCATTGAGTTCGGTGGCCTCTTCTTTAGCAATATAAACTCCACAAGGCTCATCTATGGTCTCCTCGAGATGAGTAGCATCACATGGAACATCAAAGTCACCATCTTGACCTAACTCATGTGTAGGGAATTGCTCCTCCACATGCATTTGAGTATTTAATTCAGGGGCTCTTGAAACGTCAGAAGCCTCATCAGGTTGGAGTATTGATGAAGATGATCCGACCAACAAACACTGACGGCCCATATAACAAAGAAAATCCCAACACTCCATAGGTTCCATACATAGAATTCGTCCATTGCTCATGTATTCAGCCAACTCAAGAGTTTCATGATTCATACCCTCAATAATGCCCATGCAAAAGCTTCGAATATCAATATGAAGTCCCTGAGCACCAAGTCTATCCATATAATCTTGGAATCTAACGAAGTACCAATGAAATTGCTCATCCTGAAACTGTTTACATTCGAACAAAGCCATAGATTAGTAGCACGGGTGTGGACCCTAAGCTAGGTCCACACAAGAGTAACAAAACAATAAACACAAGAAAACAACCGAGTCGCCGGCAACGGCGCCAATTTGATAAGCGGTATTTTAGTCGTGTTAATACCTATCAAAATAATCCAAACAACCCAACTAATGTAGTAGGGAAGTAAGGGTCGATCCCACAGAGACTCAGGTTTTCAGTGTTTATTGTTGTATTACTCAGAGTTAGAAAAGGGGGGGTTTGAATATGAATCTAAAAACTAAATTAACTAAGGAATGTAAAATAAAAGATGATTTGTAAAATATGGGAGAAGTATGCTTAACCAGTTAACATCCATTGTGAACGTGATTATTGATCATTGATTATCAAAATTCTCTTTTTATCTTGACTAATCTACTGTGGAATGCTAATAACCCAACTTCATGGAATTATTAATCCTACTTCAATTCTAGTTATTAGCCCGACCGGTACTAACAACCCTAATTATCAAACAACCTAAGAGACCTCCTAGATTCAACTTGACAACAGCATTAAGATTCAAGTATCAATAGGAACATGTATTCAGAGCAACCAGACATCCAAATAACATGCGATTGAATTCTCTTCTCTAATCAACTAGTCCTACCAGTCCTAGGTTGATTAAAGGTTCTACTTATGATCTAATTAACACCGACCGGTAATTAGAAAGATCTAGTTGTAATTCAACCTAGAGATTCAATTAGATGATCAAGCTAATAAAACCCTAGGCTGAAATTAATCAATTAAGCATAGAGATAACAATCTAGTCAAGGAAAATTAAGAACAATCAAACCTCACAATAATACTTCGTTCACAACTTCAATTAACTAGTTAAGCAAAAGGAATTTAGCTACTCAAAGACATGGAAAAGCTTACAAAGTTTCCCATAGGGTTCTTGTTCTCCAAGTCTTCAATAATCAATCAAAGATTCAAAGATATGAAGATAATCCAAACCTAGAAAACAAAAGCTATTTATATATCTCTAAGGTTCCCAAAAATATATCTAAAAAGATAACCCAAAAGGCCCAAAAAGAATCCCATAAAAATCTCGTACACAACTCGGACACGGGTGAAAACTCGGGCAAGCACCCAGAAACGCGGTCGCGTTTTCGATGCCTTGCCCGCGCTTTCACGGCAGAGACTCAGGTCTCGAAACGCGGGATGAACCCCTAAAGCGCGGGCGCGCTTTCGTGCCAGGCCGCGCTTTCAACACTGGTCGTCACGTATCATTTCAGAGGCTGTTTTGACCCACTTCGAGTTGGAATTTGGACTCCGAGTAAAAAGATAAATTGTAGCTCTTCGAGTTAGCTTTCCAACAACACCAAAATCAACGCAATCCGACCACCATAGCTCCAGATCCAGCCCTTACAAGCAAGAGGTGTCGAAACAACAACTCCAATACATAGTCCGGATCCAAGTGTGCTTTTCCCATCACCTCTTGGGCTAATCTCATAGCTTGGCTCTCTTCTTGCTTTCTCCAATACTTTGGCTTCACCTCCTCTCCACTTATTGTCTTCACATCTACAGTTAAAAACCACAACAAAGTGTAGATATCCGAATCTTTCTACAAACTAACAAAACTAGCAAAACTAACTAAAACTATACCAAAAACCATAAAAATCCTAACTAAACATGTCCTAAAACACTACCTAATATGTGTCTATCAAATTCCCCCATGCTTGAACCTTGCTTGTCCTCAAGCAAGAAATAAAATCAAAGTCACACCACAACTAGCAAGTCAAGCATCCATCTCAATATCAATCCACATTTCAACAAATAAGCTAAACCTTAACCAAGACATCATTGCATACATGGAATAGAAGCTCTCAAAATCAAATCATTCATCCATTCTAGACCTCACCAAAGTAATGTGTTTCGCACTCTCACTCAAGTGTTTTAGGGATATGTGTTTCGCTCGAAATCAACTTTGAAAGCTAGACTACCATAGGCTTGCATCAGTGTTCTAAATCTCCGCTACGAATGATTAAACACGCAACAAAAATCATGAGGACTTTTAAGGGTTGTAATGGGGCCAAGGTATAAACAAGTAGGTAGGGAAATATTTGGTCATGTGGTGCTAAAAATCCGGGAACTAGTGCTAGCAAAAACCCAAATTACAAAAAACCACTATCAACTTCATACTTCCACCAACTTATTTCACCTCTTTCTCATCACTTTTCTTTCAACACTTCATCCATTCTCTCATATTTTTCTTTTTTTTTTCTTTTTATAAGAGACATCTTTTCTTTCTTTTTCAACTTCTTATCTTTTTTCTTTCTTTTCACACCCAACATTCTTCCTTTTCTTTCTTTTCAAACCATCCCCATAGTACCACAAAGAACAACTCTAGCTAAATCCTAATTCCCGGATGGGTCAAGCTTATCAAGGCTAGGAATTACTTTTGTGGAGCTACAAAATAAGGCTAATAGGCTCAAAAATAGGGGCTATCAAACAAAGGAATAATGTATAAGGTAGATAAGGATAATATGAGCTAATGAACATGCCTCAATCATTTTAATGTTATGCATTTAAATCATGTAATGTAGCCTTGAAAAAGATATCTAAAAGCAAGTTCTAGAGCTAGCAATCAAAGCGATAACACTCAAGAAAAAGATGCAAATATGCAATAAAGGCTCAAATAAGTCTCACAAGGGATATATGTCTAGAACTTCATAAACAATTCAAAATTTCAACTTCCTATGCATGCTCAATCCTATGATCAAGATTAATAACTTAAGAATCATGCTTCAATCCAAGAAAACTTCAACCAACAAGCTACTCATGGGTTAGATAATACTCTTAACTTAGAGAGACAAATGGTCAAGTAGGGAAATTTGGATCCTAAAATGCAATATTTTTGTGATTTTTTCAATTTTTCAATTTTTTTGTGATTTTTTCAAAATTTTAATCAATGCAAAATAAGAAATTAAACATGCAAATGCAACTATATGAATGCAATCTAAGACTAAGCAAGCAATCCCTTCCCCCATGCTTAAATTTTACATTGTGCCCAATGTAAAGTAAAAGTAAAGAGAAAAGAAAAACTAACCAAGTCATCTACTAATCCGGATCTTGAGGTGGTGGTGGAGAGCACTCGACATCCGAGCTATGGCATGTGCAACCTGAGTTATGAGACCTGTACGCCGGGCTAACTAGAAGCAAAACAAAACAAAAAACAAAAAAAAAACTATACTAAACTAATACTAAGAATCAAAAACAACTATCCTAATCACTTGGGTTGCCTCCCAAGAAGCGCTTCATTAACGTCGTTAGCTTGACGAGAGCACAATTTCACAGGCTCAGACATTGTCAATGCCCTTAACAACCTATCAAATACCTGCGAGCTCATCTTAATGAAACATAAATAACACAAGAATAAGTTGAGTTTAAATAACATGTCAGTCAAACACCGTTTCAACTTATCAAACCTATGAGCCCAATTTTCATAAGATGGCATATGCTCGAACCAATGCGAATCAAGTGGTGGCTTTTCAATATATGTATGAAATGAATCAAAGCTCTTACCAGAAATACCACTTTCAATCAAGATGAACTCAGAGAAATGCCTAGAATTTTCATCATGCTGCAAACTTGGTTCTTCGAATGAATAAGCGATAGGAAGGAATGCAATCGGCTCATTGAGTTCGGTGGCCTCTTCTTTAGCAATATAAACTCCACAAGGCTCATCTATGGTCTCCTCGAGATGAGTAGCATCACATGGAACATCAAAGTCACCATCTTGACCTAACTCATGTGTAGGGAATTGCTCCTCCACATGCATTTGAGTATTTAATTCAGGGGCTCTTGAAACGTCAGAAGCCTCATCAGGTTGGAGTATTGATGAAGATGATCCGACCAACAAACACTGACGGCCCATATAACAAAGAAAATCCCAACACTCCATAGGTTCCATACATAGAATTCGTCCATTGCTCATGTATTCAGCCAACTCAAGAGTTTCATGATTCATACCCTCAATAATGCCCATGCAAAAGCTTCCAATATCAATATGAAGTCCCTGAGCACCAAGTCCATCCATATAATCTTGGAATCTAACGAAGTACCAATGAAATTGCTCATCCTGAAACTGTTTACATTCGAACAAAGCCATAGATTAGTAGCACGGGTGTGGACCCTAAGCTAGGTCCACACAAGAGTAACAAAACAATAAACACAAGAAAACAACCGAGTCGCCGGCAACGGCGCCAATTTGATAAGCGGTATTTTAGTCGTGTTAATACCTATCAAAATAATCCAAACAACCCAACTAATGTAGTAGGGAAGTAAGGGTCGATCCCACAGAGACTCAGGTTTTCAGTGTTTATTGTTGTATTACTCAGAGTTAGAAAAGGGGGGTTTGAATATGAATCTAAAAACTAAATTAACTAAGGAATGTAAAATAAAAGATGATTTGTAAAATATGGGAGAAGTATGCTTAACCAGTTAACATCCATTGTGAACGTGATTATTGATCATTGATTATCAAAATTCTCTTTTTATCTTGACTAATCTACTGCGGAATGCTAATAACCCAACTTCATGGAATTATTAATCCTACTTCAATTCTAGTTATTAGCCCGACCGGTACTAACAACCCTAATTATCAAACAACCTAAGAGACCTCCTAGATTCAACTTGACAACAGCATTAAGATTCAAGTATCAATAGGAACATGTATTCAGAGCAACCAGACATCCAAATAACATGCGATTGAATTCTCTTCTCTAATTAACTAGTCCTACCAGTCCTAGGTTGATTAAAGGTTCTACTTATGATCTAATTAACACCGACCGGTAATTAGAAAGATCTAGTTGTAATTCAACCTAGAGATTCAATTAGATGATCAAGCTAATAAAACCCTAGGCTGAAATTAATCAATTAAGCATAGAGATAACAATCTAGTCAAGGAAAATTAAGAACAATCAAACCTCACAATAATACTTCGTTCACAACTTCAATTAACTAGTTAAGCAAAAGGAATTTAGCTACTCAAAGACATGGAAAAGCTTACAAAGTTTCCCATAGGGTTCTTGTTCTCCAAGTCTTCAATAATCAATCAAAGATTCAAAGATATGAAGATAATCCAAACCTAGAAAACAAAAGCTATTTATATATCTCTAAGGTTCCCAAAAATATATCTAAAAAGATAACCCAAAAGGCCCAAAAAGAATCCCATAAAAATCTCGTACACAACTCGGACACGGGTGAAAACTCGGGCAAGCACCCAGAAACGCGGTCGCGTTTTCGATGCCTTGCCCGCGCTTTCACGGCAGAGACTCAGGTCTCGAAACGCGGGATGAACCCCTAAAGCGCGGGCGCGCTTTCGTGCCAGGCCGCGCTTTCAACACTAGTCGTCACGTATCATTTCAGAGGCTGTTTTGACCCACTTCGAGTTGGAATTTGGACTCCGAGTAAAAAGATGAATTGTAGCTCTTCGAGTTAGCTTTCCAACAACACCAAAATCAACTCAATCCGACCACCATAGCTCCAGATCCAGCCCTTACAAGCAAGAGGTGTCGAAACAACAACTCCAATACATAGTCCGGATCCAAGTGTGCTTTTCCCATCACCTCTTGGGCTAATCTCATAGCTTGGCTCTCTTCTTGCTTTCTCCAATACTTTGGCTTCACCTCCTCTCCACTTATTGTCTTCACATCTACAGTTAAAAACCACAACAAAGTGTAGATATCCGAATCTTTCTACAAACTAACAAAACTAGCAAAACTAACTAAAACTATACCAAAAACCATAAAAATCCTAACTAAACATGTCCTAAAACACTACCTAATATGTGTCTATCAAATTCCCCCATGCTTGAACCTTGCTTGTCCTCAAGCAAGAAATAAAATCAAAGTCACACCACAACTAGCAAGTCAAGCATCCATCTCAATATCAATCCACATTTCAACAAATAAGCTAAACCTTAACCAAGACATCATTGCATACATGGAATAGAAGCTCTCAAAATCAAATCATTCATCCATTCTAGACCTCACCAAAGTAATGTGTTTCGCACTCTCACTCAAGTGTTTTAGGGATATGTGTTTCGCTCGAAATCAACTTTGAAAGCTAGACTACCATAGGCTTGCATCAGTGTTCTAAATCTCCGCTACGAATGATTAAACACGCAACAAAAATCATGAGGACTTTTAAGGGTTGTAATGGGGCCAAGGTATAAACAAGTAGGTAGGGAAATATTTGGTCATGTGGTGCTAAAAATCCGGGAACTAGTGCTAGCAAAAACCCAAATTACAAAAAACCACTATCAACTTCATACTTCCACCAACTTATTTCACCTCTTTCTCATCACTTTTCTTTCAACACTTCATCCATTCTCTCATATTTTTCTTTTTTTTTTTTCTTTTTATAAGAGACATCTTTTCTTTCTTTTTCAACTTCTTATCTTTTTTCTTTCTTTTCACACCCAACATTCTTCCTTTTCTTTCTTTTCAAACCATCCCCATAGTACCACAAAGAACAACTCTAGCTAAATCCTAATTCCCGGATGGGTCAAGCTTATCAAGGCTAGGAATTACTTTTGTGGAGCTACAAAATAAGGCTAATAGGCTCAAAAATAGGGGCTATCAAACAAAGGAATAATGTATAAGGTAGATAAGGATAATATGAGCTAATGAACATGCCTCAATCATTTTAATGTTATGCATTTAAATCATGTAATGTAGCCTTGAAAAAGATATCTAAAAGCAAGTTCTAGAGCTAGCAATCAAAGCGATAACACTCAAGAAAAAGATGCAAATATGCAATAAAGGCTCAAATAAGTCTCACAAGGGATATATGTCTAGAACTTCATAAACAATTCAAAATTTCAACTTCCTATGCATGCTCAATCCTATGATCAAGATTAATAACTTAAGAATCATGCTTCAATCCAAGAAAACTTCAACCAACAAGCTAGTCATGGGTTAGATAATACTCTTAACTTAGAGAGACAAATGGTCAAGTAGGGAAATTTGGATCCTAAAATGCAATATTTTTGTGATTTTTTCAATTTTTCAATTTTTTTGTGATTTTTTCAAAATTTTAATCAATGCAAAATAAGAAATTAAACATGCAAATGCAACTATATGAATGCAATCTAAGACTAAGCAAGCAATCCCTTCCCCCATGCTTAAATTTTACATTGTGCCCAATGTAAAGTAAAAGTAAAGAGAAAAGAAAAACTAACCAAGTCATCTACTAATCCGGATCTTGAGGTGGTGGTGGAGAGCACTCGACATCCGAGCTATGGCATGTGCAACCTGAGTTATGAGACCTGTACGCCGGGCTAACTAGAAACAAAACAAAACAAAAAACAAAAAAAAAACTATACTAAACTAATACTAAGAATCAAAAACAACTATCCTAATCACTTGGGTTGCCTCCCAAGAAGCGCTTCATTAACGTCGTTAGCTTGACGAGAGCACAATTTCACAGGCTCAGACATTGTCAATGCCCTTAACAACCTATCAAATACCTGCGAGCTCATCTTAATGAAACATAAATAACACAAGAATAAGTTGAGTTTAAATAACATGTCAGTCAAACACCGTTTCAACTTATCAAACCTATGAGCCCAATTTTCATAAGATGGCATATGCTCGAACCAATGCGAATCAAGTGGTGGCTTTTCAATATATGTATGAAATGAATCAAAGCTCTTACCAGAAATACCACTTTCAATCAAGATGAACTCAGAGAAATCCCTAGAATTTTCATCATGCTGCAAACTTGGTTCTTCGAATGAATAAGCGATAGGAAGGAATGCAATCGGCTCATTGAGTTCGGTGGCCTCTTCTTTAGCAATATAAACTCCACAAGGCTCATCTATGGTCTCCTCGAGATGAGTAGCATCACATGGAACATCAAAGTCACCATCTTGACCTAACTCATGTGTAGGGAATTGCTCCTCCACATGCATTTGAGTATTTAATTCAGGGGCTCTTGAAACGTCAGAAGCCTCATCAGGTTGGAGTATTGATGAAGATGATCCGACCAACAAACACTGACGGCCCATATAACAAAGAAAATCCCAACACTCCATAGGTTCCATACATAGAATTCGTCCATTGCTCATGTATTCAGCCAACTCAAGAGTTTCATGATTCATACCCTCAATAATGCCCATACAAAAGCTTCCAATATCAATATGAAGTCCCTGAGCACCAAGTCCATCCATATAATCTTGGAATCTAACGAAGTACCAATGAAATTGCTCATCCTGAAACTGTTTACATTCGAACAAAGCCATAGATTAGTAGCACGGGTGTGGACCCTAAGCTAGGTCCACACAAGAGTAACAAAACAATAAACACAAGAAAACAACCGAGTCGCCGGCAACGGCGCCAATTTGATAAGCGGTATTTTAGTCGTGTTAATACCTATCAAAATAATCCAAACAACCCAACTAATGTAGTAGGGAAGTAAGGGTCGATCCCACAGAGACTCAGGTTTTCAGTGTTTATTGTTGTATTACTCAGAGTTAGAAAAGGGGGGTTTGAATATGAATCTAAAAACTAAATTAACTAAGGAATGTAAAATAAAAGATGATTTGTAAAATATGGGAGAAGTATGCTTAACCAGTTAACATCCATTGTGAACGTGATTATTGATCATTGATTATCAAAATTCTCTTTTTATCTTGACTAATCTACTGCGGAATGCTAATAACCCAACTTCATGGAATTATTAATCCTACTTCAATTCTAGTTATTAGCCCGACCGGTACTAACAACCCTAATTATCAAACAACCTAAGAGACCTCCTAGATTCAACTTGACAACAGCATTAAGATTCAAGTATCAATAGGAACATGTATTCAGAGCAACCAGACATCCAAATAACATGCGATTGAATTCTCTTCTCTAATCAACTAGTCCTACCAGTCCTAGGTTGATTAAAGGTTCTACTTATGATCTAATTAACACCGACCGGTAATTAGAAAGATCTAGTTGTAATTCAACCTAGAGATTCAATTAGATGATCAAGCTAATAAAACCCTAGGCTGAAATTAATCAATTAAGCATAGAGATAACAATCTAGTCAAGGAAAATTAAGAACAATCAAACCTCACAATAATACTTCGTTCACAACTTCAATTAACTAGTTAAGCAAAAGGAATTTAGCTACTCAAAGACATGGAAAAGCTTACAAAGTTTCCCATAGGGTTCTTGTTCTCCAAGTCTTCAATAATCAATCAAAGATTCAAAGATATGAAGATAATCCAAACCTAGAAAACAAAAGCTATTTATATATCTCTAAGGTTCCCAAAAATATATCTAAAAAGATAACCCAAAAGGCCCAAAAAGAATCCCATAAAAATCTCGTACACAACTCGGACACGGGTGAAAACTCGGGCAAGCACCCAGAAACGCGGTCGCGTTTTCGATGCCTTGCCCGCGCTTTCACGGCAGAGACTCAGGTCTCGAAACGCGGGATGAACCCCTAAAGCGCGGGCGCGCTTTCGTGCCAGGCCGCGCTTTCAACACTAGTCGTCACGTATCATTTCAGAGGCTGTTTTGACCCACTTCGAGTTGGAATTTGGACTCCGAGTAAAAAGATGAATTGTAGCTCTTCGAGTTAGCTTTCCAACAACACCAAAATCAACTCAATCCGACCACCATAGCTCCAGATCCAGCCCTTACAAGCAAGAGGTGTCGAAACAACAACTCCAATACATAGTCCGGATCCAAGTGTGCTTTTCCCATCACCTCTTGGGCTAATCTCATAGCTTGGCTCTCTTCTTGCTTTCTCCAATACTTTGGCTTCACCTCCTCTCCACTTATTGTCTTCACATCTACAGTTAAAAACCACAACAAAGTGTAGATATCCGAATCTTTCTACAAACTAACAAAACTAGCAAAACTAACTAAAACTATACCAAAAACCATAAAAATCCTAACTAAACATGTCCTAAAACACTACCTAATATGTGTCTATCAAATTCCCCCATGCTTGAACCTTGCTTGTCCTCAAGCAAGAAATAAAATCAAAGTCACACCACAACTAGCAAGTCAAGCATCCATCTCAATATCAATCCACATTTCAACAAATAAGCTAAACCTTAACCAAGACATCATTGCATACATGGAATAGAAGCTCTCAAAATCAAATCATTCATCCATTCTAGACCTCACCAAAGTAATGTGTTTCGCACTCTCACTCAAGTGTTTTAGGGATATGTGTTTCGCTCGAAATCAACTTTGAAAGCTAGACTACCATAGGCTTGCATCAGTGTTCTAAATCTCCGCTACGAATGATTAAACACGCAACAAAAATCATGAGGACTTTTAAGGGTTGTAATGGGGCCAAGGTATAAACAAGTAGGTAGGGAAATATTTGGTCATGTGGTGCTAAAAATCCGGGAACTAGTGCTAGCAAAAACCCAAATTACAAAAAACCACTATCAACTTCATACTTCCACCAACTTATTTCACCTCTTTCTCATCACTTTTCTTTCAACACTTCATCCATTCTCTCATATTTTTCTTTTTTTTTTTTCTTTTTATAAGAGACATCTTTTCTTTCTTTTTCAACTTCTTATCTTTTTTCTTTCTTTTCACACCCAACATTCTTCCTTTTCTTTCTTTTCAAACCATCCCCATAGTACCACAAAGAACAACTCTAGCTAAATCCTAATTCCCGGATGGGTCAAGCTTATCAAGGCTAGGAATTACTTTTGTGGAGCTACAAAATAAGGCTAATAGGCTCAAAAATAGGGGCTATCAAACAAAGGAATAATGTATAAGGTAGATAAGGATAATATGAGCTAATGAACATGCCTCAATCATTTTAATGTTATGCATTTAAATCATGTAATGTAGCCTTGAAAAAGATATCTAAAAGCAAGTTCTAGAGCTAGCAATCAAAGCGATAACACTCAAGAAAAAGATGCAAATATGCAATAAAGGCTCAAATAAGTCTCACAAGGGATATATGTCTAGAACTTCATAAACAATTCAAAATTTCAACTTCCTATGCATGCTCAATCCTATGATCAAGATTAATAACTTAAGAATCATGCTTCAATCCAAGAAAACTTCAACCAACAAGCTAGTCATGGGTTAGATAATACTCTTAACTTAGAGAGACAAATGGTCAAGTAGGGAAATTTGGATCCTAAAATGCAATATTTTTGTGATTTTTTCAATTTTTCAATTTTTTTGTGATTTTTTCAAAATTTTAATCAATGCAAAATAAGAAATTAAACATGCAAATGCAACTATATGAATGCAATCTAAGACTAAGCAAGCAATCCCTTCCCCCATGCTTAAATTTTACATTGTGCCCAATGTAAAGTAAAAGTAAAGAGAAAAGAAAAACTAACCAAGTCATCTACTAATCCGGATCTTGAGGTGGTGGTGGAGAGCACTCGACATCCGAGCTATGGCATGTGCAACCTGAGTTATGAGACCTGTACGCCGGGCTAACTAGAAACAAAACAAAACAAAAAACAAAAAAAAAACTATACTAAACTAATACTAAGAATCAAAAACAACTATCCTAATCACTTGGGTTGCCTCCCAAGAAGCGCTTCATTAACGTCGTTAGCTTGACGAGAGCACAATTTCACAGGCTCAGACATTGTCAATGCCCTTAACAACCTATCAAATACCTGCGAGCTCATCTTAATGAAACATAAATAACACAAGAATAAGTTGAGTTTAAATAACATGTCAGTCAAACACCGTTTCAACTTATCAAACCTATGAGCCCAATTTTCATAAGATGGCATATGCTCGAACCAATGCGAATCAAGTGGTGGCTTTTCAATATATGTATGAAATGAATCAAAGCTCTTACCAGAAATACCACTTTCAATCAAGATGAACTCAGAGAAATCCCTAGAATTTTCATCATGCTGCAAACTTGGTTCTTCGAATGAATAAGCGATAGGAAGGAATGCAATCGGCTCATTGAGTTCGGTGGCCTCTTCTTTAGCAATATAAACTCCACAAGGCTCATCTATGGTCTCCTCGAGATGAGTAGCATCACATGGAACATCAAAGTCACCATCTTGACCTAACTCATGTGTAGGGAATTGCTCCTCCACATGCATTTGAGTATTTAATTCAGGGGCTCTTGAAACGTCAGAAGCCTCATCAGGTTGGAGTATTGATGAAGATGATCCGACCAACAAACACTGACGGCCCATATAACAAAGAAAATCCCAACACTCCATAGGTTCCATACATAGAATTCGTCCATTGCTCATGTATTCAGCCAACTCAAGAGTTTCATGATTCATACCCTCAATAATGCCCATGCAAAAGCTTCCAATATCAATATGAAGTCCCTGAGCACCAAGTCCATCCATATAATCTTGGAATCTAACGAAGTACCAATGAAATTGCTCATCCTGAAACTGTTTACATTCGAACAAAGCCATAGATTAGTAGCACGGGTGTGGACCCTAAGCTAGGTCCACACAAGAGTAACAAAACAATAAACACAAGAAAACAACCGAGTCGCCGGCAACGGCGCCAATTTGATAAGCGGTATTTTAGTCGTGTTAATACCTATCAAAATAATCCAAACAACCCAACTAATGTAGTAGGGAAGTAAGGGTCGATCCCACAGAGACTCAGGTTTTCAGTGTTTATTGTTGTATTACTCAGAGTTAGAAAAGGGGGGTTTGAATATGAATCTAAAAACTAAATTAACTAAGGAATGTAAAATAAAAGATGATTTGTAAAATATGGGAGAAGTATGCTTAACCAGTTAACATCCATTGTGAACGTGATTATTGATCATTGATTATCAAAATTCTCTTTTTATCTTGACTAATCTACTGCGGAATGCTAATAACCCAACTTCATGGAATTATTAATCCTACTTCAATTCTAGTTATTAGCCCGACCGGTACTAACAACCCTAATTATCAAACAACCTAAGAGACCTCCTAGATTCAACTTGACAACAGCATTAAGATTCAAGTATCAATAGGAACATGTATTCAGAGCAACCAGACATCCAAATAACATGCGATTGAATTCTCTTCTCTAATCAACTAGTCCTACCAGTCCTAGGTTGATTAAAGGTTCTACTTATGATCTAATTAACACCGACCGGTAATTAGAAAGATCTAGTTGTAATTCAACCTAGAGATTCAATTAGATGATCAAGCTAATAAAACCCTAGGCTGAAATTAATCAATTAAGCATAGAGATAACAATCTAGTCAAGGAAAATTAAGAACAATCAAACCTCACAATAATACTTCGTTCACAACTTCAATTAACTAGTTAAGCAAAAGGAATTTAGCTACTCAAAGACATGGAAAAGCTTACAAAGTTTCCCATAGGGTTCTTGTTCTCCAAGTCTTCAATAATCAATCAAAGATTCAAAGATATGAAGATAATCCAAACCTAGAAAACAAAAGCTATTTATATATCTCTAAGGTTCCCAAAAATATATCTAAAAAGATAACCCAAAAGGCCCAAAAAGAATCCCATAAAAATCTCGTACACAACTCGGACACGGGTGAAAACTCGGGCAAGCACCCAGAAACGCGGTCGCGTTTTCGATGCCTTGCCCGCGCTTTCACGGCAGAGACTCAGGTCTCGAAACGCGGGATGAACCCCTAAAGCGCGGGCGCGCTTTCGTGCCAGGCCGCGCTTTCAACACTGGTCGTCACGTATCATTTCAGAGGCTGTTTTGACCCACTTCGAGTTGGAATTTGGACTCCGAGTAAAAAGATAAATTGTAGCTCTTCGAGTTAGCTTTCCAACAACACCAAAATCAACGCAATCCGACCACCATAGCTCCAGATCCAGCCCTTACAAGCAAGAGGTGTCGAAACAACAACTCCAATACATAGTCCGGATCCAAGTGTGCTTTTCCCATCACCTCTTGGGCTAATCTCATAGCTTGGCTCTCTTCTTGCTTTCTCCAATACTTTGGCTTCACCTCCTCTCCACTTATTGTCTTCACATCTACAGTTAAAAACCACAACAAAGTGTAGATATCCGAATCTTTCTACAAACTAACAAAACTAGCAAAACTAACTAAAACTATACCAAAAACCATAAAAATCCTAACTAAACATGTCCTAAAACACTACCTAATATGTGTCTATCAAATTCCCCCATGCTTGAACCTTGCTTGTCCTCAAGCAAGAAATAAAATCAAAGTCACACCACAACTAGCAAGTCAAGCATCCATCTCAATATCAATCCACATTTCAACAAATAAGCTAAACCTTAACCAAGACATCATTGCATACATGGAATAGAATCTCTCAAAATCAAATCATTCATCCATTCTAGACCTCACCAAAGTAATGTGTTTCGCACTCTCACTCAAGTGTTTTAGGGATATGTGTTTCGCTCGAAATCAACTTTGAAAGCTAGACTACCATAGGCTTGCATCAGTGTTCTAAATCTCCACTACGAATGATTAAACACGCAACAAAAATCATGAGGACTTTTAAGGGTTGTAATGGGGCCAAGGTATAAACAAGTAGGTAGGGAAATATTTGGTCATGTGGTGCTAAAAATCCGGGAACTAGTGCTAGCAAAAACCCAAATTACAAAAAACCACTATCAACTTCATACTTCCACCAACTTATTTCACCTCTTTCTCATCACTTTTCTTTCAACACTTCATCCATTCTCTCATATTTTTCTTTTTTTTTTTCTTTTTATAAGAGACATCTTTTCTTTCTTTTTCAACTTCTTATCTTTTTTCTTTCTTTTCACACCCAACATTCTTCCTTTTCTTTCTTTTCAAACCATCCCCATAGTACCACAAAGAACAACTCTAGCTAAATCCTAATTCCCGGATGGGTCAAGCTTATCAAGGCTAGGAATTACTTTTGTGGAGCTACAAAATAAGGCTAATAGGCTCAAAAATAGGGGCTATCAAACAAAGGAATAATGTATAAGGTAGATAAGGATAATATGAGCTAATGAACATGTCTCAATCATTTTAATGTTATGCATTTAAATCATGTAATGTAGCCTTGAAAAAGATATCTAAAAGCAAGTTCTAGAGCTAGCAATCAAAGCGATAACACTCAAGAAAAAGATGCAAATATGCAATAAAGGCTCAAATAAGTCTCACAAGGGATATATGTCTAGAACTTCATAAACAATTCAAAATTTCAACTTCCTATGCATGCTCAATCCTATGATCAAGATTAATAACTTAAGAATCATGCTTCAATCCAAGAAAACTTCAACCAACAAGCTAGTCATGGGTTAGATAATACTCTTAACTTAGAGAGACAAATGGTCAAGTAGGGAAATTTGGATCCTAAAATGCAATATTTTTGTGATTTTTTCAATTTTTCAATTTTTTTGTGATTTTTTCAAAATTTTAATCAATGCAAAATAAGAAATTAAACATGCAAATACAACTATATGAATGCAATCTAAGACTAAGCAAGCAATCCCTTCCCCCATGCTTAAATTTTACATTGTGCCCAATGTAAAGTAAAAGTAAAGAGAAAGGAAAAACTAACCAAGTCATCTACTAATCCGGATCTTGAGGTGGTGGTGGAGAGCACTCGACATCCGAGCTATGGCATGTGCAACCTGAGTTATGAGACCTGTACGCCGGGCTAACTAGAAGCAAAACAAAACAAAAAACAAAAAAAAAACTATACTAAACTAATACTAAGAATCAAAAACAACTATCCTAATCACTTGGGTTGCCTCCCAAGAAGCGCTTCATTAACGTCGTTAGCTTGACGAGAGCACAATTTCACAGGCTCAGACATTGTCAATGCCCTTAACAACCTATCAAATACCTGCGAGCTCATCTTAATGAAACATAAATAACACAAGAATAAGTTGAGTTTAAATAACATGTCAGTCAAACACCGTTTCAACTTATCAAACCTATGAGCCCAATTTTCATAAGATGGCATATGCTCGAACCAATGCGAATCAAGTGGTGGCTTTTCAATATATGTATGAAATGAATCAAAGCTCTTACCAGAAATACCACTTTCAATCAAGATGAACTCAGAGAAATCCCTAGAATTTTCATCATGCTGCAAACTTGGTTCTTCGAATGAATAAGCGATAGGAAGGAATGCAATCGGCTCATTGAGTTCGGTGGCCTCTTCTTTAGCAATATAAACTCCACAAGGCTCATCTATGGTCTCCTCGAGATGAGTAGCATCACATGGAACATCAAAGTCACCATCTTGACCTAACTCATGTGTAGGGAATTGCTCCTCCACATGCATTTGAGTATTTAATTCAGGGGCTCTTGAAACGTCAGAAGCCTCATCAGGTTGGAGTATTGATGAAGATGATCCGACCAACAAACACTGACGGCCCATATAACAAAGAAAATCCCAACACTCCATAGGTTCCATACATAGAATTCGTCCATTGCTCATGTATTCAGCCAACTCAAGAGTTTCATGATTCATACCCTCAATAATGCCCATGCAAAAGCTTCCAATATCAATATGAAGTCCCTGAGCACCAAGTCCATCCATATAATCTTGGAATCTAACGAAGTACCAATGAAATTGCTCATCCTGAAACTGTTTACATTCGAACAAAGCCATAGATTAGTAGCACGGGTGTGGACCCTAAGCTAGGTCCACACAAGAGTAACAAAACAATAAACACAAGAAAACAACCGAGTCGCCGGCAACGGCGCCAATTTGATAAGCGGTATTTTAGTCGTGTTAATACCTATCAAAATAATCCAAACAACCCAACTAATGTAGTAGGGAAGTAAGGGTCGATCCCACAGAGACTCAGGTTTTCAGTGTTTATTGTTGTATTACTCAGAGTTAGAAAAGGGGGGTTTGAATATGAATCTAAAAACTAAATTAACTAAGGAATGTAAAATAAAAGATGATTTGTAAAATATGGGAGAAGTATGCTTAACCAGTTAACATCCATTGTGAACGTGATTATTGATCATTGATTATCAAAATTCTCTTTTTATCTTGACTAATCTACTGCGGAATGCTAATAACCCAACTTCATGGAATTATTAATCCTACTTCAATTCTAGTTATTAGCCCGACCGGTACTAACAACCCTAATTATCAAACAACCTAAGAGACCTCCTAGATTCAACTTGACAACAGCATTAAGATTCAAGTATCAATAGGAACATGTATTCAGAGCAACCAGACATCCAAATAACATGCGATTGAATTCTCTTCTCTAATCAACTAGTCCTACCAGTCCTAGGTTGATTAAAGGTTCTACTTATGATCTAATTAACACCGACCGGTAATTAGAAAGATCTAGTTGTAATTCAACCTAGAGATTCAATTAGATGATCAAGCTAATAAAACCCTAGGCTGAAATTAATCAATTAAGCATAGAGATAACAATCTAGTCAAGGAAAATTAAGAACAATCAAACCTCACAATAATACTTCGTTCACAACTTCAATTAACTAGTTAAGCAAAAGGAATTTAGCTACTCAAAGACATGGAAAAGCTTACAAAGTTTCCCATAGGGTTCTTGTTCTCCAAGTCTTCAATAATCAATCAAAGATTCAAAGATATGAAGATAATCCAAACCTAGAAAACAAAAGCTATTTATATATCTCTAAGGTTCCCAAAAATATATCTAAAAAGATAACCCAAAAGGCCCAAAAAGAATCCCATAAAAATCTCGTACACAACTCGGACACGGGTGAAAACTCGGGCAAGCACCCAGAAACGCGGTCGCGTTTTCGATGCCTTGCCCGCGCTTTCACGGCAGAGACTCAGGTCTCGAAACGCGGGATGAACCCCTAAAGCGCGGGCGCGCTTTCGTGCCAGGCCGCGCTTTCAACACTGGTCGTCACGTATCATTTCAGAGGCTGTTTTGACCCACTTCGAGTTGGAATTTGGACTCCGAGTAAAAAGATAAATTGTAGCTCTTCGAGTTAGCTTTCCAACAACACCAAAATCAACGCAATCCGACCACCATAGCTCCAGATCCAGCCCTTACAAGCAAGAGGTGTCGAAACAACAACTCCAATACATAGTCCGGATCCAAGTGTGCTTTTCCCATCACCTCTTGGGCTAATCTCATAGCTTGGCTCTCTTCTTGCTTTCTCCAATACTTTGGCTTCACCTCCTCTCCACTTATTGTCTTCACATCTACAGTTAAAAACCACAACAAAGTGTAGATATCCGAATCTTTCTACAAACTAACAAAACTAGCAAAACTAACTAAAACTATACCAAAAACCATAAAAATCCTAACTAAACATGTCCTAAAACACTACCTAATATGTGTCTATCAAATTCCCCCATGCTTGAACCTTGCTTGTCCTCAAGCAAGAAATAAAATCAAAGTCACACCACAACTAGCAAGTCAAGCATCCATCTCAATATCAATCCACATTTCAACAAATAAGCTAAACCTTAACCAAGACATCATTGCATACATGGAATAGAATCTCTCAAAATCAAATCATTCATCCATTCTAGACCTCACCAAAGTAATGTGTTTCGCACTCTCACTCAAGTGTTTTAGGGATATGTGTTTCGCTCGAAATCAACTTTGAAAGCTAGACTACCATAGGCTTGCATCAGTGTTCTAAATCTCCACTACGAATGATTAAACACGCAACAAAAATCATGAGGACTTTTAAGGGTTGTAATGGGGCCAAGGTATAAACAAGTAGGTAGGGAAATATTTGGTCATGTGGTGCTAAAAATCCGGGAACTAGTGCTAGCAAAAACCCAAATTACAAAAAACCACTATCAACTTCATACTTCCACCAACTTATTTCACCTCTTTCTCATCACTTTTCTTTCAACACTTCATCCATTCTCTCATATTTTTCTTTTTTTTTTTCTTTTTATAAGAGACATCTTTTCTTTCTTTTTCAACTTCTTATCTTTTTTCTTTCTTTTCACACCCAACATTCTTCCTTTTCTTTCTTTTCAAACCATCCCCATAGTACCACAAAGAACAACTCTAGCTAAATCCTAATTCCCGGATGGGTCAAGCTTATCAAGGCTAGGAATTACTTTTGTGGAGCTACAAAATAAGGCTAATAGGCTCAAAAATAGGGGCTATCAAACAAAGGAATAATGTATAAGGTAGATAAGGATAATATGAGCTAATGAACATGTCTCAATCATTTTAATGTTATGCATTTAAATCATGTAATGTAGCCTTGAAAAAGATATCTAAAAGCAAGTTCTAGAGCTAGCAATCAAAGCGATAACACTCAAGAAAAAGATGCAAATATGCAATAAAGGCTCAAATAAGTCTCACAAGGGATATATGTCTAGAACTTCATAAACAATTCAAAATTTCAACTTCCTATGCATGCTCAATCCTATGATCAAGATTAATAACTTAAGAATCATGCTTCAATCCAAGAAAACTTCAACCAACAAGCTAGTCATGGGTTAGATAATACTCTTAACTTAGAGAGACAAATGGTCAAGTAGGGAAATTTGGATCCTAAAATGCAATATTTTTGTGATTTTTTCAATTTTTCAATTTTTTTGTGATTTTTTCAAAATTTTAATCAATGCAAAATAAGAAATTAAACATGCAAATACAACTATATGAATGCAATCTAAGACTAAGCAAGCAATCCCTTCCCCCATGCTTAAATTTTACATTGTGCCCAATGTAAAGTAAAAGTAAAGAGAAAGGAAAAACTAACCAAGTCATCTACTAATCCGGATCTTGAGGTGGTGGTGGAGAGCACTCGACATCCGAGCTATGGCATGTGCAACCTGAGTTATGAGACCTGTACGCCGGGCTAACTAGAAGCAAAACAAAACAAAAAACAAAAAAAAAACTATACTAAACTAATACTAAGAATCAAAAACAACTATCCTAATCACTTGGGTTGCCTCCCAAGAAGCGCTTCATTAACGTCGTTAGCTTGACGAGAGCACAATTTCACAGGCTCAGACATTGTCAATGCCCTTAACAACCTATCAAATACCTGCGAGCTCATCTTAATGAAACATAAATAACACAAGAATAAGTTGAGTTTAAATAACATGTCAGTCAAACACCGTTTCAACTTATCAAACCTATGAGCCCAATTTTCATAAGATGGCATATGCTCGAACCAATGCGAATCAAGTGGTGGCT
Source organism: Polygonum maritimum (assembly GCA_963924305.1). Taxonomy (NCBI): domain Eukaryota; kingdom Viridiplantae; phylum Streptophyta; class Magnoliopsida; order Caryophyllales; family Polygonaceae; genus Polygonum; species Polygonum maritimum. The sequence continues at coordinate 9,218,618 of OZ002736.1, read as the reverse complement.
TTTCAATATATGTATGAAATGAATCAAAGCTCTTACCAGAAATACCACTTTCAATCAAGATGAACTCAGAGAAATCCCTAGAATTTTCATCATGCTGCAAACTTGGTTCTTCGAATGAATAAGCGATAGGAAGGAATGCAATCGGCTCATTGAGTTCGGTGGCCTCTTCTTTAGCAATATAAACTCCACAAGGCTCATCTATGGTCTCCTCGAGATGAGTAGCATCACATGGAACATCAAAGTCACCATCTTGACCTAACTCATGTGTAGGGAATTGCTCCTCCACATGCATTTGAGTATTTAATTCAGGGGCTCTTGAAACGTCAGAAGCCTCATCAGGTTGGAGTATTGATGAAGATGATCCGACCAACAAACACTGACGGCCCATATAACAAAGAAAATCCCAACACTCCATAGGTTCCATACATAGAATTCGTCCATTGCTCATGTATTCAGCCAACTCAAGAGTTTCATGATTCATACCCTCAATAATGCCCATGCAAAAGCTTCCAATATCAATATGAAGTCCCTGAGCACCAAGTCCATCCATATAATCTTGGAATCTAACGAAGTACCAATGAAATTGCTCATCCTGAAACTGTTTACATTCGAACAAAGCCATAGATTAGTAGCACGGGTGTGGACCCTAAGCTAGGTCCACACAAGAGTAACAAAACAATAAACACAAGAAAACAACCGAGTCGCCGGCAACGGCGCCAATTTGATAAGCGGTATTTTAGTCGTGTTAATACCTATCAAAATAATCCAAACAACCCAACTAATGTAGTAGGGAAGTAAGGGTCGATCCCACAGAGACTCAGGTTTTCAGTGTTTATTGTTGTATTACTCAGAGTTAGAAAAGGGGGGTTTGAATATGAATCTAAAAACTAAATTAACTAAGGAATGTAAAATAAAAGATGATTTGTAAAATATGGGAGAAGTATGCTTAACCAGTTAACATCCATTGTGAACGTGATTATTGATCATTGATTATCAAAATTCTCTTTTTATCTTGACTAATCTACTGCGGAATGCTAATAACCCAACTTCATGGAATTATTAATCCTACTTCAATTCTAGTTATTAGCCCGACCGGTACTAACAACCCTAATTATCAAACAACCTAAGAGACCTCCTAGATTCAACTTGACAACAGCATTAAGATTCAAGTATCAATAGGAACATGTATTCAGAGCAACCAGACATCCAAATAACATGCGATTGAATTCTCTTCTCTAATCAACTAGTCCTACCAGTCCTAGGTTGATTAAAGGTTCTACTTATGATCTAATTAACACCGACCGGTAATTAGAAAGATCTAGTTGTAATTCAACCTAGAGATTCAATTAGATGATCAAGCTAATAAAACCCTAGGCTGAAATTAATCAATTAAGCATAGAGATAACAATCTAGTCAAGGAAAATTAAGAACAATCAAACCTCACAATAATACTTCGTTCACAACTTCAATTAACTAGTTAAGCAAAAGGAATTTAGCTACTCAAAGACATGGAAAAGCTTACAAAGTTTCCCATAGGGTTCTTGTTCTCCAAGTCTTCAATAATCAATCAAAGATTCAAAGATATGAAGATAATCCAAACCTAGAAAACAAAAGCTATTTATATATCTCTAAGGTTCCCAAAAATATATCTAAAAAGATAACCCAAAAGGCCCAAAAAGAATCCCATAAAAATCTCGTACACAACTCGGACACGGGTGAAAACTCGGGCAAGCACCCAGAAACGCGGTCGCGTTTTCGATGCCTTGCCCGCGCTTTCACGGCAGAGACTCAGGTCTCGAAACGCGGGATGAACCCCTAAAGCGCGGGCGCGCTTTCGTGCCAGGCCGCGCTTTCAACACTAGTCGTCACGTATCATTTCAGAGGCTGTTTTGACCCACTTCGAGTTGGAATTTGGACTCCGAGTAAAAAGATGAATTGTAGCTCTTCGAGTTAGCTTTCCAATAACACCAAAATCAACTCAATCCGACCACCATAGCTCCAGATCCAGCCCTTACAAGCAAGAGGTGTCGAAACAACAACTCCAATACATAGTCCGGATCCAAGTGTGCTTTTCCCATCACCTCTTGGGCTAATCTCATAGCTTGGCTCTCTTCTTGCTTTCTCCAATACTTTGGCTTCACCTCCTCTCCACTTATTGTCTTCACATCTACAGTTAAAAACCACAACAAAGTGTAGATATCCGAATCTTTCTACAAACTAACAAAACTAGCAAAACTAACTAAAACTATACCAAAAACCATAAAAATCCTAACTAAACATGTCCTAAAACACTACCTAATATGTGTCTATCAAATTCCCCCATGCTTGAACCTTGCTTGTCCTCAAGCAAGAAATAAAATCAAAGTCCCACCACAACTAGCAAGTCAAGCATCCATCTCAATATCAATCCACATTTCAACAAATAAGCTAAACCTTAACCAAGACATCATTGCATACATGGAATAGAAGCTCTCAAAATCAAATCATTCATCCATTCTAGACCTCACCAAAGTAATGTGTTTCGCACTCTCACTCAAGTGTTTTAGGGATATGTGTTTCGCTCGAAATCAACTTTGAAAGCTAGACTACCATAGGCTTGCATCAGTGTTCTAAATCTCCGCTACGAATGATTAAACACGCAACAAAAATCATGAGGACTTTTAAGGGTTGTAATGGGGCCAAGGTATAAACAAGTAGGTAGGGAAATATTTGGTCATGTGGTGCTAAAAATCCGGGAACTAGTGCTAGCAAAAACCCAAATTACAAAAAACCACTATCAACTTCATACTTCCACCAACTTATTTCACCTCTTTCTCATCACTTTTCTTTCAACACTTCATCCATTCTCTCATATTTTTCTTTTTTTTTTTTCTTTTTATAAGAGACATCTTTTCTTTCTTTTTCAACTTCTTATCTTTTTTCTTTCTTTTCACACCCAACATTCTTCCTTTTCTTTCTTTTCAAACCATCCCCATAGTACCACAAAGAACAACTCTAGCTAAATCCTAATTCCCGGATGGGTCAAGCTTATCAAGGCTAGGAATTACTTTTGTGGAGCTACAAAATAAGGCTAATAGGCTCAAAAATAGGGGCTATCAAACAAAGGAATAATGTATAAGGTAGATAAGGATAATATGAGCTAATGAACATGCCTCAATCATTTTAATGTTATGCATTTAAATCATGTAATGTAGCCTTGAAAAAGATATCTAAAAGCAAGTTCTAGAGCTAGCAATCAAAGCGATAACACTCAAGAAAAAGATGCAAATATGCAATAAAGGCTCAAATAAGTCTCACAAGGGATATATGTCTAGAACTTCATAAACAATTCAAAATTTCAACTTCCTATGCATGCTCAATCCTATGATCAAGATTAATAACTTAAGAATCATGCTTCAATCCAAGAAAACTTCAACCAACAAGCTAGTCATGGGTTAGATAATACTCTTAACTTAGAGAGACAAATGGTCAAGTAGGGAAATTTGGATCCTAAAATGCAATATTTTTGTGATTTTTTCAATTTTTCAATTTTTTTGTGATTTTTTCAAAATTTTAATCAATGCAAAATAAGAAATTAAACATGCAAATACAACTATATGAATGCAATCTAAGACTAAGCAAGCAATCCCTTCCCCCATGCTTAAATTTTACATTGTGCCCAATGTAAAGTAAAAGTAAAGAGAAAAGAAAAACTAACCAAGTCATCTACTAATCCGGATCTTGAGGTGGTGGTGGAGAGCACTCGACATCCGAGCTATGGCATGTGCAACCTGAGTTATGAGACCTGTACGCCGGGCTAACTAGAAGCAAAACAAAACAAAAAACAAAAAAAAAACTATACTAAACTAATACTAAGAATCAAAAACAACTATCCTAATCACTTGGGTTGCCTCCCAAGAAGCGCTTCATTAACGTCGTTAGCTTGACGAGAGCACAATTTCACAGGCTCAGACATTGTCAATGCCCTTAACAACCTATCAAATACCTGCGAGCTCATCTTAATGAAACATAAATAACACAAGAATAAGTTGAGTTTAAATAACATGTCAGTCAAACACCGTTTCAACTTATCAAACCTATGAGCCCAATTTTCATAAGATGGCATATGCTCGAACCAATGCGAATCAAGTGGTGGCTTTTCAATATATGTATGAAATGAATCAAAGCTCTTACCAGAAATACCACTTTCAATCAAGATGAACTCAGAGAAATCCCTAGAATTTTCATCATGCTGCAAACTTGGTTCTTCGAATGAATAAGCGATAGGAAGGAATGCAATCGGCTCATTGAGTTCGGTGGCCTCTTCTTTAGCAATATAAACTCCACAAGGCTCATCTATGGTCTCCTCGAGATGAGTAGCATCACATGGAACATCAAAGTCACCATCTTGACCTAACTCATGTGTAGGGAATTGCTCCTCCACATGCATTTGAGTATTTAATTCAGGGGCTCTTGAAACGTCAGAAGCCTCATCAGGTTGGAGTATTGATGAAGATGATCCGACCAACAAACACTGACGGCCCATATAACAAAGAAAATCCCAACACTCCATAGGTTCCATACATAGAATTCGTCCATTGCTCATGTATTCAGCCAACTCAAGAGTTTCATGATTCATACCCTCAATAATGCCCATGCAAAAGCTTCCAATATCAATATGAAGTCCCTGAGCACCAAGTCCATCCATATAATCTTGGAATCTAACGAAGTACCAATGAAATTGCTCATCCTGAAACTGTTTACATTCGAACAAAGCCATAGATTAGTAGCACGGGTGTGGACCCTAAGCTAGGTCCACACAAGAGTAACAAAACAATAAACACAAGAAAACAACCGAGTCGCCGGCAACGGCGCCAATTTGATAAGCGGTATTTTAGTCGTGTTAATACCTATCAAAATAATCCAAACAACCCAACTAATGTAGTAGGGAAGTAAGGGTCGATCCCACAGAGACTCAGGTTTTCAGTGTTTATTGTTGTATTACTCAGAGTTAGAAAAGGGGGGTTTGAATATGAATCTAAAAACTAAATTAACTAAGGAATGTAAAATAAAAGATGATTTGTAAAATATGGGAGAAGTATGCTTAACCAGTTAACATCCATTGTGAACGTGATTATTGATCATTGATTATCAAAATTCTCTTTTTATCTTGACTAATCTACTGCGGAATGCTAATAACCCAACTTCATGGAATTATTAATCCTACTTCAATTCTAGTTATTAGCCCGACCGGTACTAACAACCCTAATTATCAAACAACCTAAGAGACCTCCTAGATTCAACTTGACAACAGCATTAAGATTCAAGTATCAATAGGAACATGTATTCAGAGCAACCAGACATCCAAATAACATGCGATTGAATTCTCTTCTCTAATCAACTAGTCCTACCAGTCCTAGGTTGATTAAAGGTTCTACTTATGATCTAATTAACACCGACCGGTAATTAGAAAGATCTAGTTGTAATTCAACCTAGAGATTCAATTAGATGATCAAGCTAATAAAACCCTAGGCTGAAATTAATCAATTAAGCATAGAGATAACAATCTAGTCAAGGAAAATTAAGAACAATCAAACCTCACAATAATACTTCGTTCACAACTTCAATTAACTAGTTAAGCAAAAGGAATTTAGCTACTCAAAGACATGGAAAAGCTTACAAAGTTTCCCATAGGGTTCTTGTTCTCCAAGTCTTCAATAATCAATCAAAGATTCAAAGATATGAAGATAATCCAAACCTAGAAAACAAAAGCTATTTATATATCTCTAAGGTTCCCAAAAATATATCTAAAAAGATAACCCAAAAGGCCCAAAAAGAATCCCATAAAAATCTCGTACACAACTCGGACACGGGTGAAAACTCGGGCAAGCACCCAGAAACGCGGTCGCGTTTTCGATGCCTTGCCCGCGCTTTCACGGCAGAGACTCAGGTCTCGAAACGCGGGATGAACCCCTAAAGCGCGGGCGCGCTTTCGTGCCAGGCCGCGCTTTCAACACTAGTCGTCACGTATCATTTCAGAGGCTGTTTTGACCCACTTCGAGTTGGAATTTGGACTCCGAGTAAAAAGATGAATTGTAGCTCTTCGAGTTAGCTTTCCAATAACACCAAAATCAACTCAATCCGACCACCATAGCTCCAGATCCAGCCCTTACAAGCAAGAGGTGTCGAAACAACAACTCCAATACATAGTCCGGATCCAAGTGTGCTTTTCCCATCACCTCTTGGGCTAATCTCATAGCTTGGCTCTCTTCTTGCTTTCTCCAATACTTTGGCTTCACCTCCTCTCCACTTATTGTCTTCACATCTACAGTTAAAAACCACAACAAAGTGTAGATATCCGAATCTTTCTACAAACTAACAAAACTAGCAAAACTAACTAAAACTATACCAAAAACCTTAAAAATCCTAACTAAACATGTCCTAAAACACTACCTAATATGTGTCTATCAAATTCCCCCATGCTTGAACCTTGCTTGTCCTCAAGCAAGAAATAAAATCAAAGTCCCACCACAACTAGCAAGTCAAGCATCCATCTCAATATCAATCCACATTTCAACAAATAAGCTAAACCTTAACCAAGACATCATTGCATACATGGAATAGAAGCTCTCAAAATCAAATCATTCATCCATTCTAGACCTCACCAAAGTAATGTGTTTCGCACTCTCACTCAAGTGTTTTAGGGATATGTGTTTCGCTCGAAATCAACTTTGAAAGCTAGACTACCATAGGCTTGCATCAGTGTTCTAAATCTCCGCTACGAATGATTAAACACGCAACAAAAATCATGAGGACTTTTAAGGGTTGTAATGGGGCCAAGGTATAAACAAGTAGGTAGGGAAATATTTGGTCATGTGGTGCTAAAAATCCGGGAACTAGTGCTAGCAAAAACCCAAATTACAAAAAACCACTATCAACTTCATACTTCCACCAACTTATTTCACCTCTTTCTCATCACTTTTCTTTCAACACTTCATCCATTCTCTCATATTTTTCTTTTTTTTTTTTCTTTTTATAAGAGACATCTTTTCTTTCTTTTTCAACTTCTTATCTTTTTTCTTTCTTTTCACACCCAACATTCTTCCTTTTCTTTCTTTTCAAACCATCCCCATAGTACCACAAAGAACAACTCTAGCTAAATCCTAATTCCCGGATGGGTCAAGCTTATCAAGGCTAGGAATTACTTTTGTGGAGCTACAAAATAAGGCTAATAGGCTCAAAAATAGGGGCTATCAAACAAAGGAATAATGTATAAGGTAGATAAGGATAATATGAGCTAATGAACATGCCTCAATCATTTTAATGTTATGCATTTAAATCATGTAATGTAGCCTTGAAAAAGATATCTAAAAGCAAGTTCTAGAGCTAGCAATCAAAGCGATAACACTCAAGAAAAAGATGCAAATATGCAATAAAGGCTCAAATAAGTCTCACAAGGGATATATGTCTAGAACTTCATAAACAATTCAAAATTTCAACTTCCTATGCATGCTCAATCCTATGATCAAGATTAATAACTTAAGAATCATGCTTCAATCCAAGAAAACTTCAACCAACAAGCTAGTCATGGGTTAGATAATACTCTTAACTTAGAGAGACAAATGGTCAAGTAGGGAAATTTGGATCCTAAAATGCAATATTTTTGTGATTTTTTCAATTTTTCAATTTTTTTGTGATTTTTTCAAAATTTTAATCAATGCAAAATAAGAAATTAAACATGCAAATACAACTATATGAATGCAATCTAAGACTAAGCAAGCAATCCCTTCCCCCATGCTTAAATTTTACATTGTGCCCAATGTAAAGTAAAAGTAAAGAGAAAAGAAAAACTAACCAAGTCATCTACTAATCCGGATCTTGAGGTGGTGGTGGAGAGCACTCGACATCCGAGCTATGGCATGTGCAACCTGAGTTATGAGACCTGTACGCCGGGCTAACTAGAAGCAAAACAAAACAAAAAACAAAAAAAAAACTATACTAAACTAATACTAAGAATCAAAAACAACTATCCTAATCACTTGGGTTGCCTCCCAAGAAGCGCTTCATTAACGTCGTTAGCTTGACGAGAGCACAATTTCACAGGCTCAGACATTGTCAATGCCCTTAACAACCTATCAAATACCTGCGAGCTCATCTTAATGAAACATAAATAACACAAGAATAAGTTGAGTTTAAATAACATGTCAGTCAAACACCGTTTCAACTTATCAAACCTATGAGCCCAATTTTCATAAGATGGCATATGCTCGAACCAATGCGAATCAAGTGGTGGCTTTTCAATATATGTATGAAATGAATCAAAGCTCTTACCAGAAATACCACTTTCAATCAAGATGAACTCAGAGAAATCCCTAGAATTTTCATCATGCTGCAAACTTGGTTCTTCGAATGAATAAGCGATAGGAAGGAATGCAATCGGCTCATTGAGTTCGGTGGCCTCTTCTTTAGCAATATAAACTCCACAAGGCTCATCTATGGTCTCCTCGAGATGAGTAGCATCACATGGAACATCAAAGTCACCATCTTGACCTAACTCATGTGTAGGGAATTGCTCCTCCACATGCATTTGAGTATTTAATTCAGGGGCTCTTGAAACGTCAGAAGCCTCATCAGGTTGGAGTATTGATGAAGATGATCCGACCAACAAACACTGACGGCCCATATAACAAAGAAAATCCCAACACTCCATAGGTTCCATACATAGAATTCGTCCATTGCTCATGTATTCAGCCAACTCAAGAGTTTCATGATTCATACCCTCAATAATGCCCATGCAAAAGCTTCCAATATCAATATGAAGTCCCTGAGCACCAAGTCCATCCATATAATCTTGGAATCTAACGAAGTACCAATGAAATTGCTCATCCTGAAACTGTTTACATTCGAACAAAGCCATAGATTAGTAGCACGGGTGTGGACCCTAAGCTACACACAAGAGTAACAAAACAATAAACACAAGAAAACAACCGAGTCGCCGGCAACGGCGCCAATTTGATAAGCGGTATTTTAGTCGTGTTAATACCTATCAAAATAATCCAAACAACCCAACTAATGTAGTAGGGAAGTAAGGGTCGATCCCACAGAGACTCAGGTTTTCAGTGTTTATTGTTGTATTACTCAGAGTTAGAAAAGGGGGGTTTGAATATGAATCTAAAAACTAAATTAACTAAGGAATGTAAAATAAAAGATGATTTGTAAAATATGGGAGAAGTATGCTTAACCAGTTAACATCCATTGTGAACGTGATTATTGATCATTGATTATCAAAATTCTCTTTTTATCTTGACTAATCTACTGCGGAATGCTAATAACCCAACTTCATGGAATTATTAATCCTACTTCAATTCTAGTTATTAGCCCGACCGGTACTAACAACCCTAATTATCAAACAACCTAAGAGACCTCCTAGATTCAACTTGACAACAGCATTAAGATTCAAGTATCAATAGGAACATGTATTCAGAGCAACCAGACATCCAAATAACATGCGATTGAATTCTCTTCTCTAATCAACTAGTCCTACCAGTCCTAGGTTGATTAAAGGTTCTACTTATGATCTAATTAACACCGACCGGTAATTAGAAAGATCTAGTTGTAATTCAACCTAGAGATTCAATTAGATGATCAAGCTAATAAAACCCTAGGCTGAAATTAATCAATTAAGCATAGAGATAACAATCTAGTCAAGGAAAATTAAGAACAATCAAACCTCACAATAATACTTCGTTCACAACTTCAATTAACTAGTTAAGCAAAAGGAATTTAGCTACTCAAAGACATGGAAAAGCTTACAAAGTTTCCCATAGGGTTCTTGTTCTCCAAGTCTTCAATAATCAATCAAAGATTCAAAGATATGAAGATAATCCAAACCTAGAAAACAAAAGCTATTTATATATCTCTAAGGTTCCCAAAAATATATCTAAAAAGATAACCCAAAAGGCCCAAAAAGAATCCCATAAAAATCTCGTACACAACTCGGACACGGGTGAAAACTCGGGCAAGCACCCAGAAACGCGGTCGCGTTTTCGATGCCTTGCCCGCGCTTTCACGGCAGAGACTCAGGTCTCGAAACGCGGGATGAACCCCTAAAGCGCGGGCGCGCTTTCGTGCCAGGCCGCGCTTTCAACACTGGTCGTCACGTATCATTTCAGAGGCTGTTTTGACCCACTTCGAGTTGGAATTTGGACTCCGAGTAAAAAGATGAATTGTAGCTCTTCGAGTTAGCTTTCCAATAACACCAAAATCAACTCAATCCGACCACCATAGCTCCAGATCCAGCCCTTACAAGCAAGAGGTGTCGAAACAACAACTCCAATACATAGTCCGGATCCAAGTGTGCTTTTCCCATCACCTCTTGGGCTAATCTCATAGCTTGGCTCTCTTCTTGCTTTCTCCAATACTTTGGCTTCACCTCCTCTCCACTTATTGTCTTCACATCTACAGTTAAAAACCACAACAAAGTGTAGATATCCGAATCTTTCTACAAACTAACAAAACTAGCAAAACTAACTAAAACTATACCAAAAACCATAAAAATCCTAACTAAACATGTCCTAAAACACTACCTAATATGTGTCTATCAAATTCCCCCATGCTTGAACCTTGCTTGTCCTCAAGCAAGAAATAAAATCAAAGTCACACCACAACTAGCAAGTCAAGCATCCATCTCAATATCAATCCACATTTCAACAAATAAGCTAAACCTTAACCAAGACATCATTGCATACATGGAATAGAAGCTCTCAAAATCAAATCATTCATCCATTCTAGACCTCACCAAAGTAATGTGTTTCGCACTCTCACTCAAGTGTTTTAGGGATATGTGTTTCGCTCGAAATCAACTTTGAAAGCTAGACTACCATAGGCTTGCATCAGTGTTCTAAATCTCCGCTACGAATGATTAAACACGCAACAAAAATCATGAGGACTTTTAAGGGTTGTAATGGGGCCAAGGTATAAACAAGTAGGTAGGGAAATATTTGGTCATGTGGTGCTAAAAATCCGGGAACTAGTGCTAGCAAAAACCCAAATTACAAAAAACCACTATCAACTTCATACTTCCACCAACTTATTTCACCTCTTTCTCATCACTTTTCTTTCAACACTTCATCCATTCTCTCATATTTTTCTTTTTTTTTTTTCTTTTTATAAGAGACATCTTTTCTTTCTTTTTCAACTTCTTATCTTTTTTCTTTCTTTTCACACCCAACATTCTTCCTTTTCTTTCTTTTCAAACCATCCCCATAGTACCACAAAGAACAACTCTAGCTAAATCCTAATTCCCGGATGGGTCAAGCTTATCAAGGCTAGGAATTACTTTTGTGGAGCTACAAAATAAGGCTAATAGGCTCAAAAATAGGGGCTATCAAACAAAGGAATAATGTATAAGGTAGATAAGGATAATATGAGCTAATGAACATGCCTCAATCATTTTAATGTTATGCATTTAAATCATGTAATGTAGCCTTGAAAAAGATATCTAAAAGCAAGTTCTAGAGCTAGCAATCAAAGCGATAACACTCAAGAAAAAGATGCAAATATGCAATAAAGGCTCAAATAAGTCTCACAAGGGATATATGTCTAGAACTTCATAAACAATTCAAAATTTCAACTTCCTATGCATGCTCAATCCTATGATCAAGATTAATAACTTAAGAATCATGCTTCAATCCAAGAAAACTTCAACCAACAAGCTAGTCATGGGTTAGATAATACTCTTAACTTAGAGAGACAAATGGTCAAGTAGGGAAATTTGGATCCTAAAATGCAATATTTTTGTGATTTTTTCAATTTTTCAATTTTTTTGTGATTTTTTCAAAATTTTAATCAATGCAAAATAAGAAATTAAACATGCAAATGCAACTATATGAATGCAATCTAAGACTAAGCAAGCAATCCCTTCCCCCATGCTTAAATTTTACATTGTGCCCAATGTAAAGTAAAAGTAAAGAGAAAAGAAAAACTAACCAAGTCATCTACTAATCCGGATCTTGAGGTGGTGGTGGAGAGCACTCGACATCCGAGCTATGGCATGTGCAACCTGAGTTATGAGACCTGTACGCCGGGCTAACTAGAAACAAAACAAAACAAAAAACAAAAAAAAAACTATACTAAACTAATACTAAGAATCAAAAACAACTATCCTAATCACTTGGGTTGCCTCCCAAGAAGCGCTTCATTAACGTCGTTAGCTTGACGAGAGCACAATTTCACAGGCTCAGACATTGTCAATGCCCTTAACAACCTATCAAATACCTGCGAGCTCATCTTAATGAAACATAAATAACACAAGAATAAGTTGAGTTTAAATAACATGTCAGTCAAACACCGTTTCAACTTATCAAACCTATGAGCCCAATTTTCATAAGATGGCATATGCTCGAACCAATGCGAATCAAGTGGTGGCTTTTCAATATATGTATGAAATGAATCAAAGCTCTTACCAGAAATACCACTTTCAATCAAGATGAACTCAGAGAAATGCCTAGAATTTTCATCATGCTGCAAACTTGGTTCTTCGAATGAATAAGCGATAGGAAGGAATGCAATCGGCTCATTGAGTTCGGTGGCCTCTTCTTTAGCAATATAAACTCCACAAGGCTCATCTATGGTCTCCTCGAGATGAGTAGCATCACATGGAACATCAAAGTCACCATCTTGACCTAACTCATGTGTAGGGAATTGCTCCTCCACATGCATTTGAGTATTTAATTCAGGGGCTCTTGAAACGTCAGAAGCCTCATCAGGTTGGAGTATTGATGAAGATGATCCGACCAACAAACACTGACGGCCCATATAACAAAGAAAATCCCAACACTCCATAGGTTCCATACATAGAATTCGTCCATTGCTCATGTATTCAGCCAACTCAAGAGTTTCATGATTCATACCCTCAATAATGCCCATGCAAAAGCTTCCAATATCAATATGAAGTCCCTGAGCACCAAGTCCATCCATATAATCTTGGAATCTAACGAAGTACCAATGAAATTGCTCATCTTGAAACTGTTTACATTCGAACAAAGCCATAGATTAGTAGCACGGGTGTGGACCCTAAGCTAGGTCCACACAAGAGTAACAAAACAATAAACACAAGAAAACAACCGAGTCGCCGGCAACGGCGCCAATTTGATAAGCGGTATTTTAGTCGTGTTAATACCTATCAAAATAATCCAAACAACCCAACTAATGTAGTAGGGAAGTAAGGGTCGATCCCACAGAGACTCAGGTTTTCAGTGTTTATTGTTGTATTACTCAGAGTTAGAAAAGGGGGGTTTGAATATGAATCTAAAAACTAAATTAACTAAGGAATGTAAAATAAAAGATGATTTGTAAAATATGGAAGAAGTATGCTTAACCAGTTAACATCCATTGTGAACGTGATTATTGATCATTGATTATCAAAATTCTCTTTTTATCTTGACTAATCTACTGCGGAATGCTAATAACCCAACTTCATGGAATTATTAATCCTACTTCAATTCTAGTTATTAGCCCGACCGGTACTAACAACCCTAATTATCAAACAACCTAAGAGACCTCCTAGATTCAACTTGACAACAGCATTAAGATTCAAGTATCAATAGGAACATGTATTCAGAGCAACCAGACATCCAAATAACATGCGATTGAATTCTCTTCTCTAATCAACTAGTCCTACCAGTCCTAGGTTGATTAAAGGTTCTACTTATGATCTAATTAACACCGACCGGTAATTAGAAAGATCTAGTTGTAATTCAACCTAGAGATTCAATTAGATGATCAAGCTAATAAAACCCTAGGCTGAAATTAATCAATTAAGCATAGAGATAACAATCTAGTCAAGGAAAATTAAGAACAATCAAACCTCACAATAATACTTCGTTCACAACTTCAATTAACTAGTTAAGCAAAAGGAATTTAGCTACTCAAAGACATGGAAAAGCTTACAAAGTTTCCCATAGGGTTCTTGTTCTCCAAGTCTTCAATAATCAATCAAAGATTCAAAGATATGAAGATAATCCAAACCTAGAAAACAAAAGCTATTTATATATCTCTAAGGTTCCCAAAAATATATCTAAAAAGATAACCTAAAAGGCCCAAAAAGAATCCCATAAAAATCTCGTACACAACTCGGACACGGGTGAAAACTCGGGCAAGCACCCAGAAACGCGGTCGCGTTTTCGATGCCTTGCCCGCGCTTTCACGGCAGAGACTCAGGTCTCGAAACGCGGGATGAACCCCTAAAGCGCGGGCGCGCTTTCGTGCCAGGCCGCGCTTTCAACACTGGTCGTCACGTATCATTTCAGAGGCTGTTTTGACCCACTTCGAGTTGGAATTTGGACTCCGAGTAAAAAGATGAATTGTAGCTCTTTGAGTTAGCTTTCCAACAACACCAAAATCAACTCAATCCGACCACCATAGCTCCAGATCCAGCCCTTACAAGCAAGAGGTGTCGAAACAACAACTCCAATACATAGTCCGGATCCAAGTGTGCTTTTCCCATCACCTCTTGGGCTAATCTCATAGCTTGGCTCTCTTCTTGCTTTCTCCAATACTTTGGCTTCACCTCCTCTCCACTTATTGTCTTCACATCTACAGTTAAAAACCACAACAAAGTGTAGATATCCGAATCTTTCTACAAACTAACAAAACTAGCAAAACTAACTAAAACTATACCAAAAACCATAAAAATCCTAACTAAACATGTCCTAAAACACTACCTAATATGTGTCTATCAAATTCCCCCATGCTTGAACCTTGCTTGTCCTCAAGCAAGAAATAAAATCAAAGTCACACCACAACTAGCAAGTCAAGCATCCATCTCAATATCAATCCACATTTCAACAAATAAGCTAAACCTTAACCAAGACATCATTGCATACATGGAATAGAAGCTCTCAAAATCAAATCATTCATCCATTCTAGACCTCACCAAAGTAATGTGTTTCGCACTCTCACTTAAGTGTTTTAGGGATATGTGTTTCGCTCGAAATCAACTTTGAAAGCTAGACTACCATAGGCTTGCATCAGTGTTCTAAATCTCCGCTACGAATGATTAAACACGCAACAAAAATCATGAGGACTTTTAAGGGTTGTAATGGGGCCAAGGTATAAACAAGTAGGTAGGGAAATATTTGGTCATGTGGTGCTAAAAATCCGGGAACTAGTGCTAGCAAAAACCCAAATTACAAAAAACCACTATCAACTTCATACTTCCACCAACTTATTTCACCTCTTTCTCATCACTTTTCTTTCAACACTTCATCCATTCTCTCATATTTTTCTTTTTTTTTTTTCTTTTTATAAGAGACATCTTTTCTTTCTTTTTCAACTTCTTATCTTTTTTCTTTCTTTTCACACCCAACATTCTTCCTTTTCTTTCTTTTCAAACCATCCCCATAGTACCACAAAGAACAACTCTAGCTAAATCCTAATTCCCGGATGGGTCAAGCTTATCAAGGCTAGGAATTACTTTTGTGGAGCTACAAAATAAGGCTAATAGGCTCAAAAATAGGGGCTATCAAACAAAGGAATAATGTATAAGGTAGATAAGGATAATATGAGCTAATGAACATGCCTCAATCATTTTAATGTTATGCATTTAAATCATGTAATGTAGCCTTGAAAAAGATATCTAAAAGCAAGTTCTAGAGCTAGCAATCAAAGCGATAACACTCAAGAAAAAGATGCAAATATGCAATAAAGGCTCAAATAAGTCTCACAAGGGATATATGTCTAGAACTTCATAAACAATTCAAAATTTCAACTTCCTATGCATGCTCAATCCTATGATCAAGATTAATAACTTAAGAATCATGCTTCAATCCAAGAAAACTTCAACCAACAAGCTAGTCATGGGTTAGATAATACTCTTAACTTAGAGAGACAAATGGTCAAGTAGGGAAATTTGGATCCTAAAATGCAATATTTTTGTGATTTTTTCAATTTTTCAATTTTTTTGTGATTTTTTCAAAATTTTAATCAATGCAAAATAAGAAATTAAACATGCAAATGCAACTATATGAATGCAATCTAAGACTAAGCAAGCAATCCCTTCCCCCATGCTTAAATTTTACATTGTGCCCAATGTAAAGTAAAAGTAAAGAGAAAAGAAAAACTAACCAAGTCATCTACTAATCCGGATCTTGAGGTGGTGGTGGAGAGCACTCGACATCCGAGCTATGGCATGTGCAACCTGAGTTATGAGACCTGTACGCCGGGCTAACTAGAAACAAAACAAAACAAAAAACAAAAAAAAACTATACTAAACTTATACTAAGAATCAAAAACAACTATCCTAATCACTTGGGTTGCCTCCCAAGAAGCGCTTCATTAACGTCGTTAGCTTGACGAGAGCACAATTTCACAGGCTCAGACATTGTCAATGCCCTTAACAACCTATCAAATACCTGCGAGCTCATCTTAATGAAACATAAATAACACAAGAATAAGTTGAGTTTAAATAACATGTCAGTCAAACACCGTTTCAACTTATCAAACCTATGAGCCCAATTTTCATAAGATGGCATATGCTCGAACCAATGCGAATCAAGTGGTGGCTTTTCAATATATGTATGAAATGAATCAAAGCTCTTACCAGAAATACCACTTTCAATCAAGATGAACTCAGAGAAATGCCTAGAATTTTCATCATGCTGCAAACTTGGTTCTTCGAATGAATAAGCGATAGGAAGGAATGCAATCGGCTCATTGAGTTCGGTGGCCTCTTCTTTAGCAATATAAACTCCACAAGGCTCATCTATGGTCTCCTCAAGATGAGTAGCATCACATGGAACATCAAAGTCACCATCTTGACCTAACTCATGTGTAGGGAATTGCTCCTCCACATGCATTTGAGTATTTAATTCAGGGGCTCTTGAAACGTCAGAAGCCTCATCAGGTTGGAGTATTGATGAAGATGATCCGACCAACAAACACTGACGGCCCATATAACAAAGAAAATCCCAACACTCCATAGGTTCCATACATAGAATTCGTCCATTGCTCATGTATTCAGCCAACTCAAGAGTTTCATGATTCATACCCTCAATAATGCCCATGCAAAAGCTTCCAATATCAATATGAAGTCCCTGAGCACCAAGTCCATCCATATAATCTTGGAATCTAACGAAGTACCAATGAAATTGCTCATCCTGAAACTGTTTACATTCGAACAAAGCCATAGATTAGTAGCACGGGTGTGGACCCTAAGCTAGGTCCACACAAGAGTAACAAAACAATAAACACAAGAAAACAACCGAGTCGCCGGCAACGGCGCCAATTTGATAAGCGGTATTTTAGTCGTGTTAATACCTATCAAAATAATCCAAACAACCCAACTAATGTAGTAGGGAAGTAAGGGTCGATCCCACAGAGACTCAGGTTTTCAGTGTTTATTGTTGTATTACTCAGAGTTAGAAAAGGGGGGTTTGAATATGAATCTAAAAACTAAATTAACTAAGGAATGTAAAATAAAAGATGATTTGTAAAATATGGGAGAAGTATGCTTAACCAGTTAACATCCATTGTGAACGTGATTATTGATCATTGATTATCAAAATTCTCTTTTTATCTTGACTAATCTACTGCGGAATGCTAATAACCCAACTTCATGGAATTATTAATCCTACTTCAATTCTAGTTATTAGCCCGACCGGTACTAACAACCCTAATTATCAAACAACCTAAGAGACCTCCTAGATTCAACTTGACAACAGCATTAAGATTCAAGTATCAATAGGAACATGTATTCAGAGCAACCAGACATCCAAATAACATGCGATTGAATTCTCTTCTCTAATCAACTAGTCCTACCAGTCCTAGGTTGATTAAAGGTTCTACTTATGATCTAATTAACACCGACCGGTAATTAGAAAGATCTAGTTGTAATTCAACCTAGAGATTCAATTAGATGATCAAGCTAATAAAACCCTAGGCTGAAATTAATCAATTAAGCATAGAGATAACAATCTAGTCAAGGAAAATTAAGAACAATCAAACCTCACAATAATACTTCGTTCACAACTTCAATTAACTAGTTAAGCAAAAGGAATTTAGCTACTCAAAGACATGGAAAAGCTTACAAAGTTTCCCATAGGGTTCTTGTTCTCCAAGTCTTCAATAATCAATCAAAGATTCAAAGATATGAAGATAATCCAAACCTAGAAAACAAAAGCTATTTATATATCTCTAAGGTTCCCAAAAATATATCTAAAAAGATAACCCAAAAGGCCCAAAAAGAATCCCATAAAAATCTCGTACACAACTCGGACACGGGTGAAAACTCGGGCAAGCACCCAGAAACGCGGTCGCGTTTTCGATGCCTTGCCCGCGCTTTCACGGCAGAGACTCAGGTCTCGAAACGCGGGATGAACCCCTAAAGCGCGGGCGCGCTTTCGTGCCAGGCCGCGCTTTCAACACTGGTCGTCACGTATCATTTCAGAGGCTGTTTTGACCCACTTCGAGTTGGAATTTGGACTCCGAGTAAAAAGATGAATTGTAGCTCTTTGAGTTAGCTTTCCAACAACACCAAAATCAACTCAATCCGACCACCATAGCTCCAGATCCAGCCCTTACAAGCAAGAGGTGTCGAAACAACAACTCCAATACATAGTCCGGATCCAAGTGTGCTTTTCCCATCACCTCTTGGGCTAATCTCATAGCTTGGCTCTCTTCTTGCTTTCTCCAATACTTTGGCTTCACCTCCTCTCCACTTATTGTCTTCACATCTACAGTTAAAAACCACAACAAAGTGTAGATATCCGAATCTTTCTACAAACTAACAAAACTAGCAAAACTAACTAAAACTATACCAAAAACCATAAAAATCCTAACTAAACATGTCCTAAAACACTACCTAATATGTGTCTATCAAATTCCCCCATGCTTGAACCTTGCTTGTCCTCAAGCAAGAAATAAAATCAAAGTCACACCACAACTAGCAAGTCAAGCATCCATCTCAATATCAATCCACATTTCAACAAATAAGCTAAACCTTAACCAAGACATCATTGCATACATGGAATAGAAGCTCTCAAAATCAAATCATTCATCCATTCTAGACCTCACCAAAGTAATGTGTTTCGCACTCTCACTTAAGTGTTTTAGGGATATGTGTTTCGCTCGAAATCAACTTTGAAAGCTAGACTACCATAGGCTTGCATCAGTGTTCTAAATCTCCGCTACGAATGATTAAACACGCAACAAAAATCATGAGGACTTTTAAGGGTTGTAATGGGGCCAAGGTATAAACAAGTAGGTAGGGAAATATTTGGTCATGTGGTGCTAAAAATCCGGGAACTAGTGCTAGCAAAAACCCAAATTACAAAAAACCACTATCAACTTCATACTTCCACCAACTTATTTCACCTCTTTCTCATCACTTTTCTTTCAACACTTCATCCATTCTCTCATATTTTTCTTTTTTTTTTTTCTTTTTATAAGAGACATCTTTTCTTTCTTTTTCAACTTCTTATCTTTTTTCTTTCTTTTCACACCCAACATTCTTCCTTTTCTTTCTTTTCAAACCATCCCCATAGTACCACAAAGAACAACTCTAGCTAAATCCTAATTCCCGGATGGGTCAAGCTTATCAAGGCTAGGAATTACTTTTGTGGAGCTACAAAATAAGGCTAATAGGCTCAAAAATAGGGGCTATCAAACAAAGGAATAATGTATAAGGTAGATAAGGATAATATGAGCTAATGAACATGCCTCAATCATTTTAATGTTATGCATTTAAATCATGTAATGTAGCCTTGAAAAAGATATCTAAAAGCAAGTTCTAGAGCTAGCAATCAAAGCGATAACACTCAAGAAAAAGATGCAAATATGCAATAAAGGCTCAAATAAGTCTCACAAGGGATATATGTCTAGAACTTCATAAACAATTCAAAATTTCAACTTCCTATGCATGCTCAATCCTATGATCAAGATTAATAACTTAAGAATCATGCTTCAATCCAAGAAAACTTCAACCAACAAGCTAGTCATGGGTTAGATAATACTCTTAACTTAGAGAGACAAATGGTCAAGTAGGGAAATTTGGATCCTAAAATGCAATATTTTTGTGATTTTTTCAATTTTTCAATTTTTTTGTGATTTTTTCAAAATTTTAATCAATGCAAAATAAGAAATTAAACATGCAAATGCAACTATATGAATGCAATCTAAGACTAAGCAAGCAATCCCTTCCCCCATGCTTAAATTTTACATTGTGCCCAATGTAAAGTAAAAGTAAAGAGAAAAGAAAAACTAACCAAGTCATCTACTAATCCGGATCTTGAGGTGGTGGTGGAGAGCACTCGACATCCGAGCTATGGCATGTGCAACCTGAGTTATGAGACCTGTACGCCGGGCTAACTAGAAACAAAACAAAACAAAAAACAAAAAAAAACTATACTAAACTTATACTAAGAATCAAAAACAACTATCCTAATCACTTGGGTTGCCTCCCAAGAAGCGCTTCATTAACGTCGTTAGCTTGACGAGAGCACAATTTCACAGGCTCAGACATTGTCAATGCCCTTAACAACCTATCAAATACCTGCGAGCTCATCTTAATGAAACATAAATAACACAAGAATAAGTTGAGTTTAAATAACATGTCAGTCAAACACCGTTTCAACTTATCAAACCTATGAGCCCAATTTTCATAAGATGGCATATGCTCGAACCAATGCGAATCAAGTGGTGGCTTTTCAATATATGTATGAAATGAATCAAAGCTCTTACCAGAAATACCACTTTCAATCAAGATGAACTCAGAGAAATGCCTAGAATTTTCATCATGCTGCAAACTTGGTTCTTCGAATGAATAAGCGATAGGAAGGAATGCAATCGGCTCATTGAGTTCGGTGGCCTCTTCTTTAGCAATATAAACTCCACAAGGCTCATCTATGGTCTCCTCAAGATGAGTAGCATCACATGGAACATCAAAGTCACCATCTTGACCTAACTCATGTGTAGGGAATTGCTCCTCCACATGCATTTGAGTATTTAATTCAGGGGCTCTTGAAACGTCAGAAGCCTCATCAGGTTGGAGTATTGATGAAGATGATCCGACCAACAAACACTGACGGCCCATATAACAAAGAAAATCCCAACACTCCATAGGTTCCATACATAGAATTCGTCCATTGCTCATGTATTCAGCCAACTCAAGAGTTTCATGATTCATACCCTCAATAATGCCCATGCAAAAGCTTCCAATATCAATATGAAGTCCCTGAGCACCAAGTCCATCCATATAATCTTGGAATCTAACGAAGTACCAATGAAATTGCTCATCCTGAAACTGTTTACATTCGAACAAAGCCATAGATTAGTAGCACGGGTGTGGACCCTAAGCTAGGTCCACACAAGAGTAACAAAACAATAAACACAAGAAAACAACCGAGTCGCCGGCAACGGCGCCAATTTGATAAGCGGTATTTTAGTCGTGTTAATACCTATCAAAATAATCCAAACAACCCAACTAATGTAGTAGGGAAGTAAGGGTCGATCCCACAGAGACTCAGGTTTTCAGTGTTTATTGTTGTATTACTCAGAGTTAGAAAAGGGGGGTTTGAATATGAATCTAAAAACTAAATTAACTAAGGAATGTAAAATAAAAGATGATTTGTAAAATATGGGAGAAGTATGCTTAACCAGTTAACATCCATTGTGAACGTGATTATTGATCATTGATTATCAAAATTCTCTTTTTATCTTGACTAATCTACTGCGGAATGCTAATAACCCAACTTCATGGAATTATTAATCCTACTTCAATTCTAGTTATTAGCCCGACCGGTACTAACAACCCTAATTATCAAACAACCTAAGAGACCTCCTAGATTCAACTTGACAACAGCATTAAGATTCAAGTATCAATAGGAACATGTATTCAGAGCAACCAGACATCCAAATAACATGCGATTGAATTCTCTTCTCTAATCAACTAGTCCTACCAGTCCTAGGTTGATTAAAGGTTCTACTTATGATCTAATTAACACCGACCGGTAATTAGAAAGATCTAGTTGTAATTCAACCTAGAGATTCAATTAGATGATCAAGCTAATAAAACCCTAGGCTGAAATTAATCAATTAAGCATAGAGATAACAATCTAGTCAAGGAAAATTAAGAACAATCAAACCTCACAATAATACTTCGTTCACAACTTCAATTAACTAGTTAAGCAAAAGGAATTTAGCTACTCAAAGACATGGAAAAGCTTACAAAGTTTCCCATAGGGTTCTTGTTCTCCAAGTCTTCAATAATCAATCAAAGATTCAAAGATATGAAGATAATCCAAACCTAGAAAACAAAAGCTATTTATATATCTCTAAGGTTCCCAAAAATATATCTAAAAAGATAACCCAAAAGGCCCAAAAAGAATCCCATAAAAATCTCGTACACAACTCGGACACGGGTGAAAACTCGGGCAAGCACCCAGAAACGCGGTCGCGTTTTCGATGCCTTGCCCGCGCTTTCACGGCAGAGACTCAGGTCTCGAAACGCGGGATGAACCCCTAAAGCGCGGGCGCGCTTTCGTGCCAGGCCGCGCTTTCAACACTGGTCGTCACGTATCATTTCAGAGGCTGTTTTGACCCACTTCGAGTTGGAATTTGGACTCCGAGTAAAAAGATGAATTGTAGCTCTTTGAGTTAGCTTTCCAACAACACCAAAATCAACTCAATCCGACCACCATAGCTCCAGATCCAGCCCTTACAAGCAAGAGGTGTCGAAACAACAACTCCAATACATAGTCCGGATCCAAGTGTGCTTTTCCCATCACCTCTTGGGCTAATCTCATAGCTTGGCTCTCTTCTTGCTTTCTCCAATACTTTGGCTTCACCTCCTCTCCACTTATTGTCTTCACATCTACAGTTAAAAACCACAACAAAGTGTAGATATCCGAATCTTTCTACAAACTAACAAAACTAGCAAAACTAACTAAAACTATACCAAAAACCATAAAAATCCTAACTAAACATGTCCTAAAACACTACCTAATATGTGTCTATCAAATTCCCCCATGCTTGAACCTTGCTTGTCCTCAAGCAAGAAATAAAATCAAAGTCACACCACAACTAGCAAGTCAAGCATCCATCTCAATATCAATCCACATTTCAACAAATAAGCTAAACCTTAACCAAGACATCATTGCATACATGGAATAGAAGCTCTCAAAATCAAATCATTCATCCATTCTAGACCTCACCAAAGTAATGTGTTTCGCACTCTCACTTAAGTGTTTTAGGGATATGTGTTTCGCTCGAAATCAACTTTGAAAGCTAGACTACCATAGGCTTGCATCAGTGTTCTAAATCTCCGCTACGAATGATTAAACACGCAACAAAAATCATGAGGACTTTTAAGGGTTGTAATGGGGCCAAGGTATAAACAAGTAGGTAGGGAAATATTTGGTCATGTGGTGCTAAAAATCCGGGAACTAGTGCTAGCAAAAACCCAAATTACAAAAAACCACTATCAACTTCATACTTCCACCAACTTATTTCACCTCTTTCTCATCACTTTTCTTTCAACACTTCATCCATTCTCTCATATTTTTCTTTTTTTTTTTTCTTTTTATAAGAGACATCTTTTCTTTCTTTTTCAACTTCTTATCTTTTTTCTTTCTTTTCACACCCAACATTCTTCCTTTTCTTTCTTTTCAAACCATCCCCATAGTACCACAAAGAACAACTCTAGCTAAATCCTAATTCCCGGATGGGTCAAGCTTATCAAGGCTAGGAATTACTTTTGTGGAGCTACAAAATAAGGCTAATAGGCTCAAAAATAGGGGCTATCAAACAAAGGAATAATGTATAAGGTAGATAAGGATAATATGAGCTAATGAACATGCCTCAATCATTTTAATGTTATGCATTTAAATCATGTAATGTAGCCTTGAAAAAGATATCTAAAAGCAAGTTCTAGAGCTAGCAATCAAAGCGATAACACTCAAGAAAAAGATGCAAATATGCAATAAAGGCTCAAATAAGTCTCACAAGGGATATATGTCTAGAACTTCATAAACAATTCAAAATTTCAACTTCCTATGCATGCTCAATCCTATGATCAAGATTAATAACTTAAGAATCATGCTTCAATCCAAGAAAACTTCAACCAACAAGCTAGTCATGGGTTAGATAATACTCTTAACTTAGAGAGACAAATGGTCAAGTAGGGAAATTTGGATCCTAAAATGCAATATTTTTGTGATTTTTTCAATTTTTCAATTTTTTTGTGATTTTTTCAAAATTTTAATCAATGCAAAATAAGAAATTAAACATGCAAATGCAACTATATGAATGCAATCTAAGACTAAGCAAGCAATCCCTTCCCCCATGCTTAAATTTTACATTGTGCCCAATGTAAAGTAAAAGTAAAGAGAAAAGAAAAACTAACCAAGTCATCTACTAATCCGGATCTTGAGGTGGTGGTGGAGAGCACTCGACATCCGAGCTATGGCATGTGCAACCTGAGTTATGAGACCTGTACGCCGGGCTAACTAGAAACAAAACAAAACAAAAAACAAAAAAAAACTATACTAAACTTATACTAAGAATCAAAAACAACTATCCTAATCACTTGGGTTGCCTCCCAAGAAGCGCTTCATTAACGTCGTTAGCTTGACGAGAGCACAATTTCACAGGCTCAGACATTGTCAATGCCCTTAACAACCTATCAAATACCTGCGAGCTCATCTTAATGAAACATAAATAACACAAGAATAAGTTGAGTTTAAATAACATGTCAGTCAAACACCGTTTCAACTTATCAAACCTATGAGCCCAATTTTCATAAGATGGCATATGCTCGAACCAATGCGAATCAAGTGGTGGCTTTTCAATATATGTATGAAATGAATCAAAGCTCTTACCAGAAATACCACTTTCAATCAAGATGAACTCAGAGAAATGCCTAGAATTTTCATCATGCTGCAAACTTGGTTCTTCGAATGAATAAGCGATAGGAAGGAATGCAATCGGCTCATTGAGTTCGGTGGCCTCTTCTTTAGCAATATAAACTCCACAAGGCTCATCTATGGTCTCCTCAAGATGAGTAGCATCACATGGAACATCAAAGTCACCATCTTGACCTAACTCATGTGTAGGGAATTGCTCCTCCACATGCATTTGAGTATTTAATTCAGGGGCTCTTGAAACGTCAGAAGCCTCATCAGGTTGGAGTATTGATGAAGATGATCCGACCAACAAACACTGACGGCCCATATAACAAAGAAAATCCCAACACTCCATAGGTTCCATACATAGAATTCGTCCATTGCTCATGTATTCAGCCAACTCAAGAGTTTCATGATTCATACCCTCAATAATGCCCATGCAAAAGCTTCCAATATCAATATGAAGTCCCTGAGCACCAAGTCCATCCATATAATCTTGGAATCTAACGAAGTACCAATGAAATTGCTCATCCTGAAACTGTTTACATTCGAACAAAGCCATAGATTAGTAGCACGGGTGTGGACCCTAAGCTAGGTCCACACAAGAGTAACAAAACAATAAACACAAGAAAACAACCGAGTCGCCGGCAACGGCGCCAATTTGATAAGCGGTATTTTAGTCGTGTTAATACCTATCAAAATAATCCAAACAACCCAACTAATGTAGTAGGGAAGTAAGGGTCGATCCCACAGAGACTCAGGTTTTCAGTGTTTATTGTTGTATTACTCAGAGTTAGAAAAGGGGGGTTTGAATATGAATCTAAAAACTAAATTAACTAAGGAATGTAAAATAAAAGATGATTTGTAAAATATGGGAGAAGTATGCTTAACCAGTTAACATCCATTGTGAACGTGATTATTGATCATTGATTATCAAAATTCTCTTTTTATCTTGACTAATCTACTGCGGAATGCTAATAACCCAACTTCATGGAATTATTAATCCTACTTCAATTCTAGTTATTAGCCCGACCGGTACTAACAACCCTAATTATCAAACAACCTAAGAGACCTCCTAGATTCAACTTGACAACAGCATTAAGATTCAAGTATCAATAGGAACATGTATTCAGAGCAACCAGACATCCAAATAACATGCGATTGAATTCTCTTCTCTAATTAACTAGTCCTACCAGTCCTAGGTTGATTAAAGGTTCTACTTATGATCTAATTAACACCGACCGGTAATTAGAAAGATCTAGTTGTAATTCAACCTAGAGATTCAATTAGATGATCAAGCTAATAAAACCCTAGGCTGAAATTAATCAATTAAGCATAGAGATAACAATCTAGTCAAGGAAAATTAAGAACAATCAAACCTCACAATAATACTTCGTTCACAACTTCAATTAACTAGTTAAGCAAAAGGAATTTAGCTACTCAAAGACATGGAAAAGCTTACAAAGTTTCCCATAGGGTTCTTGTTCTCCAAGTCTTCAATAATCAATCAAAGATTCAAAGATATGAAGATAATCCAAACCTAGAAAACAAAAGCTATTTATATATCTCTAAGGTTCCCAAAAATATATCTAAAAAGATAACCCAAAAGGCCCAAAAAGAATCCCATAAAAATCTCGTACACAACTCGGACACGGGTGAAAACTCGGGCAAGCACCCAGAAACGCGGTCGCGTTTTCGATGCCTTGCCCGCGCTTTCACGGCAGAGACTCAGGTCTCGAAACGCGGGATGAACCCCTAAAGCGCGGGCGCGCTTTCGTGCCAGGCCGCGCTTTCAACACTAGTCGTCACGTATCATTTCAGAGGCTGTTTTGACCCACTTCGAGTTGGAATTTGGACTCCGAGTAAAAAGATGAATTGTAGCTCTTCGAGTTAGCTTTCCAACAACACCACAATCAACTCAATCCGACCACCATAGCTCCAGATCCAGCCCTTACAAGCAAGAGGTGTCGAAACAACAACTCCAATACATAGTCCGGATCCAAGTGTGCTTTTCCCATCACCTCTTGGGCTAATCTCATAGCTTGGCTCTCTTCTTGCTTTCTCCAATACTTTGGCTTCACCTCCTCTCCACTTATTGTCTTCACATCTACAGTTAAAAACCACAACAAAGTGTAGATATCCGAATCTTTCTACAAACTAACAAAACTAGCAAAACTAACTAAAACTATACCAAAAACCATAAAAATCCTAACTAAACATGTCCTAAAACACTACCTAATATGTGTCTATCAAATTCCCCCATGCTTGAACCTTGCTTGTCCTCAAGCAAGAAATAAAATCAAAGTCACACCACAACTAGCAAGTCAAGCATCCATCTCAATATCAATCCACATTTCAACAAATAAGCTAAACCTTAACCAAGACATCATTGCATACATGGAATAGAAGCTCTCAAAATCAAATCATTCATCCATTCTAGACCTCACCAAAGTAATGTGTTTCGCACTCTCACTCAAGTGTTTTAGGGATATGTGTTTCGCTCGAAATCAACTTTGAAAGCTAGACTACCATAGGCTTGCATCAGTGTTCTAAATCTCCGCTACGAATGATTAAACACGCAACAAAAATCATGAGGACTTTTAAGGGTTGTAATGGGGCCAAGGTATAAACAAGTAGGTAGGGAAATATTTGGTCATGTGGTGCTAAAAATCCGGGAACTAGTGCTAGCAAAAACCCAAATTACAAAAAACCACTATCAACTTCATACTTCCACCAACTTATTTCACCTCTTTCTCATCACTTTTCTTTCAACACTTCATCCATTCTCTCATATTTTTCTTTTTTTTTTTTCTTTTTATAAGAGACATCTTTTCTTTCTTTTTCAACTTCTTATCTTTTTTCTTTCTTTTCACACCCAACATTCTTCCTTTTCTTTCTTTTCAAACCATCCCCATAGTACCACAAAGAACAACTCTAGCTAAATCCTAATTCCCGGATGGGTCAAGCTTATCAAGGCTAGGAATTACTTTTGTGGAGCTACAAAATAAGGCTAATAGGCTCAAAAATAGGGGCTATCAAACAAAGGAATAATGTATAAGGTAGATAAGGATAATATGAGCTAATGAACATGCCTCAATCATTTTAATGTTATGCATTTAAATCATGTAATGTAGCCTTGAAAAAGATATCTAAAAGCAAGTTCTAGAGCTAGCAATCAAAGCGATAACACTCAAGAAAAAGATGCAAATATGCAATAAAGGCTCAAATAAGTCTCACAAGGGATATATGTCTAGAACTTCATAAACAATTCAAAATTTCAACTTCCTATGCATGCTCAATCCTATGATCAAGATTAATAACTTAAGAATCATGCTTCAATCCAAGAAAACTTCAACCAACAAGCTAGTCATGGGTTAGATAATACTCTTAACTTAGAGAGACAAATGGTCAAGTAGGGAAATTTGGATCCTAAAATGCAATATTTTTGTGATTTTTTCAATTTTTCAATTTTTTTGTGATTTTTTCAAAATTTTAATCAATGCAAAATAAGAAATTAAACATGCAAATGCAACTATATGAATGCAATCTAAGACTAAGCAAGCAATCCCTTCCCCCATGCTTAAATTTTACATTGTGCCCAATGTAAAGTAAAAGTAAAGAGAAAAGAAAAACTAACCAAGTCATCTACTAATCCGGATCTTGAGGTGGTGGTGGTGGAGAGCACTCGACATCCGAGCTATGGCATGTGCAACCTGAGTTATGAGACCTGTACGCCGGGCTAACTAGAAACAAAACAAAACAAAAAACAAAAAAAAAACTATACTAAACTAATACTAAGAATCAAAAACAACTATCCTAATCACTTGGGTTGCCTCCCAAGAAGCGCTTCATTAACGTCGTTAGCTTGACGAGAGCACAATTTCACAGGCTCAGACATTGTCAATGCCCTTAACAACCTATCAAATACCTGCGAGCTCATCTTAATGAAACATAAATAACACAAGAATAAGTTGAGTTTAAATAACATGTCAGTCAAACACCGTTTCAACTTATCAAAACTATGAGCCCAATTTTCATAAGATGGCATATGCTCGAACCAATGCGAATCAAGTGGTGGCTTTTCAATATATGTATGAAATGAATCAAAGCTCTTACCAGAAATACCACTTTCAATCAAGATGAACTCAGAGAAATGCCTAGAATTTTCATCATGCTGCAAACTTGGTTCTTCGAATGAATAAGCGATAGGAAGGAATGCAATCGGCTCATTGAGTTCGGTGGCCTCTTCTTTAGCAATATAAACTCCACAAGGCTCATCTATGGTCTCCTCGAGATGAGTAGCATCACATGGAACATCAAAGTCACCATCTTGACCTAACTCATGTGTAGGGAATTGCTCCTCCACATGCATTTGAGTATTTAATTCAGGGGCTCTTGAAACGTCAGAAGCCTCATCAGGTTGGAGTATTGATGAAGATGATCCGACCAACAAACACTGACGGCCCATATAACAAAGAAAATCCCAACACTCCATAGGTTCCATACATAGAATTCGTCCATTGCTCATGTATTCAGCCAACTCAAGAGTTTCATGATTCATACCCTCAATAATGCCCATGCAAAAGCTTCCAATATCAATATGAAGTCCCTGAGCACCAAGTCCATCCATATAATCTTGGAATCTAACGAAGTACCAATGAAATTGCTCATCTTGAAACTGTTTACATTCGAACAAAGCCATAGATTAGTAGCACGGGTGTGGACCCTAAGCTAGGTCCACACAAGAGTAACAAAACAATAAACACAAGAAAACAACCGAGTCGCCGGCAACGGCGCCAATTTGATAAGCGGTATTTTAGTCGTGTTAATACCTATCAAAATAATCCAAACAACCCAACTAATGTAGTAGGGAAGTAAGGGTCGATCCCACAGAGACTCAGGTTTTCAGTGTTTATTGTTGTATTACTCAGAGTTAGAAAAGGGGGGTTTGAATATGAATCTAAAAACTAAATTAACTAAGGAATGTAAAATAAAAGATGATTTGTAAAATATGGAAGAAGTATGCTTAACCAGTTAACATCCATTGTGAACGTGATTATTGATCATTGATTATCAAAATTCTCTTTTTATCTTGACTAATCTACTGCGGAATGCTAATAACCCAACTTCATGGAATTATTAATCCTACTTCAATTCTAGTTATTAGCCCGACCGGTACTAACAACCCTAATTATCAAACAACCTAAGAGACCTCCTAGATTCAACTTGACAACAGCATTAAGATTCAAGTATCAATAGGAACATGTATTCAGAGCAACCAGACATCCAAATAACATGCGATTGAATTCTCTTCTCTAATCAACTAGTCCTACCAGTCCTAGGTTGATTAAAGGTTCTACTTATGATCTAATTAACACCGACCGGTAATTAGAAAGATCTAGTTGTAATTCAACCTAGAGATTCAATTAGATGATCAAGCTAATAAAACCCTAGGCTGAAATTAATCAATTAAGCATAGAGATAACAATCTAGTCAAGGAAAATTAAGAACAATCAAACCTCACAATAATACTTCGTTCACAACTTCAATTAACTAGTTAAGCAAAAGGAATTTAGCTACTCAAAGACATGGAAAAGCTTACAAAGTTTCCCATAGGGTTCTTGTTCTCCAAGTCTTCAATAATCAATCAAAGATTCAAAGATATGAAGATAATCCAAACCTAGAAAACAAAAGCTATTTATATATCTCTAAGGTTCCCAAAAATATATCTAAAAAGATAACCTAAAAGGCCCAAAAAGAATCCCATAAAAATCTCGTACACAACTCGGACACGGGTGAAAACTCGGGCAAGCACCCAGAAACGCGGTCGCGTTTTCGATGCCTTGCCCGCGCTTTCACGGCAGAGACTCAGGTCTCGAAACGCGGGATGAACCCCTAAAGCGCGGGCGCGCTTTCGTGCCAGGCCGCGCTTTCAACACTGGTCGTCACGTATCATTTCAGAGGCTGTTTTGACCCACTTCGAGTTGGAATTTGGACTCCGAGTAAAAAGATGAATTGTAGCTCTTCGAGTTAGCTTTCCAACAACACCAAAATCAACTCAATCCGACCACCATAGCTCCAGATCCAGCCCTTACAAGCAAGAGGTGTCGAAACAACAACTCCAATACATAGTCCGGATCCAAGTGTGCTTTTCCCATCACCTCTTGGGCTAATCTCATAGCTTGGCTCTCTTCTTGCTTTCTCCAATACTTTGGCTTCACCTCCTCTCCACTTATTGTCTTCACATCTACAGTTAAAAACCACAACAAAGTGTAGATATCCGAATCTTTCTACAAACTAACAAAACTAGCAAAACTAACTAAAACTATACCAAAAACCATAAAAATCCTAACTAAACATGTCCTAAAACACTACCTAATATGTGTCTATCAAATTCCCCCATGCTTGAACCTTGCTTGTCCTCAAGCAAGAAATAAAATCAAAGTCACACCACAACTAGCAAGTCAAGCATCCATCTCAATATCAATCCACATTTCAACAAATAAGCTAAACCTTAACCAAGACATCATTGCATACATGGAATAGAAGCTCTCAAAATCAAATCATTCATCCATTCTAGACCTCACCAAAGTAATGTGTTTCGCACTCTCACTCAAGTGTTTTAGGGATATGTGTTTCGCTCGAAATCAACTTTGAAAGCTAGACTACCATAGGCTTGCATCAGTGTTCTAAATCTCCGCTACGAATGATTAAACACGCAACAAAAATCATGAGGACTTTTAAGGGTTGTAATGGGGCCAAGGTATAAACAAGTAGGTAGGGAAATATTTGGTCATGTGGTGCTAAAAATCCGGGAACTAGTGCTAGCAAAAACCCAAATTACAAAAAACCACTATCAACTTCATACTTCCACCAACTTATTTCACCTCTTTCTCATCACTTTTCTTTCAACACTTCATCCATTCTCTCATATTTTTCTTTTTTTTTTTTCTTTTTATAAGAGACATCTTTTCTTTCTTTTTCAACTTCTTATCTTTTTTCTTTCTTTTCACACCCAACATTCTTCCTTTTCTTTCTTTTCAAACCATCCCCATAGTACCACAAAGAACAACTCTAGCTAAATCCTAATTCCCGGATGGGTCAAGCTTATCAAGGCTAGGAATTACTTTTGTGGAGCTACAAAATAAGGCTAATAGGCTCAAAAATAGGGGCTATCAAACAAAGGAATAATGTATAAGGTAGATAAGGATAATATGAGCTAATGAACATGCCTCAATCATTTTAATGTTATGCATTTAAATCATGTAATGTAGCCTTGAAAAAGATATCTAAAAGCAAGTTCTAGAGCTAGCAATCAAAGCGATAACACTCAAGAAAAAGATGCAAATATGCAATAAAGGCTCAAATAAGTCTCACAAGGGATATATGTCTAGAACTTCATAAACAATTCAAAATTTCAACTTCCTATGCATGCTCAATCCTATGATCAAGATTAATAACTTAAGAATCATGCTTCAATCCAAGAAAACTTCAACCAACAAGCTAGTCATGGGTTAGATAATACTCTTAACTTAGAGAGACAAATGGTCAAGTAGGGAAATTTGGATCCTAAAATGCAATATTTTTGTGATTTTTTCAATTTTTCAATTTTTTTGTGATTTTTTCAAAATTTTAATCAATGCAAAATAAGAAATTAAACATGCAAATGCAACTATATGAATGCAATCTAAGACTAAGCAAGCAATCCCTTCCCCCATGCTTAAATTTTACATTGTGCCCAATGTAAAGTAAAAGTAAAGAGAAAAGAAAAACTAACCAAGTCATCTACTAATCCGGATCTTGAGGTGGTGGTGGAGAGCACTCGACATCCGAGCTATGGCATGTGCAACCTGAGTTATGAGACCTGTACGCCGGGCTAACTAGAAACAAAACAAAACAAAAAACAAAAAAAAACTATACTAAACTAATACTAAGAATCAAAAACAACTATCCTAATCACTTGGGTTGCCTCCCAAGAAGCGCTTCATTAACGTCGTTAGCTTGACGAGAGCACAATTTCACAGGCTCAGACATTGTCAATGCCCTTAACAACCTATCAAATACCTGCGAGCTCATCTTAATGAAACATAAATAACACAAGAATAAGTTGAGTTTAAATAACATGTCAGTCAAACACCGTTTCAACTTATCAAACCTATGAGCCCAATTTTCATAAGATGGCATATGCTCGAACCAATGCGAATCAAGTGGTGGCTTTTCAATATATGTATGAAATGAATCAAAGCTCTTACCAGAAATACCACTTTCAATCAAGATGAACTCAGAGAAATGCCTAGAATTTTCATCATGCTGCAAACTTGGTTCTTCGAATGAATAAGCGATAGGAAGGAATGCAATCGGCTCATTGAGTTCGGTGGCCTCTTCTTTAGCAATATAAACTCCACAAGGCTCATCTATGGTCTCCTCAAGATGAGTAGCATCACATGGAACATCAAAGTCACCATCTTGACCTAACTCATGTGTAGGGAATTGCTCCTCCACATGCATTTGAGTATTTAATTCAGGGGCTCTTGAAACGTCAGAAGCCTCATCAGGTTGGAGTATTGATGAAGATGATCCGACCAACAAACACTGACGGCCCATATAACAAAGAAAATCCCAACACTCCATAGGTTCCATACATAGAATTCGTCCATTGCTCATGTATTCAGCCAACTCAAGAGTTTCATGATTCATACCCTCAATAATGCCCATGCAAAAGCTTCCAATATCAATATGAAGTCCCTGAGCACCAAGTCCATCCATATAATCTTGGAATCTAACGAAGTACCAATGAAATTGCTCATCCTGAAATTGTTTACATTCGAACAAAGCCATAGATTAGTAGCACGGGTGTGGACCCTAAGCTAGGTCCACACAAGAGTAACAAAACAATAAACACAAGAAAACAACCGAGTCGCCGGCAACGGCGCCAATTTGATAAGCGGTATTTTAGTCGTGTTAATACCTATCAAAATAATCCAAACAACCCAACTAATGTAGTAGGGAAGTAAGGGTCGATCCCACAGAGACTCAGGTTTTCAGTGTTTATTGTTGTATTACTCAGAGTTAGAAAAGGGGGGTTTGAATATGAATCTAAAAACTAAATTAACTAAGGAATGTAAAATAAAAGATGATTTGTAAAATATGGGAGAAGTATGCTTAACCAGTTAACATCCATTGTGAACGTGATTATTGATCATTGATTATCAAAATTCTCTTTTTATCTTGACTAATCTACTGCGGAATGCTAATAACCCAACTTCATGGAATTATTAATCCTACTTCAATTCTAGTTATTAGCCCGACCGGTACTAACAACCCTAATTATCAAACAACCTAAGAGACCTCCTAGATTCAACTTGACAACAGCATTAAGATTCAAGTATCAATAGGAACATGTATTCAGAGCAACCAGACATCCAAATAACATGCGATTGAATTCTCTTCTCTAATTAACTAGTCCTACCAGTCCTAGGTTGATTAAAGGTTCTACTTATGATCTAATTAACACCGACCGGTAATTAGAAAGATCTAGTTGTAATTCAACCTAGAGATTCAATTAGATGATCAAGCTAATAAAACCCTAGGCTGAAATTAATCAATTAAGCATAGAGATAACAATCTAGTCAAGGAAAATTAAGAACAATCAAACCTCACAATAATACTTCGTTCACAACTTCAATTAACTAGTTAAGCAAAAGGAATTTAGCTACTCAAAGACATGGAAAAGCTTACAAAGTTTCCCATAGGGTTCTTGTTCTCCAAGTCTTCAATAATCAATCAAAGATTCAAAGATATGAAGATAATCCAAACCTAGAAAACAAAAGCTATTTATATATCTCTAAGGTTCCCAAAAATATATCTAAAAAGATAACCCAAAAGGCCCAAAAAGAATCCCATAAAAATCTCGTACACAACTCGGACACGGGTGAAAACTCGGGCAAGCACCCAGAAACGCGGTCGCGTTTTCGATGCCTTGCCCGCGCTTTCACGGCAGAGACTCAGGTCTCGAAACGCGGGATGAACCCCTAAAGCGCGGGCGCGCTTTCGTGCCAGGCCGCGCTTTCAACACTGGTCGTCACGTATCATTTCAGAGGCTGTTTTGACCCACTTCGAGTTGGAATTTGGACTCGGAGTAAAAAGATGAATTGTAGCTCTTTGAGTTAGCTTTCCAATAACACCAAAATCAACCCAATCCGACCACCATAGCTCCAGATCCAGCCCTTACAAGCAAGAGGTGTCGAAACAACAACTCCAATACATAGTCCGGATCCAAGTGTGCTTTTCCCATCACCTCTTGGGCTAATCTCATAGCTTGGCTCTCTTCTTGCTTTCTCCAATACTTTGGCTTCACCTCCTCTCCACTTATTGTCTTCACATCTACAATTAAAAACCACAACAAAGTGTAGATATCCGAATCTTTCTACAAACTAACAAAACTAGCAAAACTAACTAAAACTATACGAAAAACCATAAAAATCCTAACTAAACATGTCCTAAAACACTACCTAATATGTGTCTATCAAAGAACTTTGAGATCAAAACTCAATTCATCTCACTTATCAAGAGGGACCAATTTCAAGGGAGACCAAATGAGTGCCCGATTGAGCATGTGAAGCAATTCAAGGATCTATGTGAGACCATCTCGACGGATGAGGAGACGCTCGAGTACGTGCTACTCAAGGCCTTCAAGTGGTCGTTGGGAGGCAAGGCGTTGCATTGGTTGGAGAGCCAAGCACCTCGATCCATCGCATGATGGAGGGCTCTCAGCGAAGCATTCTTGATGAAGTTCTTTCCTCCAACAAAGACAACGGAGCTTAGAAGGAAGATAGCAAGTTTTCAAGAAGGAGCCCATGAGCCACTCTTTGAGGCTTGGGATCGGTTCAAGGAAATGTCGAGGCAATATCCAACGCATGGGCAACAACCTTATGTTCTCCAAGACATATTCTTCCAAGGAATCAACCCCGCCACCAAGGACAAGTTGAACCTTCACACCGATTGTGGGTTCATTGATTTGCCACCGGAGCAAGCATGGGAGTTGCTAGACAAACTCTCCGACTACGAAGCCATGTACGGAGTGAGTCAAGTCAACAAGGAGGCAAGAGTCCAAGGAGATGGTACAAGGAGGCTTTACGACCCGAAGAGTGAAGAGGTTGATAAAGATGTGAAGATTCAATTCCTTGAGGATGAGTTGAACAAGATGAGGAGGCAAATGAATCACTACAAGCAAGCTTCAAGAGCATGTGAAGAATGTGGTTCTTTCAAAGCATGGAGCTCAAGAGTTTCCCAATGAACGCCAAGTTCGCTTGGCCGAGCAAATCGAGGAGGTACACTATGTTCAAAGAAACTATGGAGGAAGAGCCAACTTCAACAATGGAGGGAATGGAAGGTGGAACCAAGGCCAAGCCAATGGCTACAACAACAACTACAACCAAAACAAGCCAAGGGCCCAACCACCACCATACCGACCCCCGGGGTTCTATGAGTAAACTCCACAATGGGCACAAGACTTGAAGAATCAATTCACCAATGTGGAGAGAAGAGTTGATGAGATGAGCACCCAATTCAAGGAGTTTGGTGTATGGAGAAGACAAGTGCACAACCCATTTGTTCACATGGCGAATCAACTTCCAAGAGAGGAAGGGAGACTCCCGGGCCGACCCGAGGAGAATCCCCGTGCCCCACAACAACAAAATGAAGTCCGAGCCATAGGATTGAGGAGTGGACGGAGTTTGCCCGAGCCACAAGTGCCAAGGACAAGAGAAGAGAGTCGGACCGAGTTGCCCAGGAACTCGGGCCCGACGTGCCAAGACGTCGATCCAGAAGACGGAGAAAGTCCCCTGACCCGGACCGAGGAGGAGTGGAACTCGGGCCCGAGGTGCCCTGTTGTCGGACCGACTTTCCCGGATGTCCCCTGCCCTAGGACCGAGGTTCTGAACATCGGTCCCGGTGTTGATCCCACGTCGGTCCAAGCTGAGAATGTTGAGAATGGTCCAAGTCGATCCAAGGAAGTGGATTCAACCAAGAAACAAGGTGGCACAACTCTTCCTTATCCATTGAAGAAGCCCAAGGAAGTTGTATAGGGCAAGTTTAAGAGGTTTTTGAAGCTCTTGCAAGGTTTGAACATCACCATACCATTCACCGACGCTCTAAGTGAGATGCCATCATATGCAAAGTTCTTGAAGGAAATTTTGAGCAAGAAGAGGTCGATTGTGGAGATGCAAGGCGAGGTGAAAATCTTGGAGCTACCTCAAAAATTGGGTGATCCCGGAAGATTTGCAATAACCGTGGGGATTGGATCCCAAAACTTCAAGGCTCTTTGTGATTTAGGAGCAAGCATATCGGTTATGCCCATGAGCATATGGAGAAGGGCTAACCTTGGTGATATGGAACCGGTTGACATGAGTCTTACTATGGCCAATGGTTCATCTACGAAGGCCACCGGAATCTTAGATGACGTCCCGGTTGATGTTGGGAGGTATTTTGTCCCCGACGATTTCGTGATCCTAGATATGAAAGGAGACCCTTTGGTGCCCATCATTCTTGGAAGGCCGTTTCTAGCCACGGCGGGTGCCAAATTTGATGTGAGAAATGGAAAGGTGACTTTCGAGATTGGCGAGGATAAGGTGGAGTTCCATTTCAACAAAGCTCTAAATGAACCGGATGCTTTGGGAATCTTGAAATTGGAGGAAAGTGCCAAGCGTAAAAGAGAGGATGTAAAAGCCACAAGAGAGGAAGAAGCACCTTTGAGGAGCCATGACATGGTCAATGTTCAAGAGCAAGAGAGAGAGTTGCTAGATCCAAGTGAACACCATGAGGAGTCAAGAGGTGAAGATAGTCCAAGAGGCCATGAAGAGTATCCTTCTTCGTATCCTTTTGATGTGGGAGACTCTTACATTTGTTTAAGTGATTTGAAAGAGGATCTAGAAGATGGTTACATATGTTTGAGTGATTTGAAAGAAGATTTGAGCTATAATGTCATTGAGTCCCCTAGAAATTCTCTAGATGTTTGTGATGTAGGGAATGAAGATCAAGTTGAGAAGGAGCAAGAAGTGCAAACCTACATCAATCACAAGTGGTGGTTTTATGGCTATGAGGGGCGTGGAGATGGACATGACTACGGTGATCAATTCACCATTTTTCATCCACCGTGAAGGTCGAGGTTAGAAGTCAAGCTAGTGACTTAAAAGAAGCGCTCCTCGGGAGGCAACCCGAGCTTAGTAGGTTCATTTTCGTAGTTTTTAGTTTGTTTTTGTTGGGACGCTATCAAGGACGCTTGTGTACTTGTTAGTGTACCACACAACCGTCCCTTAGTTTTCATATGACAAACTCACTTTGATTCTAATAAAATTGTCCAAGTGTTCAGGAACGCCAGTGACAAAAGGACAACAAGTGTGTATGAGCGTCCCCCAGGCTTAGGGACGCTAGCTAACAGGAAGCAAGGACCAGCTAGAGACTACTTAAGCAAGGACGGAGTCCCAAGCATGTAGGAACGCAAGAAAGGAGTCCTTACTCACTAGCCGACAGGATGACATCACTCGACAATGTTTGATCATCCAAGGACACGTGGAGACCGATCCTGTAGCGGAGTCCAACACTACGTGGCGGACGATCCTGTTGCAGAGTCCATCAACACGTGGCGACCGATCCTGTAGCGGAGTTCATCATACACAGCTGGATACAGGAAGCTTCCTCATCACCGCCCTACTACGTGGAGGAAGATCCTGTAGCCACGTCCACGAAGGGCATGATCGTCCCAGAGAAATGACGCCCTTCCCCAAGTCCTATAAATACCCCAAGGCATTTATTGTGACGTTAACGCTTTCGGAGAATATTCAGAGAGAATCAGAAGAAAGCGGCTCACTCAAGAACACGAAGAACTAACTCAAGAACTCAAGAACAGTGCTAGAACCTGTGTTAGATCGAGTGAGACTTGTAACCAAATCACAAAACAGTTTGTAATCAGAAAAACCAAAAAGAGAGAGAGAGTTATGCGAAGTACTGCAGAACGCAGGGATATAGTCCTTTAGTAGATTGAACCAGCTTAAGTTGTAGGCTTAGAGGAGTCCTTTACTAGTGAACTTAGGGAAAAGCTAAGTGTCAGAGAACTGTAAAGACTCGCCAGTACAACTGTAAGAACGTTCAATAAAAAGGAAGAACTATTCAAAAATCTTCCAAGGAGGTAGAGGTTTACACTCAAGGACTACTTGGTCTTGAGTGGTTCCTCTATAATTCACTGCGTTCATCTATTATCTGTTTAGTACTTTATTCCGCTGCATTACTCAAGGACGCCCCTACTCCTCGTAGGGACGCCTAACCAAAGGACGCCTTTACCAAAGTAAAGGACGTCCCTTAGTACTAACGATCCAACAGTTTTTCTTTGTCTTAGCTTAGATTCTTTCTAATCTCTCCTTAGCATGTGTTTTGTGGAATTGTGTGTTGTGTGAGCTTCATGATTGAGTATGGTAGTGGTGAAAATAATAAAAGGACTTGTGGGTAAAGAATTGCCAAGAAGAGGGAATTTTAGGAAGCCAAACCAAGCCGGATCGAGGTACCCAGTACCTCGGGCCCGACGTAGGTGACGTCGGTCCAACTTAGCCGGTCAACCTTGGTCTTGATTTTGAGGAAATGCCCATTATACCCTTCTGACCTAACTTTGTCTCTTACCCATTTAAAGCCTTCTTTCCCATACCTACCTCTCATCACCTTCATAACCACCTTCCCAAAATACCAAGCTCACTCCAAAAAACCCCCAAATCGATCCCCATCTCCATCACACTCGATCCCCTAGTAAACTTCACAACAATCTCAATCCAACACCCTAGCCATCCCCAACATCGATCCCAAAGACCAAAAATCCCAACAAGTCCCATAGTTCTTCATCCCTCTCCTAGATCTAGGTGGAGAATTTGAGTTCTAAGAAGTTTGATTGATAGCAAGTCTTTGTCTCTTCCAATTTGGTATGTGAATCTCAATCTCTACTTGATTCCTTGTGAATTTCATGCTTTTATTATTTGAATTGAGATTTGCCATGATTGAATGAGCTTAGATCTTGAGCATCCATGGTGTCTTGCATGAATAGTGGAATTTGATCTTAATTGTTGATTATGCATGTTAGAACCTACTTGGAACTTCGATTGATGAAGAGAAATGGTTGATTTTGGATTTTAGGAGCATGATAGAGTGATTTTTGGGTGAAATAGGTAGAGAAGTCGAGTTGATGCTCGGACCGAGATACCCAGATCTCGGGTCCGACGTTGAGAAGTCGGTCCAAGACTTGGACCGAGGTTGAGTACCTCGGGCCCGACGTCTTGTGTTGGTCGGTCCTAGTGCTATTTGGCTTTCTCTTGTGTGAGCTTTAGGATTCATGAGCTTGATTGTTGGTTAAGGCTTGTTTATCATGATATATCTTCTAGCTTGACCATTGTGGTGTGATCCTTTGTTCATACATGTTGGATTTTGTGGATTAAGTGTCTAGAAGACAAGTATGGGGTCATAATCTTGTGTGATAAGTTGTTTGTTGTGGAAGCATGTGATTTTGTTGAAGTTGTATAGATCTTATCTTGTAGTTCTTTGCTTTGAATGTGTGTAGGTACCATGACAACCCGAGCATCTTCTTCACGCATGGAGAGGCCATCCAAGAAGTCCAAGAAGTCAAAGAGGGTGCAAAAGATGGATGATGTACAATTTGAGGATGATGATGTGGCTCAAAGCTTTGAGCGATACATGGGTCTAGCTCACCACACTAGGTGGCTAGATTGGGAAGCTATAAGGAAGATGGGCATGAACATGGCGCTTGACCGTTGCTACTCTCACATTGGTCTCAACGTGATGCTAAGGTGGAACAACACTCACTATCCCGCCTTAACGTCGGAGTTTATGGCAACATTCAAGTGCACTTATGAAGGAGTTGAGAGTGAGGGCATGATCTCCTTCCAATTGGGCAACGAGTTGCAAGAGCTCTCTCTAAGGAATTTGGCTACCTACCTTGGATTCCCTTTTCCGAGAGACGAAGCTTTTGTGGACAACGAGAAGGTGAATTACCTTTGGAGATATGTAGCGGGAAGGAGCGAGATGAGGAAAGGAGCCTCAACCAATGAGATAGCAAGTCCCCTCTTCCGAGTCATGATCCGAGCTTTGGGATGTGCCATCTTTGCTAGGCACGAGCTTAGTAAGCCGATGAAGGAAGAAGCCATGTTGCTCTATGAGATGTTGTTTCACAATGAGAAGCCGATGAACCTCACATGGGAATGGGTGAAAATGGTGAGGGATTTCCAAAGTTCTTCATGGATTTACTTTGGAGGGATGATAGCCCTCTTGGCTCATCGTCTTGAAGTGGATCTTTCCAAGTACACGCCGGCACCAAATGGGGTAGAGTTCATGGATCTCAAGTACTTCAAGAAAGCTAACATCATCAAGGAGAGGCAAGTCACCGGTGCACCACCTATCTAGCACCTCACTCCAACTTTGACAAGGTGCACATTCCTTTGGGGCCACGTCTCTTCGACCTCTCGAGCTACTATAATTGGTTCCAAGTGTGGGCGGGCAAAGAGAATCCTTTTGGAGAGCCGGAGGGGACGATTGAGTGTAGACGAAGTGCCTGACACATTCGTTTCACTACCCCTCAAGCTTCTCCGGACACCAAAGATGAAGAGCCCAACCAATTTGAGTTTGCAAGGAGAGAGGCCATGGATGTTGACTCGCCTCCCGAAAGAAAATGATGGATACCGCAACTTGCTCACCGACCACGCTCCAACGCTCTTGGACCGAGATGCAAGCCACCTCGGGCCCGACGTCCATCAACGTCGGTCCGACACCTTCTTGCCCGAGCCGGTCCCTAGTGGCTTTGAGAGAGGAGAGGGAAGTGGAACAAGGCAAGAGCAACCAAGTTTTGGAGGGTACGAGGGTTATGCCCAATGGTATGGGCCCGGAATGGTCTTCTCCGAACCTCAACAATCGGTGGACATGAACTTCCTAGCCAACCAATTGACTCACCTTCAACTCCAACAATCAAGCATGCTACAAGAGGCACACCAACTCAACCTTCAACAACAACACTTGAACTTTCAACAACAACAACTCTCCCACCAACAAGAAGACTTCCAAGCTCAATTTGAAGAGGTGTACCGTAACATTGCTTACACTAGGCGTGATGTGGTTGATTTGAGAGCGGTAGAGGATCAAAGATGGAGCGTTCAAGAGAGCTTCAATGAATGGATGATCGGGAACTACTCTTCCCGAGAGGACCCATGGACGCGCCCCACACCTCAACTTCAACCGCCAAGTCAAGATCCTTTCCATGCCCATGTGTACGAGTGAGAGACGCAAGCACGGCTCCAAAGAGGACGCCGCCGAGGACACCCTCCAAACTAAGCCTCAACATGCCAATCAAGAATAAGGATAAGCGGACGCGCCCCACACCTAGACTTCATTTTGTTGCATATCCAAGGCAAAACAGTTGAACATGTTATGCACAGCTGCTGGATAAGCGGACGAGATTGATTTAGAACGTTAGCTGTTAATTTTCGGGGGGTCTAACGAAATTTACTCACTCAGCATATCAGCGGACGATTTGTACATGGCCCCTTCTATAAGGATAGAGGTTTGTCCTTGATGCTTTGATTTGCGATCATCCATCTCAAATTTCATTTTAGTATTGTGTGAGCTATAACAAAATTAAGGGGCGCTGAAATATATGTATGGCCATCTCCAAAGTCCAATCCAACGATTTCTAAAGTATATAACATACTATAAAACCCTTACCCTACCCAAAAACAACATTGAGGTCATAACTAGCATAAAGCGAAAGCTCCCTTGTAGCTGTGTAGAACTAAAACGACCCGCCTAAACTAAAGCAAAATCTTCCCAATCCTGTATATCTACTATGTAAACAACACTCAGCTCGGTGCTTTGCAGGAGAAATCAGACAACCGAATCGATGCCAAATCGCTCTCCTTCAGCCTCCTATCATCCATTTGTGCTACATTTTTCTTTCCGGGAATACTTGAAAAGCCATAGAGACGACGAGAACTCTCCATTGTGTACAATCACATGCCTTCTTGGCTCTACATAGTTGTCACAATTTGCCCCATACGAAATCGGCTTCACCACATTTTTCATGGACATATTTCAGCCTCTCCACTGATTTGCATATTCCACTGCAGTGCCAATCATACGATGCTACACACAGATTGCCTGCTTGGGTCTTTGATTCACAATCTGTCAAGTGATAGTTAACAGCCACACAAACCGTAAAAGTTAGTTATTCACTAGAAACTTCTTCTATTTTATCGTAATGAGTAAAAGAGATTGACAAGTTCACCTGGGGGTGTTCCACAACACATGTTATGATCGTCTACATGTTCCACATCCAAACCAATAAACCAAGAACCAAGAGATACATCTTCATTTGCATACGTGTGTAGTATTGGCCTGCGCAATTTTGTATGTGATGAAACAAGAAACTCAAAGATGCAGCAAACCAAATCTATATGATCAAATCATTTTCAGATTGACTTCTTCTTTCTAACATGACAGACAAATGAAAAAAGAGAATCCAAAATAGGCAATTGCAAGCAATATAATGATGGATCAAGTTCTCACTTGTTTATCGAAATGTATGTTGCTAGATCCCTTGAGATAGCATATATTTGACCAGTTGCATGACGGAAGTATTTGTTTCCTTCTTCCCCAAATTTCCAGAATTCTGGTTCATGGTACTTAACACTCCTATAACAAACAGTTAAATAACAATACGATTTGTGAATGAGCACGATAGAACAAATATCATCAAGTAAAGTGACACGTCACAGGTCACACAATAGAGAAAAGAAGCCTCTATGAAGCTTACTTTTGAGAAAGAACAGGTCCAGATTTCATACAGCCTATATACACTCTGGATTTTGTCCTATAATGCTCAAGCTTTGCAGCCAGTTGACCTGCAAAAGACATGAATATCAGAAATTTTGTGCTTTTGGTGGATTTGTAACAAAATTAATCCAAATAGGAAAGTACATGAAATGATGAAAGCTATAACTAGACAATGTATACCAAGATTTAAATGGACATCATCATCTACTTTGACATAAAAGTCAGCATCCCATTTGGCAAGAGCAGTGGAAAAGAAGATCTTCGTTTTCGCAGATAGTTCGTGGTACCCTTCAACATGCTCCTGAATAAAACTCCCCAGTCAAAAAATCTGGCTAGTGCTTTTTCATTACTAAGATTTATCAAGCAGCTAAGAATTTGTTTATCAAGGATGATTTCTCACCAGTAGAAGGAAGTCGTGATGCTGAGCTTCCTCTGAGGCAATAGCTTGATCCAGAATACTATTCTGTTTGGCACTAATCAATTCATGCATAACAGGATGGTCACATCTCTTTGAAAACAGATATAATACAGAGATAATTGTTGCAATAAAGGATATCATTTTGCCACAATGTACGCCGTGGTACTTAATTAAACACGGCTTGCTTATGTTGCTTCTAAGGTGCCATTTTTTCAGGTTACAACTGTCACCTTGGTCTATAGTACAGCACTAACAGCTTAACAGGCAGAAAGCACAGAGTTGGATCCAGTCACCTTAAATTGTCTAGCTGATCAAACTATACAGTCTACACTGTAAACTCAATCAGTAGTTTTATTTGGAGTGACTATGAACTAAGAATAGTACACTTCTGTAAGTAGTGTGAATAAAAGGTTGTCCTTCAAGATCAGCAATTAAATTTACATGGCACCTTGAGGACTAAACACACATTTTGTGTTCAGAAAGAAGATGGTATGTTTTGCTTTGACGAAAAGTC
Source organism: Polygonum maritimum (assembly GCA_963924305.1). Taxonomy (NCBI): domain Eukaryota; kingdom Viridiplantae; phylum Streptophyta; class Magnoliopsida; order Caryophyllales; family Polygonaceae; genus Polygonum; species Polygonum maritimum. The sequence continues at coordinate 9,173,938 of OZ002736.1, read as the reverse complement.
TAATGACTACTACTATAGTTTTATCATATAAAGAACCCTTAATAGCTTGTAGAAAGAGAGTAGTAAAATAACATACGTGTGACCAATCATAAAGCGCACAACAATGCCCTTTTCCTTCTCCAGTTTCAGCAGTCTTTCCCCTGAATACACAGAAAGCTCCCATCAGGAAAACCACAATGCAGTGCTATTTGCTACAAGGTATATAGAAGAGGGCCTTGAAACCAATTACCTTGTGGCATCCAAGTCTCTCTGACCGAATCACGCCTTCTCCTACTGCTAAAAGCAGTATTAATTCCAACCACCACTAGCATCCTTTTCCTAGGCTGCCCGTCTGAGGATGGAACGGCAGATCCAGGGGGGCCTTCAAGAGAACTCCCACTCTCCAACGAACTTCTGCTTGCAGACAGTTCCATCTCGAGCATGCCAACTGACTTATCCAATGACCTAACATAGGATCAGAAAACCCCAAGAACATTCTATCACATTGTTTCACCATCATAATACTCTACCACATATATCCACATCTAAAGGGTTGGATCAACTCACTTAACGACTTCATGAGTTCCGTGTACTTCAACCATTACACCTTCCTCAACTCCAGGCTTCTACAAATACCCGAAAAAAAGAGGTCATTTCTATATCATGCAAAAGCCTAATTCAAAGCTTATGAAATATTTCAACAACGACTTGCCATCATTTAAATCCATAAAAAAAGAGGTTTGTGAAGGAGCTTGTTGAGACTATAAAACCTATTCTACGTCGGGAAATTGAACCTAAACCACCCACCATATAAGTAGATGAGCTACTGCCCCTATTGCCAATTAGTTTTAGGGGACCCACGAGCTTATGTGTTAGGCCTATCGCGCATATGCGCACGAACCGACGTGTGAACCCCACATCATATATATAGCCCACCGACATTAACAGAACTTTACCTTCTTAGAGAAACAATCATCTGAGACGATTCCGAGCTCCTGGTTATGCGGATGGACTGTAACTAAGGCGCCATTAGAGTCGGACGGCGACCTCAACCTTCCAATTTCAACACAAAAAATAATTACTAAAGAACTTAACAAACACGTAATGACTGAAAAATGATGAGATCATATGAACAGACGAGTGAAAAAAGCTGTTGGTGAAGATGACGCCGAGGAAGAAAGACGAGACGCAGAAGACGAACACCCATACGGGGGTGACCTTGCCAGGGCTTCGAGTCTTCACCATAATTTGGCAACGAGAGAGTCGCTCCGTGAATGAAGAAAGAGGAGAAGAGGAATAACTGAATTAAGAAGCGGAGATGGAAATGGAAATGGAAAGAGGAAGGAAGCTCAACTTTGCTTGCATTCGTTGTTGTGGGGTTTTCAAACTCTCTGCCCGCGTTCAACGTCAACGGGGCTGCTTTTCTTCTCTTCCACACCTATCTCCCAACTTGAGGAACCCACTCGTTTTTCGATTTTGGTCTGTTCAATTTGACCTTGACCCGAGTTCCTTTCCGTCGACTTTTCTTTCAATCCTCGTCTCTGTCTCTGCTTAACTATCACCATTCTAACTGTCCCTCCTTCTACAGCTTCAATACACTGACATTCTTCGATACATTCCGTTAACGATTTCAAACAATTGCCCCCAAGTTTCAAATAGTTTCAGAATTATCCCTTTTCTTTCTTTTTTTATTTTAAGCAAATGGCTTCTTTTTTTTTTTTTTTTTTCCGATCAGAAGCAAATCGCTTTTCTATCTGTGTGCGCATTTATTTATTTATTTATCACTTCTATAGGAGGGGGTGGGGGTAAAGACTAAAGACAACCCCTTATGAATTTACCTTCTTATTTTGTAATGGATAGTCCATATTATTTTTAATCTTTTTACTTTTTAAAAATTGAATATTTTATATTATTATTAAAATTATTTTTTATTTTCAAAAAAATCAAATAATGTAAAAACTGAACTTATAGTAACAAAAAATCAACTAACAATAAGTAAAAGGTGAACTTATTATACAAAAACTTAAACTCCTACATATTATAAAATTGAACTTTTAACATATTAAAATGAACTTTTGGCTGTAAAAATTTACCTACCACATTTATGGGTTATAGCTTTTTTTGTGAAGAAACATATTTTTTATCTATTTTAAATTTTTTTGTTTTTATTTATGTATTACAATAGTTATTTTTAATTAATAAAATATTAAACTAAAATAATTTTATTTTTTTGAAAAATAGAATCATAGAAAAATGAACTCGAAAGATATAAAAATTGAACTCATAATACAAAAAAAAGAACTAATAGTAAAAACAATTGAACTCATATAATATTGAAAAAAAATTGAGCTCATAGTATTTATAAAACGAACTTTTAGTATATTAATGTCAACTTTTAGTGTATAAAATTGAACTCTTGTACTTAAATGCTCTAACGGTATTTTTCAAAAAAAAAATAATATCGCTTTTGTAAAAAAACATTTTCCTAGAAAAAAAAACTAGACTATCTATTACATGGTAAGGAGGTAAATCAGTAATTCTTACCATAAGACTAGTCCTCACTTGAGCCAAAACCTTTATAATGAATACTATAATTGTGGAATCTATATATACAGATAGGTTCTAGTGAGGAGAGTCGTTGTGGTAAGGACAACCCCTTATGGTGATAAGCAACTCAATCCATTCGATTTACCTCTTTACCTTATAATGAATGGTCCATGTTATTTAAAATTTTTAAATTTTTAAGAAAATAAGTTTTTTATTATTTTAAATTTTATTTTTATTTTCAAATAATGGAATAATATAAATGTTGAACTTGTAGTAACAAAAAATGAACTAACAATAGGAAAAAAGTGAACTTATTATACAAAAAATCGAACCCGTACAAATTACAAAATTGAACTTCTAATACACGTAATTGAACTTTTAACATATTAAAATGAACTAGCTTAACATGTTGTGCCATGCATGACTATTACACTTAAGAATATTAAAACTAAGTTATAGATTTTATAAATAAATTTATTGAAAAACATAATATAAGTTTCATTATATGAACATACATGTTTGTTTCTTCTAAAAAGAGTGATATTGCTTTTGAAGTTCATATAAGCTGAATAATATATATATATATAAGATATAGTATCGAAACTCATTTATATATATTTTATAAAATCTAATTGTAAGAATATAAATTGGTATTTTACTTATACTTTTTTTTCTCATATATTAATAATGACTATCATATATTTAAATATGAAATTAAACAATACAATACTTCATCAATTGATATACTGATAAAGTTTATCATAAGTTAATAGAAAAGGTAGGAAAACCACAAATATACTTGTATTAAGGAAATAATTTTAATCCATTAATCAAAGATTTTGCTTAATTTGTATGTGATATATTTTTCCCTATAATGTTTAATAGTTAATAATTGATAATAGTTTTTTTTTACAATGCATAAGAACAAATTCAATAGGCTAAATTTTTTTTTTTTATCAACATATAAAACAAAATCAAATATAATAGGTAAGAAAAAATCTAGTTGATCATGTAATTGAAAAGTTCATAAGCTTAAAAATGATAAATTTATTTATATAAATCAAATAATAAAGTAAATTTATGATAAATTTGTTTTTTATTGATAGATAAATAGACATTTTTTTATTATATATTTTTTCATATATTTATAGGTTTTTACATAAAACCTATATAAAAGGTGTGCCTAAGACTAACTGTTATATATCTTTGGGACAGTAATTGTTATTAGTTATTAATATGTTTTAGAAATATTAAATTTTATGAGATTATAATATAATACTTACTTTACTTTACTTTATAACCCAGTAGAGTTCCCCTTCCGGGGAATCTGGGGGGTCAGGTTAGGGGCACCCCTGGCTTACGCAAAGGGGGTGCGCCCGAAAGACCCAAAGAAAAGAAAAGAAAACTGAAACTGAAACTCAGTTATGTGCCAATCATAACTGAATTTGGTTAAAATGCACCAAAATTGATGTAGGGGTCATATCCAACTCAAAGGCACTATAACAGCCAAAAAGCATGTTGATTAGGCACTGTGTTTATATGTGTTTCAAGATGAGCATTTAATGAAGGGTAATAAATGGGCAAAACATTTCAATTTTATATGTTTTATGGATATATAGATCAGTGGGTTAATTCGGATTTGGGTTGTGCATTCTCGAGTTAAAGGTGACTTCATGTCAAAACTTAATCTTTAATCAGTTAATTCGGATTTATATTTACATTATCCGTTATAAAATTTGTACTAGTTAGATTTTACTTGTAAAATAGAATAAACATTAAAGTGAGTTCCAACACATTAGATTATATATGATACGGGTCTTAAATTAGTTAGACTTGTAATTGAAAGACCCATTCCATAGACATTAAACAATGTCATTTGTCATCATATTAATGATCATTTTATTGCAAGATTCATTTAAAAGTTCATGCTTTATTCTAAAATCACTCCAAATTTTAGATACTTGCCCTATTAAGATTAAAGATGAATTGGTACAACAAGCCCACCAATTAGAAACATTCAAAATTAGATACCGGGAATGTGATTTTCTAATTCAAACTAATAAAAGTGCAATTAATATTTGGAAATTACGCTTCTTAGAACTGGTCAACAACAACTTTTGGAACTTGTATCACCCCATCTTATCCCACATAATAACATACACTAGAACGTTGAACGCGGTTGACTACATGCAATGGATTTTGCCCAAGGACGAACTTTTCAAACCTAAATTTTAGAGATGAAATGTTGAGGAACATCTAGAAGTAACGTTGCTATGTATTATTGCTTTACTGAAATCCAAAGCACTATTCACCTTTGCACTATATAGAAGTATTTATACTGCAAGCAGTTTCGTGTACAATCTGCAAATATTTATACATCAGAACTCAAATGAGGGCAAAGTTCTAAGAGAAAGTATAATTTTACTAAAGGCCAAAATTCTAAGAGAAATTAATTATAATTGTACATCAAAATACCAGATACATCTCTTCAGCATATAAAAATGTACACATGTTGCCCCATTCCGTTATGCCCACAAATATTTACACAATTCAGATAGATACATGGCTACAGAAAACCTCACCATTTATCACGACAACTACAAATACCTTCCTTCATATGGTGAAAGAATCCTGCATCTTTCACAAAAAAGTCCCTTCCTATGATCTTGGACGAGAGCTTTGCAGAAGTGTGACAGTCAATGCACATCCGAATGTTCTTTGAGACGCGAATCGTCTGGGAACCATTCAAAGAGATGATCCCGCAACATATGGCGAGCTTCACTGTGTGCAAACATGTCAACTGGCTTGACTTTCCATTAGCATCCAATACAGGATCTAGAGGTGTACAACCAACAAGCTTCATTTCACCAGCCAATTCATCCCATGTATCCATGATATTCTCCAACATGGGAGCCGAGTACAAGTTTCCTTGTTGGAAGATCTTAATATCACCACCAATGTCAACGGAGCTGCACTCTTTCAAACCCGACAGCTGACGAGTCTCCATCATGGCTCTTAAACTCCTAGCAGAGTCCCACAAACCGACTGAAGTATAGATGTTAGATAGAAGGATGTAATTGGAGGCGTTTTCTGGTTCAAGTTCAAAAAGTGCCTTTGCAGCTTGTTCGCCTATTTCTGGATTTGAATGGATTCTACAAGCCTTCAAAAGAGCAGCCCATGTACAAGCGTCTGGCACATAAGGCATCTTTCTAATGAATTCCAGAGCTTCGTCAACCAATCCCGAACCTGCCATGACAGAGACCATACACGTGTAGTGTTCCAAACCCGGGACCAGTCCGTACTTTCTACTCATTGAATTAAGATACTTCCATGCTTCCTCTGACAAGCCATCACGGGCACAAGCTGAGAGCAGAGCAATGAATGTCACACTGTCTGGGAGAACCCCTGAAGCTTCCATTCGTTCGAACAAGGCAACAGAATTCCTGGCCATTCCATAAGCTGCAAAGGATGAAATCATGGAATTCCATACTGCAGCATCTTTACTTGTTTCTGAATCAAAGATCATTTCTGCTTCTGAAAGGCTTCCACATTTAGCATACATGTCTACTAGAGTGCATACAAACTTATCCTTGCAACCGTAGAAAGCGTTTTTGATAACAAGACCATGAAGAACTCTTCCAAAGCTTAGAGCCGCCATGTCTCCACAGGCTCGTATGAGGATTAATAAGGTGACTTCACTTGGTTCAATTTCAGCTTCCAGCATTCGTTTGAACAGAAGGATAGCCTCGTATGGTTGCCTATTGGCAACACAGGCAGACATCAGAATATTCCATGACACAGTGTTTCGGGTCTCCATTCTCCAGAATACCTCCTTTGCAGCATCCTTATCATGACATTTTGCATACATATCAACCAATGCACTTGAAACAAATACATTAGACTCGAGATTATTTCTAAGAACATAGGCATGCATTTCTTTTCCCTGAAGCAGAAGTTCTAGGTCACTGCAAGCTGCAAGAGCACCGGAAATGGTGACATGATTCGGTTTAATCGGTACCTTAAAGCGACCAGTAGAAGGCGATTGCATTGCTTGGAATAAACTTAAAGCTTCTTGACTCATCCCACACTGCTGAAAACCAGAAATCAAGATGTTGAATGTGACAACAGTAGGCTGCAAACCAGCGTTGATCATGTCATTGAGCAGCTCATAAGCCTCATTCTTCTTTCCATCCTTTACATGAAGTCCAATTAGTGTGTTATAACTGATTTTGTCAGGTCTTATACCACTATTTTGCAGTGACCCAAACATTTCCATAGCCATGCTTGATTTCCCTTCACTTGCATAGGCAGCAATCATCTCATTCCATACAGCAGTGTTCCTTTGATTCATTCGCGTAAAAACCTTTTCAGCCTGATCAACAGATCCACATTTTGTGTACATGTTAATTAATGAACTTGCCACACGAATATTTCCACAGAACTCATTTTTAAATGCAAATCCATGAACTGACATCCCTAGTTTCAAGTCCTTCAAACCGGAACACGCTGATAGCACATTTACAACCGTGACCGGATTTGTAGTATTATTGCACGTCCTCAATACCTTACAGAACAAATCCAAAGCAGACTCGTAACATTTGCTTTCAACACAGCCAGAAATGATTCCGTTCCAAGTGTTCACATTTGCAATAAGCCCTGTTTCTTCCATCCCTTGTAAGTGTTCTAGAGCTGACTCTATCTTTCCATTCCGAGCTAGACTAGACAGAAAAGCACTCCAAGAAATCAAATCGGCCTGCAACCCGTCTGACTGCATTGCCCAAAACGCATCAGATCCTTCTTTCAGAAGTCCATTGTTAAAATAAGCCACAACAAGTGAAGTCCATGAAACCACATCTCTTCCTTTCATACTGTCAAAAACACCCCTGGTGTATCTCAAATTTCTGCAATTTGCATAGACACCAATGAGAGCATTACCAACAACCACATCTTCAAAGAAGCCCCTCCTGATCCCATATCCATGAATCATTCTCCCAGTTCTCTCCATCTGAAGAGCTGAACAAGCTTTCAAAATGGTTGGCACAAGATACTTATCAGGAAAAAACCCATCAACAATCATCCTAGCAAACACAGAAAACAGATCATTCCACCTCTCTGACCTACAATAAGAACCAATTAATGCAGCATAAGATGCTGTCATTCTCTCAGGAATTTCATCAAACACTTTCCGTGCATCCTCCAAGGATTCGTCATTCTTCAAATATGCTTTCACCAGCTTATGCCCAACGGCGTCGTCGACTTCCACCGCACCCGCCTTCAACAAAAGAGCATGAACCTGTCGACACTCGTGCACACTAACACTAGCTTTTCTGCCTATCCGGTTTAACAGATAAAAGGGCTCACTGATATCACACTCACCCCGCACAAACAGCTTAGAACCAAAGCTACGGAAATCCTGTCTGGGTAATCGAGATTGTGATGGAATTGCGTAATTAGGGTTCTCTCGATCCCTTAGGCCAATCTTCTGAGCGGTTGAAGTTTCGAATTTGACAGTTGAACGTTGGAGATGATTGGGTTTGGAGGGAGAAGTGCCAAGAAAACAAGTGAAGTGAATTGGGCAGTAAGGAAGTAATCCATTAATGGACATTGTTAAGAATATGGCTAGAATCCGGACAACAATGTCATGGAAAGAGGAGGTGAGGAGGAGAGCTAAATCCAAAGCAAGCCGACCGAAGGTGTTAGTGATAGCAGAGGACCGCTTCTCCTTCACAGGTTTTTGTACATGCTGTTCATCTCCTCTCCTACGCATCTAACACAAAATTACACAATTAACCACCCCCAATTTAAGTCATTTACATAAAAGTGATAAAACCACTCTTTCAATAAGAACGTGTATGTGTATGATTCAACCAAAAAAAAAAAAGAACGTGTATGAACAAATCATCAATATCAATACTAATATCATTAGAAGTACGTGTACGAACAAATCATCAATATCAATACTAATATCAATATCAATATCTATCTATTACAGTATACTAAAGCGGAAGCAAATTCTGTCTCCATATTGCGCCACATCACCCCCTTATTTAAAAGTCTATCTTATTAAATCTTAATTTTATCATAATGTTATACATATTTATTTAAGATATTAGGTCTATCTTAGAATTTGAGTTGTTTAATTAATAACTCTATCCAAATATATAAATCTCTATCTTATCATTATACACGTTTATTTAATACATAGATGTATCATAAACCTTTTATTTAAAAAAATACTTTTTTCTTCATAATCTATAAATCATAAACATAATATTTTACCCATTTAATTAAATATCATATTAACTATAAATTTATTTTTCGTAATTTTATTATGATATTTTTTAAATCATCAATGGTAGCAAATTCTACCACTATATTTAAGAAAAATATTCATTCTATTAAAATAATATATTAAATAAATTTTTATTATCATATGATTATAAAATATCAATAAAAAAGTAGATGTTATCTTTACCATATATATATATATATATCTCTAATATTGCATACTGATTACGCTTTGGAAAAAAAAGATAGATTTCTTATTTAAGATAATAATTCGTTAGCATATTTCATTACATATTTAATTATTTAATTATTTAATTATTTTTTCAAAAAAAACCAATAACATATATATGAGATAATTTGGTTTTCTATTTAACTTACTAAATATTATCTATATCTTTAATATTAAAATATTTTTCCGAATTTTGATTTAACTTATTGATTTTATTATATAAGTTAGTTTACATAATTTTATTTAAATGCCAGAAGATTAGAATTAATTGTTAATAAAATGTGATAATGCATCTTATCTAATGTCATTTTTCCTCAATTATTTAAATATATGTTTATATATGTATAAAAAGTAAATATATAAATAAAACTTATTTCTATTTATGATGATATACAAGAATTATGTCATTTTATAATCCAAAACATAAGTGTCGTTTTAAAACAAAGTATACATATGATAATATTTGTATTTGTTATAGTAAATTCATATACAAGACAATAAATAAATAAATAACACCCCCGTACAAGGTACGGGTCATCTGCTAGTATACTTCTAAATCTGACTCAGTTAAAAGTCAGTTTTGTCATTAATGTTTTTTAAACCACACATCATATTTCTAATAACGGATTTTTATCTTAATTTTAAATCCATCTTATTTTAATAACTCACTTTTATACTAATTTTCTATCCATTTATATTTAATAAATCTAATATATTATAAGTAGATATTTACTTGGTAGTTTCTATCTTAATCTTCTAAATAAAGTATAAATAAAATATATATGTACAGATCTCATGTAATATTATTGTATATTTCTTTTAATCCAAGATATTATCTTTCTATCATCCAAAACTAATATATATTGAAGTAGTTTTTATCTTATTGTTCACTAATAAATATCAATTAATAGTCAATTGCAATAAACAAAAATTGTTATGATATATTTTACCTTCTTTCTTTATTACTTATCTAGACATACAGATCTTGCATCCTAAATTCCTAATGTATAGTTTCTCTTAAAAACTTTAATTAAAATTTTCTGTTATGATCTTAAAAGGGAAGCTAGAAAACCATCCATAACAAGTTGATATACACCTAATTTTCCTAATTTGTTATGATCATAATGTTATAATATAAGATATTATTATGTTGGCATAATTAGGCTTAGGTGGTGTCTAATTAAGATTATGTGGCTTTCATTGTTTATTACGCCAAGCTTAGATGGAAGTTAGACCTCACACCTCGACGTGCATCTAACACACGTAACGGATAAAGCATTTGATTGTGTTCAATAAGAGAAAGTGTGTCTGATATAGGGGTCTAATTACTTATTTTTTGTAGGGGGTCTAATAAGAAAAAAAGTATAAGTAGAGGGGTTTGTTGATGTATTAAGCCATAATTGTACTAGTTTCAAACTCACACATAAAATTGTGGTTTGCGGATTTGAAATAGTATATTTATACGGTTTGTAAATCCGCACAAAAACCAGGGTTTTTAGTACGATACTTTTGTATGAGAGTTCAGTTCGACTTGTTTCGTATGGGCCTAATGGGCCCATATGCCCAATTTAAGTTCGATTCCTTAGTTTTGGTTCTTCATCAGGTTTAAATATGATTTCGTTTTATGTTCCTACTCTTTTATGAGCGTTGACTTGGATTGAGAGTTCAATTCAACTTCCTTCATATTGAGCCTAATGGGCCGATAGGCCCAATTCGAGTTTGACTATGATTTAGGTTTATGTTATTACTCTTTAATGAACGTTGACTTGGATCGAGAGTTCAATTCATATTGGTTCGTATTGGGCTTAATGCGCCCATAGGCCCATTCGAGTTCGATTCCTTAGTTTTGGTTCTTCATCACATTCGACTATGGTTTCGGTTTATGTTCTTACTCTTTCATGAACGTTGGCTTGGATAGACAACTCAACTCAACTTGGTTTATACTAGGCCTAATGGGCACATAGACCCAAGTCGAGTTCGATTCCTTAGTTTTTGATCTCCATCACGTTTGACTATGGTTTCGGTTTATGTTCTTACTCTTTCATGAACGTTTTCTTCGATAGAGAGCTAAATTCGACTTGGTTCGTACTGGGCCTAATAGGCACATAGACCCAAATCAAGTTCAATTCCTTAGTTTCGGTTGTTCATCGCGTTCGACTATCGTTTCGGGTTATGTTCTTACTCTTTCATAAATGTTGGCTTTGATCGAGAGTTCAACTCGGCTTGGTTCGTACTGGGGCTAATGGGCCCATAGGCCCAATTTGAGTTCGATTCCTTAATTTCGATTTTTCATCTCATTCGACTTTCATTTTGGTTTATAATCATACTCTTTCATGAACATTGGCTTCGATCGAGAGTTGAACTCGTCCTGGTTCTTATTGGGCCTAATGGGCCCGTAAGCCCAATTCATGTTTGATTCCTTAGTTTTGGTTCTTCATTACAGTTATTCATCTCCCCCATCCATTGAAACCCTAACCTAGCCACGTACAAGGAAAAAAGTCGAAACTCAAAGTCTCGTTCTAAATATCAAGATTACAGAGTTGAGAGGGGAGAAATAGTAAAATACCCTCGTACATATAGAAGTGGGGGAACTAGTAAAACCCAAAAAGATTTGTCTTTTACTCGGTAAGAGTTACATAGGTTAAAGTTTTTAAAGATTTTGTATAGGGTGGTGTTAGTGTTGAGAACCATTTTTGGACATTGAAGTCCATCCTTTTGATGGCTCCGACGGAGGTCTCAGCTAGGGGGTTAATACATCAACAGATTCTTCTACTTGTATTTTTTTGCTTATTAGAACCCCCTACAATAAAATGTATAGTTAGACCCCTACACTAGGCTCAATTTTTCCTATTGAATACCATCTAAGGCTTCATCCGTTACGTGTGTTAGCCGCACGCCGAAGGGTCATGTCTAATTTCCAACTAATTTTGCCTCAATAAAAATTGAAAGTCACGTAATGCTAATTAGACACCACTTAAACGTAATTGTGCCAACATAATAAAATCTTATATTATAACATTGTTAACATTTGGTTGTTACATATGATTAATCATATATGAACTTGAAGGGGATTAGGGAAGGTCACAAGTCTAAGCGCACACAAAATGAAGATAGTTTACGCAGCACGCACTCGTCCATGTAAACGTAAAGTGTTTAATAGGAAAAAGTGGGCTTAGTAGAGGGGTTTAATTAAACATTTTTTTATAGGGAATCTAATAGGGAAAAAGTACAAGTAGGAGGGTCTATTGATATATTAAGTCCACAACTACCACATAAGGCAACCTCCAAAATTGAATCATTTACTCCCCACGTACTCCACAGTCAACAACCGGCTTTTTCTGGTAGCCTAATGTTTTCTTGTATGAGCTAATAGCTCTTCTATATAAAAAAAAAAAAACGCCTTCTCTAGTAGGTATCACCTTTTTGCATTGACTGTGGTTGTTATTAGTCCTTTGATCGCCCATGATACTACATCTTTCGGCTATACCATCGAATCTCTTCAAGATTCAAAGTTGCTATTATGTGTGTAATTCGGTCTTTGAGTTTGCCTACTAGTAGATCCATGAGCTTGATGGGCATGAGCTATTTGTGTTTCCAAAAGCATACCCTTTTGTGTCTGCTTTGGCCGGGTTGATAACATAACTTCCAATTCCTTCTTTATTAATTTCTTGAAAAGGGTTCAATTCATCACAGTTAATCAGAACGTATTCACGGATTTTAGGGTTTCAATCTCTAGATTATAGGTTCAATTAGAAATCTTGATTATCAAACAAACAATTTTGTTTTTTTCTCAAACCACAACGGTTAAGAACCCTACGAGGGATCAATTGACATCAACCGTATCTGATTGGCTTATAAACTTTCATTCATGATAGGGTCAGCAATTACCAAAGCTCGTGTATGACTCTCTATGTTAGCAATTAGTTCTTGAAAGGGTTGCTTTCTTCTTAATTATAAGGTCCTTTTGGCTTTTTAGTTTAGTGTGATATGGATCTTCTGAAAGCAATTGGAATAATCTGTTCTTCCAATTTTTTTTGTATTGTTTGAATTTTAATACATGTCTCTCAAGAGGTTGTTTCTTCATAGGTCTTATACCAACTAATGTAAACAAAATTTTATCTTCTCATGCAGTCCTATCAAATTTCCTTAAGATGAAAATTTGTGTTGCGTAAATAGAGAATTCTACAATCACTATGGTTTACTTCAATAGTAATCCTTCTATCTTGAGCTCAACCCATGCCTAAGCGGCTAAGCTATCAGTAGCTGGCTCAGTTTTTCTACCATGGTTGTTTGTTAGGGCTGGCTTATGTGGCAAGATACTCTACAACTCGTCATCTAGTTCAGCTAATGGTTTTAAATTAAACCTATGTATTCATGTACACTTTGCTTACACATGCACTGTTTGAAGCTGCTCGAGCTGCTGTTGATTTTTTTCAAGAAATTGCAAGTTTTTGTATCTTAAACTAGAGCTTACTTTGATCTGAACGAAAAAAAAAACTAGAGCTTACTTTGAATGAATTAATTATATGGCATTGGGAAAATGTCATGTAGTAAGAAAATACCACAAGAGGTCATATTTGTACACATGACATAACCTCTCTCTCTACTAGTTGACCGACCATTGACCGGTGTTGACCGACCGTTGACTGTAGTTGACCAGCGTTGACCAACATTGACCGGTGTTGACTGTCACCAATTGTCAACACAAGTGACAATATTCACACCTAATTGTCAACACATGACAATATTCACATTAATTGTCACCACAAGTGACAATATTCACATCTAATTGTCAATACAAGTGACAATATTCACACATAATTGTCAACACAAGTGACAATATTCACACTTATTGTCACATGTGGTGACAATATTCACACCTAATTGTCACCACAAGTGACACATAGTTGTCATCACAAGTGACACCTAATTATCATCACGAATAACAATATTCAACAATTAATTAGAAGATTATAGTAATCACACCGAATAAGTATAGTTAAAACAAGACTTATGCACACAACTCTTAATTATCATCACAAGTGACAATATATGTCAAATGTATAAACAAGATATATGTCATCACAAGTGACAATATACGTCAAATTTATAGAAGTGACAATATATTTCATCACAAGTGACAATTACTCAGATATTAAATCCACCAAGTGTCTTAATATATTTTAATTTTCAGTACGTGACATTACTTAAAATGTCATCAACAAGTTTCAATCAACAAATTGTAACAAAATAACGTATTAAGTATCATTACAAGTGTATTGGCATCACTATTTATCAAATGATCTTGATATCACTTAATTGTCACCAGAAGTGATAATAACCTAAAGTCAAAGAGTATTAAGCACTACTATAGACCAAAAAAAAGAAAATAATCAAGAAGAAAGCATCATAGTAAACAAAATAGATCTCGAAAAGTCCAGATCGGAACAGACGCCTCAAACCACAATCACAAAATCCCTCTATTTTTCCCTAGATTCGCATATCAAAAAACCATCCACAAACAATCAAGTTAGGGCTCCTAAACTCCAACTACCTACACAATCAACACCTCAATTCAATCCATTCATGCCAAACTCATTCACGCCAAACTCAGTAAAAAAACAACGAATCAACTAGCGCATTGCTGCGAAAACTATAAAAACTTACCGTAATGAGAATCGGAACGGAAGAAACTGAAGAGGAGGACTTTTGTTATGCTGCACAATTTCCCTTTCTCTGTATTGTTAATTTGGTGGTGTATTGTTAATCGTCCATGTGAGTTTCTCTCCTTCTCTGCAAATCATCTCTCTTATTTTTTTTGGCTTGCTCCTCCACCAATCCTAACCGAAATCGCAAACAGATCCTCCAACTATCGGAATCAATGGCGGTGTATGCCAGATCCAGGCGCTTGTCGACGGGGCCGTTCAACGAGAAGGTCAGCGAAAGGATTTTCGGATTCGGCTCCCGAATACCTAGGGTTTCGCGGTCGATGGCGATGAGGGAGAGGTAGTTGATGCGGAGGTAGGAGTAGTTCCGGCGGAGGCGAGTAACGACGTCGGTAACGTTCTCCTGACGGTAGAAGGCAAAGAGATCGGCGAGCTACGACCACGGACGATGCTAAGATAAGCCGTCGCGGACCTGAGAGGAGATGTTGTTGAGGAAGGATCGGAATGCGGGAGTGGCGATCGGCTGCTTGGAGTCGGCGGAGAAGGCGAAGGCGGTCGTGGTGGCCAGGGCGGCCTGAGGGATGGAGATCGGGAGGATCGCAGAGTTACGGGAGCGAGAGAGAAACGAGCAGGAGGAGAGAGAAGATGCGTTTGAGGAGAGAGAGGAAGGATTTGGGTTTTATATTATTTTTATGTTATATCTACGAAAAGCTAATGCAATGGCTATTCACATAAATCGTAACCTCCGTACTGCCGCCTTTCCCAAATTTCTCGCTTACTTTTTGGGTCGATCTTTTTTTGGCTCCTGTATATAATATTAAGACTAATTTTCTCTTCTTTTTTTTTTGACAAACTTACGGTCAACATTATACTACTTAATTAGTCGTAACTTCAAAAGGGTGATGGGTAGGGCTATGAATTTGATATTCGATCCGCCGATCCGATCTGAGATATCCGCCGATCTGATCCGAGATATCCGCCGATCCGATCCGTTTTTATCCGTATCCAAATTAATCCGACTAAAATCGATCCGTATCCTATCCGATCCGCTATTTTTTCCGGATATTTGGATCGGATACGGATCGGAGTTTTAGATAAATGGATATCCAAAAATATCCGAAAATATCCATATATATTAAATATATTGTTGAAGTCCGAAAAGTCTCGAACTAACTACGGGACAAAATTATTAAACTCCCGGGCCTTTCGGCGCGCTAGAAACCGGCTCGTCTTGCTTCGAGCTCTCCCACCCCCCGCGTATTATTTTATTCTCTTTTCGGAGGCTTATAAGACTTTTTAAGGTCTTTCCCGTAAAATAGTGCGAGCTCTTCGGAGACTCAAACACGTCGGGGCCCGTCCTTCAAGAACACGTCTCGGGACCGGCCTTTTCCGATCCCTTAAACTTTGCCCTGCAACCCCCTATATATAGGAAAGGGAGCTACTTGCTTACACTTTCATTTGTCGATGTGGGATAGAACCAAATCCATGCTAATCGCGATGATGTCCCTGCAAAGGGCATTAATCGCGATATGGCCCTCAAAAGGGCTTAATTACGATATTGTAGATTCATGTTTTGACTGCAGATCAACGCTTACTTTAGCGCGTTTAAAACGTGCCTTAGCGCTTTAATCTTTGTTCTTATTATTTATTCATCTCGTGCATCAACGCGATGACAGATCCGGGTATCAACACAACCCCGTGACTCGGATGTCCTCGGTCTTTTCGAGGACAAACGAGGCACAAACTTGATGCGCATAATTTTGGTCAACGCGTTGTTGGTGACCGGGCATCAGCACGCCTACGCGCATTGCGCGGGCCAAACCCCGAGCTTAGCTCGGCGGTTTCTCTCATATAATAATTAGATTTTTGGGTTTATCGCGACAACGAGCGATGAAGTCAACTCGAGCGCGCCCTCGCGTTCAACGCGGGCCAAACCCCGAGCTCAGCTCGGCGGTTTGCCTTATAGAATTTGGATTTTTGGGTTTATCGCAACTACGAGCGATGAAGTCAACTCGAGCGCGCCCTCGCGTTCAACGCGGGCCAAACCCCGAGCTCAGCTCGGCGGTTTGCCTTATAGAATTTGGATTTTTTAGGTTTATCGCGACTACGAGCGATGAAGTCAACTCGAGCGCGCCCTCGCGTTCAACACGGGCCAAACCCCGGGCTCAGCCCTGCGATTTGCCTTAACGACAACTGTGGAATTTTGATGTTTTTAAGGTTTTAAGCAGCTGCGAGCGGAGTAACCGACTCGAGTGCGCCTACGCGCATCGCGCGCGTTAGCGGACAACCCCGAGCGAGGACGGCAACTCGGGTTTCCCTAACGACTGTGGAGTTTTGATGTTTTAAGGCTTTAAGCAGCTGCGAGCGGCGTAACCGACTCGAGTGCGCCTATGCGCATCGCACGCGTTAGCGGACAACCCCGAGCGAGGACGGCAACTCGGGTTTCCCTAACGACTGTGGAGTTTTGATGTTTTAAGGCTTTAAGCAGCTGCGAGCGGCGTAACCGACTCGAGTGCGCCTATGCGCATCGCGCGCGTTAGCGGACAACCCCGAGCGAGGACGGCAACTCGGGTTTCCCTAACGACTGTGGAGTTTTGATGTTTTAAGGCTTTAAGCAGCTGCGAGCGGCGTAACCGACTCGAGTGCGCCTATGCGCATCGCGCGCGTTAGCGGACAACCCCGAGCGAGGACGGTAACTCAGGTTTCCCTAACGACTGTGGAGTTTTGATGTTTTAAGGCTTTAAGCAGCTGCGAGCGGCGTAACCGACTCGAGTGCGCCTATGCGCATCGCGCGCGTTAGCGGACAACCCCGAGCGAGGACGGCAACTCGGGTTTCCCTAACGACTGTGGAGTTTTGATGTTTTAAGGCTTTAAGCAGCTGCGAGCGGCGTAACCGACTCGAGTGCGCCTATGCGCATCGCGCGCGTTAGCGGACAACCCCGAGCGAGGACGGCAACTCAGGTTTCCCTAACGACTGTGGAGTTTTGATGTTTTAAGGCTTTAAGCAGCTGCGAGCGGCGTAACCGACTCGAGTGCGCCTATGCGCATCGCGCGCGTTAGCGGACAACCCCGAGCGAGGACGGCAACTCGGGTTTCCCTAACGACTGTGGAGTTTTGATGTTTTAAGGCTTTAAGCAGCTGCGAGCGGCGTAACCGTCCCGAGTGCACCTATGCGCATCGCACGCGTTTTGCATTACAGAACATGATTAGCGCGTTGACAGTAACTGTGAGCAAAGCTCAAAAACAGCCGTCGTCTAAATGGGGTCGCGGGCCATATGAGGCTTATTTAGTTTATTCTCGTTTCGGAGACGTTATTTAGTTTGGTGTTAAACTTGTGTATAACAAACCTGTATTAGTCAATCGCTAATATCTCAAGGTTCACTAATGGCGTTCGTTGGGCGCTGAAATGCAAAAAGTGAGAGTAGCGCGTAAGAAGACACAACACCATACACCAAAGGAAGAGCCGGGCGAAATAAAACCCCGAGCCTCTTCCCCCAAACCAAAAGAGAGATCTTTTTATTAGCGTTCATGACATGCCAAGCAAGCGCACCACAAGAGGTTTTACAAATTCACAAAACCTAAAAACAACAAATCCTAACAACAAGAACAACACGAGCAACCCGAATTCGATCGAAGTTACATACACGTCAATTCGTGCACTTAGCGCGTTGACAACGTGCAACAGGATCGGTGAAGCTTGCTACGCACTCCAGTCACGAACCCCCGCGTCTCCGGCAACGCGATGTCCAGAAGGGAGCCACAGGCCACGGCAATGGACCACGCTAGAGAGATAAGCGCGACAGCCAGAGGCCGGAAGAGCGCGGGCGGGAGAGCGCGGTGGCGGGCGTGTAAAGACACGGCGGAGGCTTGTTAGTTTATTCTCTTTTCGGAGGGTTGTTAGTTTATTCTCTTTTCGGAGATGTTATTATGGGGTCGCGGGCCAGGGCCGTGATGGGGCCACGGGAGAAGCCCAGCCCAGGCCATGAACCGCGATGGGGCCGCAGGCCAAGGCCGAGAGCCAAGGCCACGGCAACGCGATGGGGCCGCGCGTCCATCGCGATCCATGCTAATTAAAAATGCATACTAATTATATAAGCAAAGAACACACTAACCTGCGCGATTCTTAACCGACGACCAGAGAGCATGACAGTCTTAGGACAAGAAGGTCCCCACGGACGGCGCCAATGTTGAAGTCCGAAAAATCTCGAACTAACTACGGGACAAAATTATTAAACTTCCGGGGCTTTCGGCGCGCTAGAAACCGGCTCGTCTTGCTTCGAGCTCTCCCACTCCCCGCGTATTATTTTATTCTCTTTTCGGAGGCTTATAAGACT
The DNA here is from genome assembly GCA_963924305.1 of Polygonum maritimum. Classification (NCBI taxonomy): domain Eukaryota; kingdom Viridiplantae; phylum Streptophyta; class Magnoliopsida; order Caryophyllales; family Polygonaceae; genus Polygonum; species Polygonum maritimum. Next base: position 9,154,895 of record OZ002736.1, on the reverse strand, counting down.
TTTTAAGGTCTTTCCCGTAAAATAGTGCGAGCTCTTCGGAGACTCAAACACGTCGGGGCCCGTCCTTCGAGAACACGTCTCGGGACCGGCCTTTTCCGATCCCTTAAACTTTGCCCTGCAACCCCCTATATAAAAGGGAGCTACTTGCTTACACTTTCATTTGTCGACGTGGGATAGAACCAAATCCATGCTAATCGCGATGATGGCCCTGCAAAGGGCATTAATCGCGATATGGCCCTCAAAAGGGCTTAATTACGATATTGTAGATTCATGTTTTGACTGCAGATCAACGCTTACTTTAGCGCGTTTAAAACGTGCCTTAGCGCTTTAATCTTTGTTCTTATTATTTATTCATCTCGTGCATCAACGCGATGACAGATCCGGGTATCAACATATATATTACTATATATTTAAAAAATATATATGTAAATAAATACATGTTTTTACCAAAAATTGTATATGTATCTATTTAAAATATATATATGTATATATTAAAAAAAAGATATATATATATATAATTTGTAATTTATTAATTTAAGCAAGTTTAATTAAAATGGATCTTTTCGGATATCCGATCCGAACGGATATTGTTGATACCCGGATCTGTCACCGCGTTGGTGCACGAGATGAATGATATTGAGATCAAAGATTAAAATACTAAGTACGTTTTAAACGCACTAAGTCAACAAATTGGCTAAAATATTTAGGTATGGACTCGTATGGAAAGTGACAATACGAGGTTCATGTGGTCGTATCTCGTACAATTGGGCCAAGGCCCGGTCAATTGCATATACCACTATAATATACCTGATCGCGTTGCTCACCTTTAGCCTAAAAATATAACCTTGATCGCGTTGTTCACTTGGCCGATCAAGATCGCGTATATTCACTTGGCTGCTATTGTTGACTTTTCCACCTTCAAACAAAGCTCATTGTCCATGGTGGCACATTGGCTAATAACGTGATCATGTAAGTAATAAGTAGCTTAAGGGATACTTGGTGGAAATGGAAGGTATCCCACATCGGCCTACAGAAAGGTAAGCAAGCACCTGCATTATCTATATATAGGGTGGTGGTGATACGTAATAAGGGATCGGAAAAAGGCCGGTCCCGAGACGTGTTCTCGAAGGACGGGCCCCGACGTGTTTGAGTCTCCGAGGAGCTCGCACTATTTTACGGGAAAGACCTTAAAAAGTCTTATAAGCCTCCGAAAAGAGAATAAAATAATACGCGGGGGGTGGGAGAGCTCAAAGCAAGACGAGCCGGTTTCTAGCGCGCCGAAAGGCCCGAGAGTTTAATAATTTTATCCCGTATTTGGTTCGAGATTTTCGGGCTTCAACATTGGCGCCGTCCGTGGGGATCTTCTCATCCTTGGACTGTCATGCTCTCGGGTCGTCGGTTAAGAATCGCGCAGGTTAGTGTGTTTTTTGCTTATATAATTAGTATGCATTTTTAATTAGCATGGATCGCGATGGACGCGCGGCCCCATCGCGCTGTTGTGGCCTTGGCTCTCGGCCTTGGCCCGCGGCCTCATCGCGACTCATGACCTGGGCTCGCGGACTTGGCCCGTGGCCCCATCACGGCCTTGGCCCGCGACCCCATAATAACATCTCCGTAAAGAGAATAAACTAACAACCCTCCGAAAAGAGAATAAACTAACAAGCCTCCGTCGTGTCTTCACCGGCCCGCCACCGCGCTCTCCCACCCCCGTGCTCTTCCGGCCTTTGGCTGTCGCGCTTATCTCTCTAGCGTGGTCCGTTGCAGTGGCCAATGGCTCCCTTCAGGACATCGCGTGGCCGGAGACGCGGGGGTTCTTGACTGGAGTGCGTGGCAAGCTTCATTGATTTTGTTGCACGTTGCCAGCGCGCTAAGTGCAAAAACTGACGTGCATGTAACTCCGAACGAATTCGGGTTTCTCGTGTTGTTCTTGTGGTCAGGATTTGTTGTTTTTAAGTTTTGTGAATTTGTAAAATCTCTTGTGGTGCGCTTGCTTGGCATGTCATGAACGCTAATGAAAAGATCTCTCTTTTGGTTTTGGGGAAGAGGCACGGGCTTTTATCTCGCCCGGCTCTTCCTCAGGTGTATGGTGTTGTGTCTTCTTACACGCTACTCTCACTGTTTGCATTTCAGCGCCCAGCGAACGCCATTAATGAACCTTGAGATATTAGCAATTGGCTAATACAGGTTTGCTGTACACAAGTTTAACACCAAACTAAAAAAAAGCGCCTCCGAAGCGAGAATAAACTAAATAAGCCTCATATGGCCCGCGACCCCATATAGACGACGGCTGTTTTTGAGCTTTGCTCACAGTTACCGTCAACGCGCTAATCACATTCTATAATGCAAAACGCGTGCAATGCGCATAGGCGCACTCGAGACGGTTACGCCGCTCGCAGTTGCTTAAAGCCTTAAAACATAAAAAATTCACAATCGTTAGGGAAAACCCGAGTTGCCGTCCTCGCACGGGGTTGTCCGCTAACGCGCGCGATGCGCATAGGTGCACTCGAGTCGGTTACGCCGCTCGCAGCTGCTTAAAGCCTTAAAACATCAAAACTCCACAGTCGTTAGGGAAAAACCCGAGTTGCCGTCCTCGCTCGGGGTTGTCCGCTAACGCGCGCGATGCGCATAGGCGCACTCGAGTCGGTTACGCCGCTCGCAACTGCTTAAAGCCTTAAAACATCAAAACTTCACAGTCGTTAGGGAAAACCCGAGTTTCCGTCCTCGCTCGGGGTTGTCCACTAACGCGCGCGATGCGCATAGGCGCACTCGAGTCGGTTACGCCGCTCGCAGCTGCTTAAAGCCTTAAAACATCAAAACTCCACAGTCGTTAGGGAAAACCCGAGTTGCCGTCCTCGCTCGGGGTTGTCCGCTAACGCGCGCGATGCGCATAGGCGCACTCGAGTCGGTTACGCCGCTCGCAGTTGCTTAAAGCCTTAAAACATCAAAACTCCACAGTCGTTAGGGAAAACCCGAGTTGCCGTCCTCGCTCGGGGTTGTCCGCTAACGCGCGCGATGCGTATAGGCGCACTCGAGTCGGTTACGCCACTCGCAGCTGCTTAAAGCCTTAAAACATCAAAACTCCACAGTCGTTAGGGAAAACCCGAGTTGCCGTCCTCGCTTGGGGTTGTCCGCTAACGCGCGCGATGCTCATAGGCGCACTCGAGACGGTTACGCCGCTCGCAGCTGCTTAAAGCCTTAAAACATCAAAACTCCACAGTCGTTAGGGAAAACCCGAGTTGCCGTCCTCACTCGGGGTTGTCCGCTAACGCGCGCGATGCGCATAGGCGCACTCGAGTCGGTTAGCCCGCTCGCAGTTGCTTAAAGCCTTAAAACATCGAAACTCCACAGTTATCGTTAAGGCAAACCGCCGAGCTGAGCTCGGGGTTTGGCCCGCGTTGGACGCGAGGGCGCGCTCGAGTTGACTTCATCGCTCGTAGCCGCCATAAACCCAAATATCCAATTACTTTATAAGGCAAACTGCCGAGCTGAGCTCGGGGTTTGGCCCGCGTTGGACGCGAGGGCGCGCTCGAGTTGACTTCATCGCTCGTAGCCGCGATAAACCCAAATATCCAATTACTTTATAGGGCAAACCGCCGAGCTGAGCTCGAGGTTTGGCCCGCGTTGGACGCGAGGGCGCGCTCGAGTTGACTTCATCGCTCGTAGTCGCGATAAACCCAAAAATCCAATTGTTATATAAGGCAAACTACCGAGCTAGGCTCGTGTTTTGACCCGCGCAATGCGCGTAGGCGTGCTCGAGTCGGTTACCCAGCTCGAGCCGGTTACAACAACGCGTTGACCGTAAGTATGCGCATCAAGTGAGTGCCTCGTTTGTCCCCGAAAGACTGAGGACATCCGAGTCACGGGGTTGTGTTGATACCCGGATCTGTTACCGCGTTGGTGCGCGAGATGAATGATATTGAGATCAAAGATTAAAATACTAAGTACGTTTTAAACGCACTAAGTCAACAAATTGGCTAAAATATTTAGGTATGGACTCGTATGGAAAGCGACAATGCGAGGTTCATGTGGTCGTATCTCGTACAATTGGGCCAAGGCCCGGTCAATTGCATATACCACTATAATATACCTGATCGCGTTGCTCACCTTTAGCCTAAAAATATAACCTTGATCGCGTAGTTCACTTGGCCGATCAAGATCGCGTATATTCACTTGGCTGCTATTGTTGACTTTTCCACCTTCAAACAAAGCTCATTGTCCATGGTGGCACATTGGCTAATAACGTGATCATGTAAGTAATAAGTAGCTTAAGGGATACTTGGTGGAAATGGAAGGTATCCCACATCGGCCTACAGAAAGGTAAGCAAGCACCTGCATTATCTATATATAGGGTGGTGGTGATATGTAATAAGGGATCGGAAAAAGGCCGGTCCCGAGACGTGTTCTCGAAGGACGGGCCCCGACGTGTTTGAATCTCCGAGGAGCTCGCACTATTTTACGGGAAAGACCTTAAAAAGTCTTATAAGCCTCCGAAAAGAGAATAAAATAATACGCGGGGGGTGGGAGAGTTCAAAGCAAGACGAGCCGGTTTCTAGCGCGTCGAAAGGCCCGAGAGTTTAATAATTTTATCCCGTATTTGGTTCGAGATTTTCGGGCTTCAACAGATATATTTTCTCGGATATCCGACTAAAAATAGATCGGATACGGATCATAATTTGAATCAAAAAAATCGAATATCCGCGGATTCGGATCGGATCGGATCGATCCGAATTTACAACCCTGGTGATGGGAGCAACGTCTTGACTTAGTGGATAGAATGAAATAAAACTATTAAATGGGTTATTTTATTTGACGCCGTCTTTGTACATAAGATGTTGTCTTAGCTAACTAGCAACTATTCACATTTTCTAACATCAATGAGGTAGTAGCTAGCTTGTGAACAATGCCATTATGAAAAGAGCTGACCAAAAATCACAACTTTTTGTCATCCTATCAGTGTCCCATTTCATGTGATCTACCAACCGAAGGTATTATCAAAGTCTGACCTTTTTAATCCGAGAAAATATGGACTAGTCGTTCTGACTTCCAAAACGTCGTCAAAAAAGCATGGAGGCATAATCCAGACTGATCACACATGTACACATTAGTCAAGAAAACGCAACTAGTAAAGTCCAAAGCAAAATTGTGGAACAAGACTAGATTTCGCAATATTTTTGAGCAAAGTAATAAAGTAAATGAAGAATTTCTAAATCTCTAGAAAGAAATAATTGAGAATAATTGTTGGGACGCTATCAAGGACGTTTGCGTACTTGTTAGTGTTCTCACACAACCGTCCCTTAGTTTTGATATGACAAACTCACTTTGATTCTAATAAATTTGTCCAAGTGTTCAGGAACGTCAGTGACAAAAAGGACAACAAGTGTATGGACGTCCCTGAGGCTAAGGGACGCTAGCTACCAGGAAGTAAGGACCAACGAAGTGACTACTTGAGCAAGGACGCAGTCCCAAGCAAGTAGGAACGCGAGCTTCAATCCCAAGAGCGTCCTTACTTAGCAGCCGACAGGATGACATCACTCGACACCATTTGATCATCCGGGACACGTGGAGACCGATCCTGTAGCAGAGTCCATCACCAGGTGGAAGCAGATCCTGTAGCAGAGTTCATCAACACGTGGAGGCTGATCCTGTAGCGGAGTCCATCACAGCTGGATACAGGAAGCTTCCTTCCATCATCGTCATACTACGTGGAGGAAGATCCTGTAGCCACGTCCACAAGGGGCATGATCGTCCCAGAGGAATGACGCCCTTCCCAAGTCCTATAAATAGCCCCAAGGCATTTATTGTGACGTGAACGCTTTCAGAGAATTCAGAGAGAAAGCGACCTCGATCAAAAACACGAAGAACAAGCTTAGAACTCCTCTAGACTTCGTTTTTTGATCGAGAGAAAAGTTGTAACCCAAACCAAAACTGTTTGTAACCCAGAAAATCAAAGAAAAGAGAGAAGTCCTGCAAAGTACTGTAGGACGTTGGGATAGAGTCCTTTAGAAGATTAAACTCGCATAAGTTGTAGGCTTAGAGGAGTCCTTTACTAGTGGACTTAGGACGTACATTAAGTGCCAGAGAACTGTAAAGATTCGCTAGTACAATTGTAAGAACGTTTAATAAGAAAGGAAAGTCTGTTCACAAATCCTCCAAGGAGGTAGAGGTTTACACTTAAGGACTACTTGGTCTTGAGTGGTTCCTCTATAAATCACTGTGTTTTATTCTGTCTAAAGTTCACCTGTTTAGTTTATTTCCGCTTCACAACTTAAGGACGCTCTTACACCTCGTAAGGACACCTGACTCAAGGATGTCTTTACCTAAGTAATGGACGACCTGTTTCATACTAACGATCCAACAATAATAACCACATTTTAGTCAAAAAACAAGAACAAACGAGAATGTTTAATTCAATTTCGATATTTGTACTGGAAACGAAGAGGGGAAAATAACGACATCAAATTAAACAACGGAAACATGAAACATTTCCATGGTATTGCAAGTGGAAGAAGAAATAGGACTAACCTCAGAGAAACCACTGCATTTGAGGGCACTCAGATCACAAGACTAGAGAACATCAAATGAGAAGTTGAAAATGACTTCCAAAAAAGGTTTGAAGCCATTGGCATTAATAGAAATAAAATGCATAATATCACGCAGCTCATCTCTCAAGAAATAAAGGAGGATGATAATAACCTCCTCATCAGACCAATGCAAATAAAAGATGCAATATTCGACATAGAGGAAGATAAATCGTCTGGACTGGCGGTATGTCAGCTTGTTTTTATAGAAAGTATTGGCAAATAGTTGGTCCTGTTGTTATTAAAGCGGTAAAATGTTTCTTTCATTCCGGAAAAATTGTAAAGAAAATTAATCATAAATTTATCACCCTACTTCCAAAATGTGATAACCCCAGTTCAACAAACAACTATAGACTGATAAGTCTATGTAGCACTATCTATAAAGTGATGTGAACTTAAAATGTCGCCATTATCAGTTGTCTTGTCTGACCTTGTCAAACATTAGAACCCAATTTATGTTGTCACCGTGTGTTACATCTCATCAAATGTTGGGATTCGAATGCATTAAGGTAGCAAGGATGCAACAAACGAGATTACTCAAGGAATGAACAAACGTCCTTTTTATTTTGACCCCAACCTCCTTTGGATCAACTAGTGAAAAGCCTTCAGTAGTACCCATAAGTCACTGATTCCATTCCCACGAAGCACGTGTACCGCGTAATTACCCCCGGCCCCCGGGGTATCTGGGTAAGTGGGTAACCGAATTACCGGTACGTCTGTCGTACTCCTCTATGTTCTTTGGATATCCTCCAGAAAATGAGCTAACACTCTGGATCATATGGATGGAGCTAACACTCTGGATCATATGGTCTACCTGAAGGGGGTAAGTTGAAGGACGCACTCGTGCGGCCCAACAAGCACGGCCGGCGTGTGATTAATCGGATGCTAGTAGCCTCGAATACCCACGATAAATTAAAAAAAAAAAAACATCATTTTTGAAGGAATTTAGGAAGATCATTAAAATGGATAGATTTAGACCGGCTAGCTAGAGTGCTGGATCAACGAATCAGAGATTGGTGAATTGGAAAATTTTTATTTTTAGTAACTTGTAGGTAGTGTGTAACCCATATTTGCTGGAAGAATGAAGCAAGCAGCATATCCTTGGAGCGTATACAAATACCCAATGCAACTCCTCTTACAAGGATTCACATCAAACAACAGACAACTAACCCAACCACCACCAAAAGCAGGGTGTTGTTTGCGGAGGACCTAAAGCTGTAGAGTAAGAGTGGAAGAGACGCGCGAAGCACATGAGGAGGCTGGGACTGTTCCGCTCAGGATAAAGCTGAGGGACTGTCATCGTCTTCTTCTTTTGTGTTGCGGTAAAGGTTTCTCGGCTGCCCAGTTAGGTCTTGTTGCACCGAGGATCTGTCCACGGTTGGCTATAAGTGATGCATGTTAGGTCCTGCCCTGATATGTTCTGATTGCTGATACCTTGCACGTTTCTTCTGCTTAGCTCAACATAAAATGTGTTTTTGGTGTGAATACTTTACCCTTCAACATAAAATGGTCCCCCTTACCAATCCAAGCAAGTGCACTCTGCAAACGTGATCATACAATGCACAAAAACACAAACAAAATCCCATAGAAATTGCTATACAATATCAAAAAATAGCTTGTATAAATGCTCAATATAGACAAAATTTCACTTGGCCGACGCTGCATCCTAAACAAACATCTCCTTGAATATGTAGAATTGCAAGGATGTTGAACACAAACGTAGTTTTTTACTCACAATGTGTGTGCATATATGGATACATCAAAATGAGTTGATCCTACGAAACAGGAGGAACATTTTCACACTCTTCCTTTGTTTCGTGTCTAGGCTGCAAAACAGGAGGAACATTTTCACACTCATCCTTCGCTTCGTGTCTAGGCTGCGAAGGATGATGGTCTCCCACACCACAGAGCTTGCAAGGTACCGAAGATTTATGAGAGCGCCAGCAGTCAGGGACAGTGAGGAAATGGGTGTCCATGAACTTCCTGAACCGCTTCTTGTACTCCCGAGGAGAGATGACGGTTGGCTGGGTGCTCTTGAGCACGAGTGAGGATTTCACCCACGTCTCGAGTTGCTTGTCCCACGTGTATTGTCTCAAGTAATCTATAATACCGCACACAAGTTCCTTACGATCACGGTCAACCCCAACAAGTAGAGAGTAGTCCATCACATTAATTGACTGCACATATGGAACAGCCACAGACCATTAGCAGACACACATAGATACAGGGATTTTTAGAAAAAGCTTCTTCCGAATAGGATGACCCCTAACAAATAAAGAACCTTACATTGAGAAATGTCGTGTCATTCCAAACAGCACGTTGTAGAATCCTCTTGGCCTTCTGTACAACGTAGAAAGGAGAGGTATTGATATCATTAACAAAATTCTGATCCAGCAAAACATCTTCTGAATCATCAGTGTTCTCTGTGAATCTCGCATGTAGAGCTCCCTTGAGATCATATTGGCGTGTAATGTTTCTACCAAAAGATAGATTCTCCATCACCATCAGATCCTGTTTTATTTCCTTCCCACTTTTCGGTTGCCTCGTGGTGACCTGAAAGAAACATTGGAAGAAGATGCAAACAAGATCAAAACATTAATATAAAGAGACGAAAACAAAACCACAACTAAAATCAAAATTCTTGATTGAGATCAGAAGATACCTGATAAATCCCAAGAATTTTAGCGAGACAAGTCTGGTTACCGGACTCAAATGACTGTTCCATGTGATTGAAATACGCAGCTGCAAACTTAATGAAGGAATCAAACTCCGTTTTCTTTATTTCCTTAATGATAAGCCGATCATCGAGGGTTTTAGCAAACAAAGATTTACTTTTCCCGCCTTTAGCATCCCATGCCTTGCAGCGGCTGAGGGAGGCAATATAATCAATCTCAGAGGGACAACAACGTTTACGTAGGTTTCGAAATTCATTTGCATGTACACAAACTACAGAGTACTTTCCCTTCCCTGCTAACTTGTCCATACCGAGAGCAATCACAGGGTGAAGAGCACCAAAAGATACCAAAGAGTCTAAGAGGTTCAATCCATCAAAGCTGGAAAAGCGTGATTGGACTAAGGAGAAGCTTGACTGATGATGAACATCAGATTGAATAGGCGTACTTGATGATGGAGACGGTTCTGAAGCAGCACGTGCCAGAATGGCGGATTCATCAGTGCTTTCAGCACTCCTTACTGATTGAGCATCATCATTGTCGTTGTGCTTAGAAAGGTTTTTAGCTTCCTGAGGAATATCTTCCATCATGGCTAAAGCACAGGCTATAATGCTCGAGACCTCACCCTCATAATCAGACAAAAGATACTCGTTATTGCAGAGAGGGATGTGCATCCTCGAGCCCTCTTCACTGATAATTTGGGTGAGTGTGCCTAAATGTTCAGGGTATTGGAGGGAGTATCCAAGGGAACCCTGAAACCTTAGCAACTGACCCTTGTTACCTAGATCAATCATGCACTTCTCCCGAATTTCAGACAAGGGATTCCATATCTGTTCTCCTTGGAGATCCACAACAGTGGGAGATGGTGCAGATCGATCTTTTTCCGGGAAACTTTTGCAAGCAGTAAGTTTATTATCTCCAAGAGCTTCAACAATGGGGATGTCTCTTAGCACTTGGTCTGAAGTCAGTGTGTTTTCTGTTTGGTTAACATCATCCTTGGAATGACCGGTAATGGAATCTGTGGGATCTTTAGTATCATGAGAAGTCTCCATGATGGGGATTGGAATACCATCAATAATGGTTGGCGAGGTTTCATCTTGTTGAGGCTTGAACTGAAATTCTTCTGTCAAGGACTCGCTATGATCAGGGACATATTCAAGTTGAGTTTTGACGTCAATCTGGCTAACTGAAACCGTATGTGCAGCAGGTGATGCTGCTTTAGATTCTTCAGCAGCACATTGATCTGCATTAGGCTTTTCTTGCACCATGATACTGTTGATAGATGCTCTAGATGCCAAAGAACCAATTGAAAGCAATAGCTGCAACCGCCTGTTCCAGATACATGCTGCAAGTAGCAGCTCCCATCTTACCAGGTTCAGGCGGAGATGTTTACGCACAGATTCCGCATTCTTGATGCAAGTATTTTGTATGTTCTCCTATTTTTCATTTCAGGATAAAAGAAACTTCAGTTTTATACTTATATTCAAATAGAAATATAAGCATTGCATGTAAGAAAATGTAGATCCCACATTTAGCTCCAGAAATGGATTTTTGTCTGCTCGACACAAGATTAATCTTAAAGACGCAAGATGGAGGGAAACGAAAAAACTAACCTCAAATTCCTTTTTTTCCGCTTTCAACATCTTCTCAATGTCACTGAATTCTTTCACAGAACTATTAAGACTCAAACTTGAGCTAGAAAACATATGTTCGACTTTCTTCAAGTAGTTGGAAATCTCTGTGAACAGTGAAATTGCCCTCTTGTAAACCTTCACAAAAAGGACAAGTGAAGCAACCATCGTTACATAGTGAGCAAAATACTTTCAAATTGCATACAAAAAATAAACAAACAGAATATATGAACAATGATATAACTGACAGTCCCACAAACAATCAAAAGACCAACAGAAATAAATTGTATTATTAAGGTCAACTCATAGGCACAAGAAATCATTCAAAAAGGATGGATAGCTCATACATTTTCAGTTTCCTTCTGCAACCACTCTTTTTTAATTGAATTGTTGAACTCCAGCATCTGAGTTGGCACAGAAACAAAATACGTAACTGCAGTGGAGTACTTGAACATAGCAACCATATTGCCGAACCTGCATTTCACCCACAAAATAAGCAACAAAAGGACAGCAAAAATTAGACAAGGGCAGACTATTATAGCATATTTAGAACCAACAAAAACAGCCAAACTAAAACAGGATACTGCTAAAAGGTGCTACCAATCTTCGTTGTAACCTAGTGGTGAGAAGTATATGATGTTCCACGACCCTCATCAATTACAATGGTGACACAATGACTTACAATGTCCTTGTAATTATTACTAATTGGTGATCCAAACCAACAATTATATTAACTTGAGCAGAGAATGGGAAAAACACAAAAGATGGTGACTAATATAAGAGTGAAGTTCTACAAACCCAAAAAAGTGGAGGAAATCTCTGTGGAGTGAATGCCCACAGTTGGATATCCTGTTCAAAGAAGAGTGGTTTCTGAAGCCAAGCTCCAAGAACTTTCCAAATGACAAACAACGAGCAGCCTTGGATAATAGCACTCTTTTTGTTGAACTTGTATTGCCCTCTTTCTCATTCTTACATTTGCCACATCGGCTCCACATCCAAAGCCTCCCTTCAGATGCCCCAGTCAATGTTTTTTCACCAGGAATTTGCTTAACCCTTATTGTGAGTTGCTTGTTGTGATGAGCATAATAGTAGAAATGAGCTTGTGGTAGTTCACCACATGCCTTGCATGGAACATTCTGCAGTCAGAATATGCATGTGAGCATCATCCAAATTAAGCAGTACAATAGAGAGAAATGTACGAAAACCTAAACAGAGTTACAGTATAATCCATAATAAATGCAACAACTTCTTCTTAACCAGAAAAAACCTGATCCTTTGCCAATCTAACCAGACATTTCTTCAAAAGAGCGGTGGAAAAGCATTACATTGCCTTTTGTCTATTGCAAACAAGATACTTAGTCAAGTAAACTAGGGAAGCTAATGTAAAAGCAATACACAAGCAGGTGAAAAGCACATGTGCATCAGATACCCTACCATAACTACATTTAAAAATAATAATCATACTAAAATTTCACATTCACCTAATATCCCACAAAAGTCTATGCTTAGCTTACTAACTACATACTTCTGATGTTATAGCATATATTGTAGTTTCATCTAACATCCCACCACAATGTCAAATATTGGATACGAGTACTTGTTTGTGTAGTGATAAGCACATGTGCACGAAATGAGGCCAAAACTCACACTGAAGCCTTGGTAATGTAACCGTCGTGAATGTTCTATCAATCCACTTAGAGCAATTTAGATAAATAAATAAAAAAACAAAAAATGTTTCTATCTTCCCTGTTACTAATCCAATTTATTAATTTCAATTTATTAATTTCACTAATATTCATGTACAACAGAACATTGCAGCTAATAACCAATTATAAGGCTAAAATTGAGAAACCTGATTGAACAAATTTTCCCGCAAGAACCTGCCAAGAGGAACATCGAAATTCTTGTAGAACTTGATATTAGAAAAATGAATCTGCTCACAAATAGTCCCTCTTGAAGCATTTCGACTGGACATTAGGACCAAAATCCTTTCAGAATCCAACATAGTGCTGATGGCTCCTCTTCGTCCATTACAACCCTCCCTGTTACTAACAGTTTTTTGAACATCAGAGGTGGTTTCATTTGAAGAGAACAAGGGCTGGGAGTTGTTATCAGCATCATGTAATTTCTCATCAGAATGGTCACTTGGTTCTTGGCCATAATGCACAGGTGCCACGGAAGTTGGTGTAATGGAAGACTTGGCAGTTGATTCCAGACCTTTAGCTTCATGACTTACATTGGAAACAAGTATATCTACTCCATGGGACTGAATAGATTTAGGAGTGGCTTGATCCAATAGAAGGGACTCTTGACTAGCGCTACCAGTGATCGGAATATCAATTGGCTGATTAGCCAAAGCAGGTATAAGAGGGGGATCCGTCTCAAGAGAGGAACTGGAACAATAAGAATCAGATCCAACAGTCATAGAATTCAGAGCAGTGGACAAGACAGAAGATTCAACTAGATGTTCTTCTTCAACGACACTAGATACAGGAAGATTTGTTCCATCTCCTGAAACAGTTTCAATAACATTCTTCACGGAGTGGGGAACCCTTGGATTTATATGACAGATATCCCTGCCTCCTGTGGTAGCTACTCCATCAGAGACAATGGTGGAGAACATAACTTGCTGATTTATCAAGAAGGATGTTTCCAGGATAAAATGGTAAGCAATCAAAACTGCGTATTGAATAACACACTTGATCTTCTTCAATTCTTCACTGTGAGATCCCTTGAGCAAAATCTGCATGTGAAGAATACAGTATCCATGAGGAAATCAAACAATCTACTGGAAAAAAAGAAGATCAACTGCGAGGAAGATGTTACACCAGTTAAAATTAACAAGAACACAACAACTCGGCTGCAAAATACGATTTCCTGCAATTCATGTTTAGCCATACACAAACCCAACAAAAAAGAAAAAACAGATAGCACTGCTCAGGTCATTCACTACATGTCGCCGCTACTTTGGCTTCCATATTCCTGCAGCCTATGCATCAATTTAGAGTATGACAGTTAACGAAACATAAACAAGAAAAGGAAAAACGAAGTGGTCATTTGCAGATTGGACCCTCAAGACGGGCATTGAAATGGAATATTGTCTCTATAGTAGTTCTGTGCAAACACCCTATTAATGGGTGATTTGTAGTAACAACTCCACAAAATAAGAATTAAGGGAAGAGACTCAAATGGCTAGAATTGAAGTTGAAGCAAACAATGAAATCCCCAAAAGCAAAGACAAAAGATCTAAAAGGATTAGGGGTGTTTTAGAGAGGCCGGCTAACATGGTACATATTAAGGCAACTATAAGGTCATTTATATGTATTATATATATAACGTAAAAACATCTGACAAAGCCAAAAGTTGTTATTGATGTAGGCCAAATGAATCCTGGAGTGGCAGCAAAATGAACTAACATTCATAGTAAGGTGACCAGGAAGCAACCTACGTTTCTAAGCATTATGCTGTTCTTGCCAAAATACAAGTTCATTACAGTTCAATAAAATAAGCACCGTCTTCACAAACATATAGCATACAGTCTAACACTAAATATTGAATTGTTTTGAAGTTCAAATTTGCGGATCTATCATTGACAATTCTTGGAGGGTCACAAGATAAAATAGCAACAATACTGACCGTACAACCCTGATTTGAAGAGCAGCCCACCAAAAACATAAGGGTTTTAGAAGGTTTCTTTCCACCTTCAACAGCCTGAGCATGCTCCTCAACAAATTTTTCAAAATACAGCATGTCACATTGTTTTAGTTTTTGACCGAGGATGACATCACCAGAGAAGATAGGCGACCCTGTAAAGTGAGCAATTCTTTCCAGTCGATGAAGTTTCATATCAGCAACAAGTGTCACTCCCATGTTAAGTACTGCCTCCAAAAAATCGCGAGGAGCCGATTTTTCCACAAAAACCACATCAGGATGGGATTCTTTCAAGTTCTCAATGAAAGACTTCATATCTTGTCCCATGCTATCCTTCTGCAAATTCTCCTTATTCTGTTCATCGGAATTTTGTCAGAAAATAAACCATTCCTTTAAATCATAATATCCAAGTTTATAGGTCATACCGGAGGTATCATAGAATTGAATGATGACAAGCCACTAGACTCTAACATTCCCTGGATCAGCAATATCCTGGGTTTCATATATCTTGTTGGCATGCGTTTGTGAGCAGCATGCTTCTTGAAGACCAACCCTTTGATTAATTCACTGCAAAGTCAGAGATTTACAGAGATTGAAAATTTTCATTACCAAAGGAAAGCAATAGTTGCACAGATGGCTAAAAAGTTCTCACATTATAATATCATGATAAAGATCAGAACCATGTCAGCAAGGTGATCAACCTAAATAGGTTACCATAACGAGAAGACAATTTCCTCTTCTGTGACGGGAACTTTAAAAGTAAATTCCATGGTTAAAATCTTAGAATAGGACGTAAACAATATCATTTAGATTTCAGATACATGCTCATTCTGAGTAGACACACCTTTGACTGCGAGATCCTGTTGCAACACACTTGACTTTGACATAGGTAGCTGGATCCATCACATTTGTCTCGGCAGCACGAGGATTAACATATAATGCAGCTTCCCATGCCAGAGCGGATACAATATTCACCCAACTCTCTTCTTCATTCTCAAAATCAACAATTCCAGCAGTTTTCAGGAAGTGACCCAACAGGACCTTGAACTTCCCATTCCTCACCTCTTCCATTGCCTTTTTTTCTTCCTCTTTAAAACAGTAACTCCTACTATCATCCCCAAACCCACTCAAGGAACTTGATATACCCCATTCACCATCACCACATTCTTCATCATCGTCTTCCAAATTATAAGCAATATCCTCATTTGCAGCTGGTGGAGGAATCCAAATCTCAGCATCTGTTGCATCTTCAAATAGACGTGGCACTTTCGTTTCTTCTTCCGGAATCCCAAATGTGCTATCATTACAGTTATCTTTTATTGCAGGACTTTCATGTCTTTCGTCCTTGTGGCCATCACTCCACGGGATATCAGAATTTTCACCTGAAGATACAGGAATTACAGAGATTGATGTCTTCCACTCATTTGTTCTATCTTCCAGGCCACTTTCTCCTTCAGGATCAACTCGATCAATTCTATTAAAACGCACATGTATCAGTCACCTCATTAATCAAAAAAAACACAGGTTTGGTAATGCTTATGAAAGACAAGACAACAAAACTAGAGAATGATTTGTTGAATTATCATAATCAGAATACCTTTTATTTTCCAGGTTAAGATCAACAGAAGAATCACCTAAAATTGCAGGAGCACAGAAAATGTCATGAGGTAACAAAGCAAATAAATAGCAGTAGCATATTATGCACACAATAACAAAAGCAAAGAACCCTTACTGCTAATAGAAGCAAAACTATCACTATTTTCCAGTGAAGCTGCTGGAAGCTTCAAAAGACTTGAATCTTCTTGCTTTCCACACTGTGTATTCAATTCAGACTGAGTTTGGGACGCAATGCACTCCTCCATTGGATCTGGCAGGATAACACCTTTCAGGTTACATGAGTTGAATTGTTGTGGTCAATCAAGGATGACGCATCCACACATTACTTACCTTAACTATTTGGTGTTTAGTCTCAGTAGCAGCCAATTACCTGATTCATTCAGCAAACTATGTTATTTCTATAGTAGCCTCATACATAGTCTGTCCAACAATATACTTGATCCCACATGACATAATACCATAAATCGATAGGTACCAATCAGTTGAAAGATCGCTCTACACAAGAAAATGATTCCCACTATTCCTATCCCCTTCAATTCCTATTGAAACCCACCATCCAAACACCCTGTTAACAAATTTCAACTCAATCCTAGGATTCCTATTGAAACCCCAATAACGTCCATCGCATAAAGATCCTCTTAAACTCAGCGCATCACGAAAACAACCAAGCACAACAAACAACAAGATGAGGAAAGAACACATACATCAACACATCAGTCTGTTTGATACTCCTCGAATTCTAACGATTTCAGATGAATCAAAAGTTCCGACGAATTGAAAAATGCTAAAGAAACTCGAATTGGAGCAGAATTCTACAGAGGAAGTGATCGATCGGTAACCAAGAAACAAGGACGGAGTAATATCGTTGTGAATCTTTGAAAAGAGAAAGAACCTAGCAAATTGAACTCGGAGCATTAACATGCAAGCATTCAGTAGCCAAGAACAAGCAAAAACGGACCAAAATTCCCACAGAAAGAAAGCGAAAGAAAACTTACCAGTAAAGCAAAAGCAGAGAGAAGTTCAGTGCAATTCGCAATCTAGTGAAGAGCAGACGCTCTCGAGGAAGAAAACCGGAGAGCAGAAATCGAAATTAAGAGCTGTACAAGGAGAAGAGAGAATTCGATCTTGAGAGAGCAGGCAAAAGTGTGTAGAAGAAGATGAAATGGAGGACGGAGGGGGGTAGACGGAGAAAAATGGGTAATAAGGAGAATACAGAGAGGGAGAATGTAGGAGAAGAGGCATCAGGTGGGGCCACTAGCGGAGAAGTGGGTCCGCATGTTGTGTCTTTGGGTCGTCCCAATGCTATTGTTACCGGGTACTAGGTAAATATAGAGATTGTTTATAATATAATTTATTTTTCTAGTTGAATAAATTTTATCTATAATATACTAATTAAGATACTAATTCATAAAGAAAATATTTTGATGGGTTCGGATTGGGTGAGAATGAGTGCTTAAGTGAGAAATGAGAATAAACATGAGTCGTTGGATGATGAGAGATCAAGCGCTTTAGAAAAAAAAAAAAAAGTGATACGACCAAATTTTTGGCATATTTTTCAAAAAATACAATACAACACGCGTCCAAGATTGTTCATCAGTGATAAGATTTGTTCAACTATATTGTCAATTTGTTCAACTATATTGCCAATTTACTCACCTCTCTTGTCAGTTTGTTTATCCATATTTTTATAACAATCGGATTTTGTATAATTTGTTCAACTCTATTGCCAATTTGTTCAACTCTATTGGCAATTTTTTCACCTCTTTTGTCAATTTGTTCATCCATATTTTTATAGCAATCGGATTTTGTATAATTTGTTCAACTCTATTATCAATTTGTTCATCTCTATTTGTCAATTTGTTCACCTCTGAGAAAACTTACTCCTTATTTCTAAAAGTAAGGTAAATGAAAAATTAGTAAAAACTCAAAACAAAAACAAAAAGTGGATATAATTCTAGGGATATATGCATCATGTACTAATAATCTCTTCTATTTGCAGACGGAATCTTCTCCAATTATCATAGTACCAAATCTTAAATATTTTACTTGCTTTTTAACTTCAACAAGAGGTTTCAACTATATTTTACCTAATTAAAAAGAATACGAAACACAATAATACAATCAATAAGGGAAGTGAGCAACTAAACAATGGAAAAGAACAAATCAACATTGGAGATGAACATAGTTGAGTTGAACAAATTTGGCACAGGGTAGGACAAACATATAACAAGATTGAACAAAATTGACATACAGTTGAACAAATCTCTAATACAACTGAACAAATTTGGCATATAACGTTGAACAAATTTAGCATACATGCAAACAATTTTGACATATTGAACAAATTTTAGATCTGAACAAATCGAAGAGATAATCACACATACACACTTGCATAAGCAAACCTTCTTGCAAAAAAAAACAAAAATATGGTAAGATATTCGGATCTAAAACATTCTAAAAAGAATCAATAAAAAAACACATGAAGTTGAAGGAACAAATGAAAAATAGACTCGTATAACAAAAAATAACCAGAAATCATGTGGTAGAGATGAAAACGACTTCAAATCATGTGGTAAGGACAACGATCCACTAAAAAAATTGGTCTAATCACTAATGTGCGTTTGTAAATGACTTCAACTATCTTATTCATCATCAATTATCATGGGAAACAAATAGATAAACTAAATATAAAAAATCTAGGGTAGAACAAACATGGAATAGGATTGAACAAAATTGGCATAGAATTAACAAAAGTGAACAAATTTGGCATATAGGGTTAAACAAATTTAGCATACATATGAACAATTTGGACGGCGTAGTCTCCGCTACAATATCCTCCTCTCTGGATCTAGATCTCGATTCCTGTCCAGATTCGTTGTCCTCGATGTCGGCTTGGATTTGGTTGGCATTCGATCCGGAAGGTGCTAGGGCATGGAGTTCAGCAGAGCCATTGTCTCAAATGCCGCCGACTAGAAACCCTAAGGTGTTGGATTTGGATCTTCTTATTAGCGTTACCAGATCCTCCATTGGAGACGGTAGGGCAAGCTTCGTAGAACAAGGCGGGGAGATCGTCGTCCCTAGACTAGGACAACTCAATGAGGATCTTGAGCGGACCTCCGAGGGCCAAGATGGCAACGAGATTGTAGAAAGCGGGGGCGATAAGGAGAGTCCAGGTGGTCCATTCCGGCATCTGAGTGAACCAGGCGGCAGTGACGATGCCGACGGTGAAGGTGTATTGTTAGAGGGGAGACGAGCCCAATTGTCAAGCCTAACTCACAACCCATGGGGTTCCATCCCAAAACCAATTGGCAATAAGAGGAGTAACCCATATACTTATAAGCGAGCTTATATTTCCTCCCAAGTTTTGATGTGGGATGCACAATTGCAACCCCAACAATCTCCCCCTCAATTGTGAATCCCTCACAACCGATAACGGAGAACCCTCCCGGTCCCTAAGCCGAACCATCGACTCTGATACCACTTGTTAGAGGGGAGACGGGCCCAATTGCTAAGCCAAACTCACAAGCCCATGGGGTTCCATCCCAAAATCTGTTGGCAATAGGAGAAGTAATCCATGTATACTTATAAGTGAGCTTGTTGTTTCCTCCCAACTTTCGATGTGGGATGCACAATTGCAACCCCAACATGTATGCTTGAGTGAAGAGGATGAGGACGCCGACGACATCGAAGACGGAGATGACACCGACGATGGTGAAATTGAGGAGGGAGAGAAGGCAGTAGAAGGTGTCCAAGAGAAGGAGAGGTGTTGACGATGTTGTTGTTGTCAGAGTAGCATGTTTGTGTGTGTGTGTGTGTGTGAGAGAGAGAGGGAGAGGGAGAGGGAGAGGGAGAGGGGGGGGGGGGAGAGAGAGAGAGAGAGAGAGAGAGAGGAAAAAAGGTGTCGGAGAAAGAAAAAGAGATTACTTACGAGGTATTCACACTTTTCACCCTAGGACTCATTCTCATATGAGTCTTACCCTATTTTGATAATTATATATTGGTGAAAACATATTCTTATCAGCAATCAAGATCTCTCATTTCTTAATTGATATGTTAACTAGTTGAAGACCCGTACCATGTACGAGTAATGACCATTTTTTTCCATACTCATATAAATTATATGAAGATTATTTTAATAATTAAAAGATATAAATTATATGAGATGTGTGTAAAAGATAATTTTTCATCCTCATATTTCTAAGGTGTACATTAAAAGATATAAATTATATGAGATTTGTACAAAAGATAATTTCCCGGGAAATATTTGTTGGATAAGATCTTACTTGGTTTAATTTTATGTGATCTTTATTGGATAAGATATAAAAAATTTAAATTATATGAGATGGTTGATCTCTTAATAAGGAAAAATATGCATAGAGATTCTAGCTAACATATTTTTCCATTTTGATATGTGATCCATTTACAGTACACAATTTTATTAATTTTTGGTTAATACTTTTATTTTGTTAATACTTGCTAAAATAAAAATATTATTTTATTCAACATTGATGAGGTGGCGCAATTTTTAACAAAGACATAAGTTCCGTTTTATACTGTATTATAGTAGATTAGTCTTTCCTTTTTTAATTAAAGAATAGAAAGATAATAAAGTTTGTACCTTATATATATGTATATATATTAATCTTGTATGGAAACATAAATTAAAATTAAGTATATTATTTTTAGATTTATTTGAATTGTGTTATGTTATACCATAATTAATCGTGTAAAAACAAACGTAATGTTAAAGGTGTATCCATATAAATTATGTAATTATTAAATCGGTGCATCCATATCAACTTTGTAGGCTAATATATTGTATTTTTTGTATTTGATTAACCTTATTATGGTTTTTATATTTGTTTAAGATCTAAATAAATATGATTTTTTGTGCATTAAAAATATGTTATGTATTGTTAATCGAGGATGACATTTTGTACATTTTTACTATATTTTCACATATAGTCCATACTTTATATTTTTATTTCTACTTGAAATAATAAAGTCGAGAATTCTTGAAAAGAGATGCATAAATAAGCGTCAATAATTATTATATTTCTTATAAACGCTTTTACATATTGTTTTTGTAAATCGAAGAAAATAAAGTAACTTATAAATTTTATAACTTTTTTTTCTTCAACAAAAAAATATGCAGAGCAAAATATTAATTTTTTTGGCTTTTTTACCCGAAACCACCCTTACAATATGTCATATTCTCCTAAACCACCCTTTCAATGCCTAATTACCGCAAACCACTCATAATAAGACTTCCGTTACCCCAATGCCTACCAAACACGATTTCCGTCCAATTTTTCCGTTAAATCATTAAAAAATAATTTTTTCCTTCATTTTTATTACATTTTGATCAATTATTAACTTTTTCCTTTTAGCTATACCAACTTTATAATATAAACTAGCGTGATTTTCCGTGCTATGCACGAAACATTTTTATTTTTTTCAATTTTAATTATCATTTTTAATTTATAGAAAATAATTTTAAAACATTATTAAGTTTTAATAAAATATTTTGCTAATTGTTTGCATGAATATTGTATTTTGTAATGTTAGAAGTTTTTTTCTATCGTTTCAACCAATATTATTATATAATATAATATATTTTATAAATTAAGACAAATATAAAGAATTTTATTTCTTTTGGACATCAATGAAGAAATCTAATTTTTTTATATGTCATTTTTTTAGTTTTCAATTACTAACTAACAACTTTAGTATGGAAATTGTCATCCTATATGAATGCATATGTATATATATGAAATTTCTCCAATTTGTTTTTATACTTGCATTATTGTTAGTCTAAATTTGTCATCTAATTTATGATGATGATCAAATATAATAAATATCATGATTACAAATTAATAGTATCTAACATACTTGAATGACATATTTTAGCGACCTATAATAACAAATTAATGCATATGTCATTTTTTTAATTTATAAATTAGCCTTATTTTATTAGTAGTAAAATTAATTTTAGATCATTTTAAGACATTAATTAAGATTTTGTATAGTGGAAAAAAATAATCAAAAAAATTTATTATTGGTATATGTTTCAAATATAATAAATATCATGATGATGATCAAATATAATAAATATTATGATTACAAATTAATAGTATCTAACATACTTGAATGGCATACTTTAGGGACCTATAATAATGTTGGGACGCTATCAAGGACGCTTGCGTACTTGGTAGTGTGCCCACAACCGTCCCTTAGTTTTGATATGACAAACTCACTTTGATTCTAATAAATTTGTCCAAGTGTTCAGGAACGTCAGTGACAAAAGGACAACAAGTGTGTATGGGCGTCCCATAAGCTTAGGGACGCTAGCTAACAGGAAGTAAGGACCAGCAAGAGACTACTTGAGCAAGGACGGAGTCCCAAGCAAGTAGGAACGCATGAAGAGCGTCCTTACTCACTAGCCGACAGGATGACATCACTCGACAACATTTGATCATACAAGGACACGTGGAGACCGATCTTGTAGCAGAGTCCAACACTACGTGGCGGACGATCCTGTAGCAGAGTTCATCAACACGTGGCGGCAGATCCTGTAGCGGAGTCCATCACACACAGCTAGATACAGGAAGCTTCCTCATCACCGCCATCATACGTGGAGGAAGATCCTGTAGCCACGTCCACGAAGGGCATGATCGTCAGAAGAGAAAGACGCCCTTCCCCAAGTCCTATAAATAGCCCAAGGCATTTATTGTGACGTTAATGCTTTCAGAGAATATTCAGAGAGAATCAGAGGAAAGCGGCTCACTCAAGAACACGAAGAACTAGCTCAAGAACTCAAGAACAGTGCTAAGACTTGTGCTAGATCGAGTGAGATTTGTAACCCAAAATCACAACTTGTTTGTACTCAGAAAAACCCAAAAAGAAAGAGAGAGTCCTATGACGTACTGTAGGACGTAGGGATAGAGTCCTTTATAAGATTAAACTCGCTTAAGTTGTAGGCTTAAAGGAGTCCTTTACTAGTGGACTTAGGAAGAAAAGCTAAGTGCCAAAGAACTGTAAAGACTCGCCAGTACAACTGTAAGGACGTTTAATATAAAGGAAAAGTTATTCCAAAAATCCTCCAAGGAGGTAGAGGTTTACACTCAAGGACTACTTGGTCTTGAGTGGTTCCTCTATAATTCACTGCGTTCACTTTTACTTGTTTAGTATTTTATTCCGCTGCATAACCAAAGGACGCCCCTACTCTTCGTAGGGACGTCTGACCAAGGACGCCTTTATCCACATAAAGGATGTCCCTCAGTTACTAACGATCCAACAAATAACAAATTAATGCATATGTCATTTTTTGATTTATAAAATAGCCTTATTTTATTATTAGTAAAATTAATTTTAGATCATTTTATGGCATTAATTAAGATTTGTATAGTGGAAAAAAATAACCAAAATATTATTATTGGTAGATGTTTCAAAACATTGTTGGCATTGAGTTTTGAACTTGTTGATGGCCGAAAACACCGATCGTTGAGTAACGCGATGAGAGCAAGAGATTTGAACTCAACCGAGTCAACGGACGGAGAGAGGAAAAGTATTTGGTCGCTTGAAGTGTTTAACGCGATAGGGGTAGTGTTAAGGATGCTTTTGTATTAACTGTGGGGTTACAATGGTAGACAGATGGTCTCAATCGCGTTTAGGTGTATCGGGTTACAACAATGATCTTTAGCTCGAGATCTAGTATATGTGGTTCGCGAGTTTTTTGATCCCCGCTCTGGTGCATCGAGCTCGCTATTTATAGCCGAGCTCCGGGCTGAGATCGATCGAGATATCAATGTGGGACGAGGGTCACCCAAGCACGTGTCGCCCTCTAAATGGCTCTTGGGGCGGTGCCCGCGGGACTGGCCAATCACGGGCTAAGATGGGACGCTGCCGCCCACCGCTCGTTTGATGCCCACCCACTTGCGTGGATGGGACGGGCTCCTCCCCTCGCGGTCACAACGCTCGAAGCGCGACGCAGACAGGGCTACTTTGAGAGCCGTGCGGCCGGGAGTCGGTTCTTTGGACAGGGGCGTACGGTGATCGCGATAGAACCCGATGCCGCGTTTGAGGAGTTTATATCTGGTGATATTTTGCTTTGGAGGGGTGTCATTACCGCATTGACGGTTCCTGGTATCAACACAACCCCATGGGCCGGGACTCGATGCCTTTCCGAGGACGGGTCCAAAAAAGTACCTCGAACCGGAAACGTGCCGTGCGGAACGCGTTATCGCTTGGAGTTGTTCGGGTGAATGAGGGTGATGGGGCGGGTGTGGCGAAGGAAACGGCCTTGGGCCGCTTTTGTTCTATGGGCCGTTTGTCAGCCGAAGCCCACGTATTTGCGGCCCGCTGGAATCCGAACAAAAAGAGCGGTTTCCGCTCTTCGTCCTCTTCACTTCGCCATTTTCAACTCCTCACAACGCCATTTTCGCTCTCGAAGCTCTTGCCCACTCGCCCTTGCTTTGCCGGAGACTGCCCGTCAGCGCCGCCTTCTGCGCTTGCTTCCGCCTCCTCGTGACCACCCGGTACGTCCTCTTTCTCTCTCCTCTTTTTTTCTTCTTCTGTGCTTTTCTGGGTTTTCGGGGCTTTTCTGGGGATTTTTTGGGGATTTTCCGGGGATTCTCCGGGGGACGCCCAAGCTTTAGCGGCGGAGTCGCCTCTGGGTACCGGTGGTGTTTGGGGTGGTGGAGAGCGACGGATGCCCCCGACCTAGCCCCGGCCCGGATTCGACCGTGGTCGTCCTCTCGTGCCCTGGGTGGCGGAGTGGCTGAAAAATCGTGGGAGGCGAAACGCCATGGGAGGCGAAGCGTCGTGGGAGGCGAAACTCCATGGGAGGCGAAGCGTCGTGGGAGGCGAAACGTCATGGGAGGCGAAGAAAACGCGCTCAGCGTGACGTCCCGTGCCGCCAACGTCCCGTCGCCTCGGCCTATTCCTGGAGACGTCTGTCGAGAACGGCGGAATGTTCCTCTGACACATCTCGCGCGCCCCTAGGCTCTTTTTTTTACAGGGCTTCCTGCCTTATTGCGATATGACACCTGCCCGTGGTTGGGGTACCGCGCTTTTTGTGTTTACTTGCCTTTCTTGCTCATGAGCTTGTTCACTGTGTATTTATCGCGCTACATGCTTTTCCTTTTTTGTTCTCATCCCCGTGTATATCATCTCTTTTTTCCTTCCTCCAGGAGCCTCTTTGCCTCCGTGCCCTGGATTTGGGGTTTTCCAGCGACTCCTGCCCCTCAGGCGTGGATCGCGGTGACAGGATAGCGAATTGGGACGACTTCTACGCGCCCGATCCCTCGATTGAGTACCGGGAGATGTCCGCGAGTGACTCCCAGAACAACTTCCGCGAGCCTCCTGGTTTGAGCAAAAGCGACCCTACCACAGTGTCTACCGCCCGCACACGGAGTGCCTCGTCATCGCGATCAATGGCCCGGTGCAGGCCCTACGACCGCCAGGACGAGGCTGGCGACGAAGCATCCACCTCTGGGACCGCGAGAAGCTTTCCCTCGCAGTACCTGACGCGGGTCAAGGCAGAGGTCCCGCGCTTCCGACAGACCAGGCCCGAGCGCCTGGCCGAGTATGAAAACCCGACGACGCTGGCGAAGGGTTGTGCCTCCATCCTCACCCTCGACGAGCTGGATGTTATCGCGTCGGAGTACCCTTGGCCGGCCGGGGTGGAACTCTTGTTGCCGCTTGACAGGGGAAACAGCTTCGCTGTTTACGAAGCGGGTGTCGTCATGTACGCGGCGAGCCTCGTCGCGGGTTTTCGGGCCCCGTTGCCGCGCTACGTCGCGGAATTCTTGTTTCACTATGATCTTGCCCCGGCCTCGATGGCGCCCAACTGCTGGAGTGCCATCGCGGCCTATCACATGCGATGTCTTTAGTTAAGGCATCCTCCCTCCGTGGAGCACATGCTACAGGTTGTGACGGTAAAGTCGGACAGCAGGGGCATCGTGAATTTCAGCCTTACGCATTGCAACCTGCTGATCACTCCTTCCAACGTTGGCCCGAAGTGGAAAGAGAAGTGGTTTATCGTCCACGACTTCTCGGGGAACGAACTGTTTTGCCCGATTGTCCCTGACCGGTTCCGCCCCCATAAGCGCCAACGCGGTGAATCAAAAAAGGCCGCCGCGGCGAAGAAAGCCTTCGCCGCGCCCTTCAAAAGGGAGCAAAGTGTTTGGATAACACAAGAGCGTCTCGAACGCGCTGGGCTCAGTCTGAGGCCGGCACCGTCCCGGGAAGACGTGGTGCCCTCGCCGGCACCCTCGTCCCCGGTGCCTGAGGGCGAGGGTATTCCTATTTTCCTTGAGAATTAGTTTTATTTTTAGCGTATGCTTTATTGTTGCCTTGAACGCGTTTAATCTAAATGTTCGTAACTTGTTTTTGTAGATATGGATGTATTTGACGCTCTCACTGGCAAGTCTGCCCCGACAACTTCTGGCGCACCCACCACCACCAAACCTGGGGGCCAGAAGGGGGCCGCCGCGAAGGGCGCGCTTGGGCCAAAGGGGAAGGACTCCCCAGCAGACAACAGGGGCAAACGCGCGCTGGGGGATGCCTCGAAGCGCAAGGGGGCCGAGGACGCGGCCCATGCCGAGGGCGTGCTTGCCAAGAAGTCCAAACGGGGCTTGGTCCGCGTTGAGGAGGAACCTCCCGAGCCCGTCGCGAAGGGTCCTGCCCAGATCACAACGGGCACCGGGAGTCACCTCCATTGGTCCCGAAGGGCCGAGGTGGCAGGCTTCGCCTGCCCCGGGCCGGCCTGGGGTACTTTTAATGAGGGACAGTACCCTTACAAGGAGGAGAGGGAATGGTTCCAAACCCTCAGCGCGGCAGAGGTCGGAGGGGAGTGTATGAAGTACGGCCACATGGTACGTGGCCCTTTGCTTTTTGGTGTCGATCCTTTATAACTTTCACTCGGGCTAAAAATATGCTTTTATTTGCAGGTCAACGCGTGGCTGAACTATCTCCCCGATCGTTTGTGCGAGGCGGAGGCCCAGCTGGAGGAGGCGACCAAGGCCAGGGAGGCGGCCGACACGACCCTCGCGGAGGTGCGTGCGCAAGCGGAGCAGGACGCGGCGGAGCTTAAGGCGGCCAAGGCCCAACTTGCCACGATCAAAAGGGAGGTGGCGGGGCTTAAGGCATCGTCCGCAAAGCAGCGGCAACAATTGGAGGAGGCCCAGGCCAAGGCCGAGAACGCGGTGCCCGAGTTCCTCAAATCGCAAGAGTATATGGACCGTCGCGTTGATGATGCGAGGGCGGTCCAAGCTCTTAGTGCAGTCACCGCGGCCCTCCAGTACGTTGAGAGGTACAAGGTCAAGTACTTCTCCCCCGACCTCCAGCGCAAGATGGGAGTCGTATGGGAGGACGGGGTAGCGAAACCACCGCCGGGTGTCGAGGAGGACAACGCGGGGGGAACTGATGCCCCGAACGCCAACGCCGAACCCCTGGCCGCCGACGCCGAAAAAGACAAGACCCCCGAGGACCCTCCCGCCTCCGAGACCGCGGTCGATGCCCCCGAGACCCGAAGCCCTTCTCCGCGAAGTCCTAAGATTTGCTCGTTGTTTTTTGTTGTTTTGTTTTTTTTTCTTTTTGCTGAACTGGCATCCCTTATGGCCCCTAGGGCCCAAACACTGTTTATTGCCGCGATGCGGGTGTAATTGTACTTGTCCTTGACGCGAAGTAGGCGTCCTAACTTCTTTTGCCGCTACGCGGCCTTGTGCTTATTTATTCTTCGTCTGATTCCTCCTATCCTTTGAACTTGTTTTTTGGTTAACGCAACTAGATTTTTGGTTAACGCAACTATCCGTACCCATGCGGCTGTAATTGTACTTGTCCTTGACGCGAAGTAGGCGTCCTAACTTCTTTTGCTGCTACGCGGCCTTGTGCTTATTTATTCTTCGTCTGATTCCTCCTATCCTTTGAACTTGCTTTTTGGTTAACGCATCTAGATTTTTGGTTAACGCAACTATCCGTACCCAACCCCATGCCAAGCTAGGTGCTAGGACCGTGCTTGACACTAGGTTAACGTAACTAGATTTTTTGCGAAAGCTCGCCGTACCCAACCCCATGCCAAACTAGGTGCTAAGACCGCGCTTGACACTAGGTTAATGTAACTAGATTTTTTGCGAAAGCTCGCCGTACCCAACCCCATGCCAAGCTAGGTGCTAGGACCGCGCTTGACGCTAGGTTAACGTAACTAGATTTTTTGCGAAAGCTCACCGTACCCAACCCCATGCCAAGCTAGGTGCTAGGACCGCGCTTGACCCTAGGTTAACGTAACTAGATTTTTTGCGAAAGCTCGCCGTACCTAACCCCATGCCAAGCTAGGTGCTAGGACCGCGCTTGACGCTAGGTTAACGTAACTAGATTTTTTGCGAAAGCTCGCCGTACCCAACCCCATGCCAAGCTAGGTGCTAGGACCACACTTGACACTAGGTTAACGTAACTAGATTTTTTGCGAAAGCTCGCCGTACCCAACCCCATGCCAAGCTAGGTGCTAGGACCGCGCTTGACACTAGGTTAACGTAACTAGATTTTTTGCGAAAGCTCGCCGTGCCCAACCCCATGCCAAGCTAGGTGCTAGGACCGCGCTGGACACTAGGTTAACGCAACTAGATTTTTTGCGAAAGCTCGCCGTACCCAACCCCATGCCAAGCTAGGTGTTAGGACCGCGCTTGACACTAGGTTAATGTAACTAGAATTTTTGCGAAAGCTCGCCGTGCCCAACCCCATGCCAAGCTAGGTGCTAGGACCGCGCTTAACACTAGGTTAACGCAACTAGATTTTTGTTCATGATTTTAGTGAAATTTTTGATGTATTTAAGGCTTTATGCAACTACGAGGGGCATAGCCCAACTCGAGCGCGCCTAAGCGCATCGCGCGCGTTAGCGGACAACCCCAAGCGAGCACGGCAACTCAGGTTTCCCTAACAACCGAGTTTTTGATGTTTTAAGGCTTTGTGCAACTGCGAGGGGTGGAACCCAACTCGAGTGCGCCTAAGCGCATCGCGCGCGTTAGCGGACAACCCCAAGCGAGCACGACAACTCGGGTTTCCCTAACGACTGTGGAGTTTTTGATGTTTTAAGGCTTTGTGCAACTGCGACGGGTAGAACCCAACTCGAGTACGCCTAAGCACATCGCGCGCGTTAGCGGACAACCCCAAGCGAGCACGGCAACTCGGGTTTCCCTAACGACTGTGGAGTTTTTGATGTTTTAAGGCTTTGTGCAACTGCGAGGGGTGGAACCCAACTCGAGTGCGCCTAAGCGCATCGCGCGCGTTAGCGGACAACCCCAAGCGAGCACGGCAACTAGGGTTTCCCTAACGACTGTGGAGTTTTTGATGTTTTAAGGCTTTGTGCAACTGCGAGGGGTGGAACCCAACTCGAGTGCGCCTAAGCGCATCGCGCGCGTTAGCGGACAACCCCAAGCGAGCACGGCAACTCGGGTTTCCCTAACGACTGTGGAGTTTTTGATGTTTTAAGGCTTTGTGCAACTGCGAGGGGTGGAACCCAACTCGAGTGCGCCTAAGCGCATCGCGCGCGTTAGCGGACAACCCCAAGCGAGCACGGCAACTCGGGTTTCCCTAACGACTGTGGAGTTTTTGATGTTTTAAGGCTTTGTGCAACTGCGAGGGGTGGAACCCAACTCGAGTGCGCCTAAGCGCATCGCGCGCGTTAGCGGACAACCCCAAGCGAGCACGGCAACTCGGGTTTCCCTAACGACTGTGGAGTTTTTGATGTTTTAAGGCTTTGTGCAACTGCGAGGGGTGGAACCCAACTCGAGTGCGCCTAAGCGCATCGCGCGTGTTAGCGGACAACCCCAAGCGAGCACGGCAACTCGGGTTTCCCTAACGACTGTGGAGTTTTTGATGTTTTAAGGCTTTGTGCAACTGCGAGGGGTGGAACCCAACTCGAGTGCGCCTAAGCGCATCGCGCGCGTTAGCGGACAATCCCAAGCGAGGACGGCAACTCGGGTTTCCCTAACGACGAATTTATCATTAGGACAGTGTACGATAGTTGTCTTGTTTTATTCTCATGAAAACGGGTAGAATAAAGACATTACAAACCGCAACGCGGTGATAATCCTAGCTTATTTACACATAGTATTTCTTGAGGCATGCCTCATTCCATGTCTTGGCGAGAGTTTGTTTCGTCGTTGGATCTGTGAGCTTAAAAGCCCCCGGGACAACTTCTTTGGAAAGGAGGTACGGTCCCTCCCACTTCGCGTCAAGCTTGCCTCCCTCGGCCCTTCGGAGGGCTAGGTCGCCCTCCTTGAGGCCGCGGGGCTTGACTCTCTTGTTGTAGTATGCCGCGGTCCTTCTCTTGTATTCGGCTGAGCGTAGCTCCGCCGCCTCTCGGCGTTCATCGCGAAGATACATTTCAACCTTGAGAGCCTCATCGTTGGTGAACTGGTCGTACCCGGCGACTCGCTCCGTGGGTAGCATGGACTCGACGGGCACGATGGCGTCACTGCCGTAAGCCATCGCGAAGGGCGTTTCGCCCCTCATGTGCCGCGGCGTGGTGCGGTTTGTCCATAGAACAAGTGGCAATAGCTCGGCCCACCGGCCCTGAACGCTATCCAGCCTGCGCCGGAGGTCGTCGAGTATCCTCGCGTTGGCGTTTTCCACCAAACCGTTGGACTGAGGGTGTGCAACCGAAGAAAACTTCAACTCCATGCTCAAACTCGCGCAAAAGTCTCGCGTATCCTCACTGTCGAATTGAGGGCCGTGGTCTGTCATTATCGCGATGGGGACGCCGAAACGACAAACCACATTTTTCCAGAGAAAGCCGCATACCTTCGCGCTTGTGATTCGTGCCATGGCCTCGGCCTCCACCCACTTAGTGTAGTAGTCGACTAGGACCAGGATGAACTGAACCTGCCCGGCGGCTTTAGGGAAAGGACCTAGGATGTCCATGCCCCACATCGCGAATGGACAGGCTGGCTGGATGCCGCGCAGCTCTCGCGTTGGAGCGTGTTGGATGTTTTCGTAGCGCTGGCACTTGTCACACTTTTGTACGTGTGCCGCCGCGTCGCGGCGCAGGGTGGGCCAATAGATCCCCATCCGGACTATTTTGTGGACGAGAGTCCGCCAGCCCGGATGACCTCCACATATGCCCTCATGCACCTCTTCGAGGACCTCGGAGACGGTGGCCTCGTCTACGCAGAGCAGGTTGGGCTCTGCGTAGCCGCGGCGATACAACCTGTCGCCTTCGATGCAGTATCGCGCCGCCTTGAGCTTTAGTTTGCGCGCGCTCATGGCATCGTCTTGGGGCACGTCTCCGGTTTGGATATATCAGACTATGGGAGCCATCCATCCCTCTGTGGCCAGCGAGAATACCGCCTGAGTCACACCGCGCTGCATCTTTCTCTCTACCACAACCTTGTTACCGACCTCAGGCGGGAGGGCCGAACCCATTTTAGCCAGCGCGTCGGCCTTGGCATTTGCCGCACGCGGTATGGATTCAATGGCAAAAGTCTCGAGGCACGCGATCAATGCTTTGACCTTGGCGCGATATTGGGGCAGAAAACCCGTGGTACACTCGTACTGGCCACCGACCTGCCGCGCGACAAGCTCAGAATCTGTGAAAACCCTTATTCTCCGCGCGCCCACCAGTAGGACCATCTCAATTCCCGCGATCACTGCCTCATACTCGGCCTCGTTGTTGGTTGCCTCAAAGCCGAAGTTGAGGGCATGTTCGGACGCGTAGGAGGGTCCTTCAAGGACCACCCCCGCACCCGACCCCAGGTCGCAGTGCGAGCCGTCCACGAAGACCCTCCGCTCGTCGGGGCTCTTGTCCGTGTCGGGAAAGGTGACCTCCACCACGAAGTCGGCAAGGGCCTGCGCCTTGATCGCGGTGCGTGGGTGGTACGAGATGTCAAATTCCGACAACTCGACCGCCCACTTGGTCATTCTCCCCGACAACGCGGGCTGATGAAGGATCTGGCGCAGAGGGAGGTCCGACAGGACCTGGATGGGGTGCGCCTGGAAATAGGGGCGCAACTTTCTTGCCGCCACCACCACCGCAAGAGACATCTTCTCCGCGGGTGAGTATCGTTGTTCTGCCGGCTGAAGTACCCTGCTGGTGAAGTACACCGGGTAGCTGAAATCGCGGGTGAGGACCGCGCTGACAGTATGCTGACTCATGGCGATATACAACTGCAGATCCTCTCCTGGGACAGGCGGGGAGAGTGTCGGAAGGTTGGCGAGGTAGACCTTTAGAGCCCGGAACGCGCTCTCCATCTCCTCTGTCCAGGTGAAGGTGGTGGTGCTCTTGAGACAGGAGAAGAAAGGAAGAGCGCGGTCGGACAACCTGGAGCAAAAACGGCCAAGGTAATTTACTGCACCCGCCAGTCGCTGGACTTCGTTCCGCGAAGTAGGTGAGCGGAGCTCCAACACCGCGGCGACCTTGGCGGGGTTGACGTCTATGCCCCTCGCGCTGATCATGAACCTGAGGAACTTCCCCGAATTCACCCCGAAGACGCACTTTTCCGGGTTCAGACTCATTCGGTGAGCGCGCAGGGTTTGGAAAACCTCGGCCAGATCGGCCAGGTGCTCCTGCGCGCTGTGGCTCTTGACCACAATGTCATCGACGTAAGCCGAGACGCTGCGCTTCAACTGCTTCCGGAAGACGTGGTCTACCAGGCGCTGGAAAGTGGCCCCCGCGTTCTTTAAACCGAAGGGCATCACCTTATAACAGAAAGTCCCGCGCTGAGTGATGAACGCGGTAGACTCCTGATCCAGAGGATCCATGGCTATCTGATTGTAGCCGGAATAGGCGTCAAGGAAGCTCAGCACGGTATGACCGGCGGTGGAGTCGACCATGTCATCAATGGAGGGCAGGGGGTAGCTGTCCTTGGGGCATGCTTTGTTGAGGTCCTTGAAGTCGACACACATCCGCCACTTCCCGTTGGACTTCTTCACCAGCACGACATTGGAGAGCCAAGTAGGGTTCTTGACCTCGCGAATGAAGTTGGCGCGCAGAAGCTTCTCAACCTCGTCATTTGCCGCGTTGGCGCGCTCTTCGTTGGTCTTTCGTCGCCTTTGACAGACGGGTCGGGACCCCGGGCTCACGCGGAGCGAATGGAGTGCCACCTCGGGAGGGACGCCCTTCAGGTCCGTCGCCGTCCACGCGAATACGTCGCGAGAACGGGCCAGGAGATGTTGCAGGCCTTCGGCGTCAGCTCCGGTCATGCAGTCCCCGACAAATAGTTTCTCGGTTGCGTCGGGGAAAGGGACGATGGCGACCTTCTCAAAGTCACCGAGGGGCTCGCGCTCACGCTCCTGCCGTACGTCCAACTCCGCGCTGGTCCCCCCCGTGATGACATACGCGGCAGGGCGAGCGCGGGTTGACGCCTCATAGCACTTTCGTGCCTCAATCTGTTGGCCATGGGCGACACCGACCCGGTCCTCCACGGGAAATTTCAAGACTAGGTGATAGATGGACGCGACAGCCTGGAACTTCATCAATGAGGTCCGTCCCATTATCGCGTTGTAGATGGAAGGGAGCCGGACGACAGTGAACTCGATGGGCTCAGTCCGACGGGCCTCTTTACTGTCCCCCAGGGTCATGTCCAAAGTGACCAACCCTGCGACGTCAACCTCGTTGCCGGAAAAGCATGTGAGTTTCCCGGCGTAAGGCAGGAGCATGGCGGGTGAGATGCCAAGCTGTGCGAACGCGTCGTAGTATAGGATGTCTACCGACACTCCCGTATCCACCATGATCCTCTTGACAATCTTGGTGGCGATAACCGCGTGTACAACCAGAGGGTCTGTGTGCGGAGTGATGAGCTCGCGGGAATCGCCGGGTCGGAAGGTGATGTCGGCATGAGGGACCCCCGCCGCACCCAGGCTGTTGATGGAACCGCCGGAGGTCGAAGCGCGAGCATAACGCTTCCTTTCCCCGCCGCTAGACCCCGCGAGGGTGGATCCCCCCGCGATGATGGTTATGTAGAGGTTGGGGTCGTTCGGATTGATCCCTCCTCTTGCGGGCGCGGTACCTGCCAAAGTATTCGCCTGTGCCGGCTGACCACCGTCGTTGAGGGGCCCGAGGGCCGTGGTGTTAGCCCCGGTGTATGGGTCGTTGTTGTTCGGCCCGTTGCCACCGCGGTTGTTGCGTGGCCCGCGGTATCCTTGATACCCGCGGCCACGACGGCCTCCACCACGGTTATGGCCGCCGCGCTGCCCACCCTGAGGCTTCGTTGGTGTGGTGGACACGGTGAGGGCCTCCGGGGTGGTTTTGGCCTTTCCCTTCCCGCGATCCTGCGTGGGCTTTCCTGCCGCGTCCTCCTCGAAGACGCGTTTGGTGATGGCGTTGCAGGCGTCCTCGTAAGTGTGCAGGGTTTTCCCGCACATCTTAACCTTGAAGGTTCCGTCGCGGAGGTTGTGGATTAACATATCGCGGGCAGAGGTGTCGTTGAGGTGAGGCACCTCTGACGCCGCGTTGACGAACCGGGTGAAAAAGGTCGCCAGGGTCTCCTCCTCTCCTTGCGTCACACCCATGAGATCCTTCGTCGTCTTCATGCGCGTTCGAGACCCGCTAAAGTGGGACATGAACCGCCGCGTCAGGTCCTTAAAAGACGTGATGGAGCCCACGGGGAGGTTGGTGAACCACCTCATCCCGGCGGTCTTAAGGGTGGAGGGGAAGACCCGGCAGTACATGGCGTCGTTGTAGGTGTTGAAAGTCATGTGGGCGAAAAACTGCCTGACGTGCTCCCCCGGGTCCTTGGTGCCGTCGAACTGTAGGGCTGCCGACGGCCTCTGGAACCCCTTTGGCATGGGCTCCTCTTGGATGAAGTCGGCGAAGGGGCTGCCGTAGGTGGTGCCGCGATCGTCCACCATCATGTTGCTTCGGGAGCCGGAGCGTGTGGACTGAGGCCTAGAGGTGGAGCGCCCTCGCGACACGCTCATGTCCTCACTCGAGCTCCTTGGAGGCGGGGTGTGGTATGCCTGACCCGGCCCGTAACCCGCGGCGTAAGCGGGTACATACGGCTGCTGGGGCATCGGGTAAGCGCCCTGATTGTGCTGCATGGGATATGCACCTTGGCCGTAGTGGTATGCGGGGGCGTAGCCTTGGAAGTGGGGGTTGGGAGGTGACAACGCGTTGGGAGCGTCCTGCTCCACCTCCTGCCCAGTCGAACTCCCGTTGGTGGTGGAATATTCCTCCACGTAGGGCTCCTGCGCGGGTGCGTACTCTTGGAAGTACTGCGCATGGACATACCCCTGGAACGGGGCCTGTGGTTGGAAACCCTGCTGGAAACCCGGGTTCCACCCTGGCATGGCCTGTGGTTGTTGCACGGGCGGTGACCCGTAATACCACGGAGGCGGCGGCTGCATCCCGAAGGCCGTGCCGTCAGCGTAGTAAGCGTTGTTGCTGTTAGCGTCCATAGCTCGGCGTCAGTTGAAACGGTGCCTGCTTGGTTTGAGAGAGGTCCCCACGGACGGCGCCAATGTTGATGGCCGAAAACACCGATCGTTGAGTAAAGCGATGAGAGCAAGAGATTTGAACTCAACCGAGTCAACGGACGGAGAGAGGAAAAGTATTTGGTCGCTTGAAGTGTTTAACGCGATAGGGGTAGTGTTAAGGATGCTTTTGTATTAACTGTGGGGTTACAATGGTAGACAGATGGTCTCAATCGCGTTTAGGTGTATCGGGTTACAACAATGATCTTTAGCTCGAGATCTAGTATATGTGGTTCGCGAGTTTTTCGATCCCCGCTCTGGTGCATCGAGCTCGCTATTTATAGCCGAGCTCCGGGCTGAGATCGATCGAGATATCGATGTGGGACGAGGGCCACCCAAGCACGTGTCGCCCTCTGAATGGCTCTTGGGGTGGTGCCCGCGGGACTGGCCAATCACGGGCTAGGATGGGACGCTGTCGCCCACCGCTCGTTTGATGGGACGCTGCCGCCCACCCACTTGCGTGGATGGGACGGGCTCCTCCCCTCGCGGTCACAACGCTCGAAGCGCGACGCAGACAGGGCTACTTTGAGAGCCGTGCGGCCGGGAGTCGGTTCTTTGGACAGGGGCGTACGGTGATCGCGATAGAACCCGATCGATACGCCAAACATAATAATTTATTTAAAATACTAATTTATAAATGAGTGGATTCTAGATCGCGTAAATCTAAAATTCAAATCTTAATCTACAAAACTACCAATACCCCTAATCTTCATTTAATTAATTATTCATAAGTATAATAATATGTTTCTTATATTATAAGTTTTGAATTCCATATAAATGATGATTATCACAAATATTAAATTTTATACTTGTTAAATGATATAACAAATATTGAAATTATAAATTTATAGTAACTAAAGGAAAAGAATTATTTCAAATAATGATTAAACTATAATAAAAAAACGGAGGGGAAAATGTATTTTCTTATAAGTTAACGGACATTTGGACGGAAAATGAGTTTGAGTGGTATTGGGATAACGGAAGTACTATTATGGGTGGTTTGCGGTAATTAGGCATTGAAAGGGCGATTTAGGAGTATATAACGTTTGTAAGGCTTGTTTTCGGTAAAAAAGCCTAAATTTTTATAATTTTGTCCAAGAAAATTTTCTTTCATCTTTCCTCTTAAATATGGACTATAAATGCACAAATATCTTTACATTTGTTTTTCTTTTGCATTTCTAAATGTTGAGCATTTATTTGATAATGATGTACTTGGTATTGTTTATTAATTAATAATGTTGTGCATAGATGAATAGTTTTAAAAATTTGTATACATTTAGATCAAATGTAATTTAATATCTTTTGACTAAATAACATAACCCAATTTTATATGTTGTAAATTGTTTTAAAAAATCATTATTATATGTCACATTTTGAGTATACTTCAATCTTTCTAAATTCTAACTTTTTTATATATATATATATCATTTATTGTAATGAAAGTACGACTTTTATCTTATTATATCAACCCCTTTATCTTTTGTTTTTGTATTCTTATTTTGGCGTTTTGTATACTTTGAATTTGTCATAATGTATGATAAAATGTGTTGGTACGGTGTTAGGGACGTCAGTCATTAACAACGGATCAACGATCGTTGTCCCTAGTTTTGATAATGACAAACTCAATGTGATCCAATGTGTTGTCCAAGTGTTTATCTCATGTACCCTTTTAGGGACAACCCTCATGTGAAAAGGGCAACAAGTGACTGACGTCCCTATGCTAGAGGGATGCCTAGAACTTCATGTCAAGTTGAATAAGAACGAGTTTCTACAAGATAGGAAAGTCATCCTTATCGAGTAGGAACGCGCGCCAAAATGTCAACGTTCAAATTCAAATGAAGTCAGGGCTACTCGACAAAGATGACATCATCGGAGACCGCAGTCTTCAAAAGTTTCAGATGTCAGAAGACAAAATAGCGTGAAGTCAGGACGTCGCTTTCTCATCTCATCTCAACATACACGTGGAACCTCCCTAGAGAAAGGAGCTGACTTTCAGATGTGGAAAGGAACATCTCTGATCCTGTCTCTCGGGATTCCAGAAGGGCAAAAGGGTCCTAGGATAGGAACTCTGTCTCACTCACGTTTACTTGTAGCAAAAAGTTAGTTTTTCGCGACCCATGCAAGGTGTTCCTTACCTGGTTCATTGCATGGATACAAATCTCTGCGAGGCATTATACTCCGATTATTTGTAAGTTTAGCTTGCTTTCTCATTGAGTTTTTTCAACATTTGAAAAACTAGCATGCGTCCTAGCTGAGTTCTTAGCAAGTCTGGAAGAACCTTTCCTATTCCAGGCTATCCTACTCTAGGTCACATCTTCCCTAAGTCTAGGATACAACGATTGGTAATGCCTATTCTTGCCACAATGGCAACAAGTCTGATAGGCTACTAGACCAATACCGCAAGTGCACGGGTCATGTAGTACCAAGGTGTCGATCTCTAGGACTTTAGTAGAGTTGGTGAACCGACAATCAAAGTAGCTAGGCTAATATGAGGGAATTAAGGATGGAAGAAACTTAAACTAATCAACTAGCAAACAAAGAGAACAAGCAACAAGATGATGCAAATATGAATAAGGGAAAAAGGAATCCTAGAGTCTAAGTACTCACACTATGGATCTAAGCAACACTTTGAAAGCATACAAGAATCTAGATCAAATCATGGTTTGGAGGCGTCTACATAGAATCATTGTCTAATCTTATCGAATCAAACAAATCGTACCTAGAATATGATAATCATCCACTTTCGTGGCTTGATCCAAGACTAGGCCCTTTAGGCTCAATAGGGGCTCAATCGGCTCAAGCCCTCATCCACCGTCGTGGCTTGAGTGAGCTTGTCTTACTCAACCCTTTATCGGTAGGTCAACCTCTCATGAGTTCCCAAATCAATTCTCATTTCAAAGGGAAATCAATCAATCAATCCTATAGTTCTAGTTAGGGAAGAGGTCTCTCAACACAAATCCCTAACCTATCTCCCTATTAACAACCTAACCTCTCGGTTCTAATCATCAACAAGTCTCAAATCACAATCAATTTGGCATTAGGCACATAGGATTGAAACAAACCACAATACAAATCTCAATTCATGCAAGCAATTCAAAGCTCTACCTAGAATCCATAGGGATTTCCCCAAACCCTAGGATTTGGGAAACTAGCTAAACATGAACAAAGGAAATGAAGAAGAGAGAAGGAAATCCATACCAAACTTCATTCAATTGATTGAAAAGAGGGAAGAATCTCCAACACTTTCTCCAATTCTTCACAAGACACTAAAGTTCTAAAATGGGAAAAAGTCCCCAAAAGGGGGAAAAAAGATTGTCTTCCAAGGGGAAGAGGAGGTATTTATACAACCCTAAAAGGAAAAAAGGGATAAAAGAGGAAAAGAGGGGCGCCATCGCGTGACCCGGGCTCCAACTCGGGCCGTGACCCGGCCGGGTCCGACTCTAGAGGGCCAAACGCACACATACGCGAAGAAAAGCCCCGACCCTGGCCACGACCCTGGCCGTGACCCGGCCGGGTCGGGGCCTGATTTTTGCATTTTGGTCCGGTTCGTGCATGGAAGCTGACCCGGTCCATGACCCGGCCCGTGACCCGGCCGGGTCGGGGCCTGGAGGCCCAGTTTGGCTTCGTTGCTTTGACGTTTTGGCTCTCGTCTTGATCGTTCTTCGGTTTGCTTCTTGTGGCGTCTTTTTGGGCCTCTCCTTGACTCCATCTTCGAGTAATATCGTCTTCTTAAGCTCCTCTTGATCTCCCATCACCAAAACTCTTCCATTTTCACCTAAAAACGCACAAACAAGGCGTAGAGTCCGAACGAAGACACTAAACCGAAAACAACTAAAAGGCTAGCTTAAAGGAGAGAAAAGCGAACCCAAACCAAATGAAACATGACCTAATATGCACTCTAAGCATGAGCTAGATGCAAGCCATCAAAGTCCAATAGTAATTTCCTAGGTAATACTTAGGATGTGGCATTTGAATTTTATTTTTCTCCATTTGCTCAGGGTTAAGGACTCTAGACCCACTTTCCATAGCAATTTTTACATAAATCTTGTGGCTTTAAGAGCCAGTATAGTTATCTTTTTCACAAGTCTTTGCACTTTCTAAGACTCTAATCCTTTCTTCAAGATATTCATTCTTTTAGTTTTTCAAGGATTAGCCCAAAAGGTTTCGATTCTTCAAAGTCACTAGGAATAGATCTTACATCTTCATTGCTAGGGACTGAGTTGAAGATGAGTCCTTTTCTAGTAGGAACAAACACAATTGGTTTGTTCGCTTCTAGAAGAGGGTGCTCATTCCTACTCTGTTCCTCTTTCAACTTTTCTATTTTTTTTAAGACATGCAATTTCATTTTTAAAGAACTCATTCTTATCACAAGTGGAATCATGTTTATCGGCAACCTTAGGACATATGTCAAACAATTTATCTTTTAGGGACTTGCTACTACTCTCATGATCATCTAGCTTTTCTTATAGTTTAGCAGAATCTTTAAGGACTATAGTCAAAGGCATGATAAGATCAGACTTAGAATAGTTTGAAAGGGAGCTTTTGATGGATTAAGAAGTTACCTCGTCATTAACATCCTTTGAACTTTCTCCAAAGGCCATCACACAGTTGCTGAGGCTTGCCCAAGACTCGGGATCATCTTCAAGATCGTCTTAAGTAGCAACATATGCCTTCCCTTTCTCTTAGTGCGAACTGTCTCTAGAGATACAAGTCTTAGTGAAGTGTCCCTCCTTGTTACATTTGAAACATGTAACTTCCTTAGTTCTTGATCAGATACTTTGCTGGAGTAGTTTTTGTCCTTGGAGGAGATCTTTTAAACCTCCCTTTCTTGTACATTACACAGACAAGTCTGGTGATAAGTGCTAGATCATCGTCGTTCTCATCGTGATCATTTGAGGACCGAACCTCAGTGTTAGGGACATTAGTCATTAACACCGGATCAATTATCTTTCTCCCTAGTTTTGTTTATGAAAAACTCAATGTTTTCTAATGTGTTTTACAAGTATATGTCCCAGAAATCCTTCCAAGGACGATCACCAAGAGAAAAGGACAACAGATGATAGCCATCCTTATGGAATAAGAACGCTAAGTACTTCATATCAACATGAACAAGAATGTTTTTTTGCAAGATAGTTGTTGACATCATCGATGGCCGCATTCCTCAGAAGCTTCAGGTGTCAACAGACAAACTATTGTGAAGCCAAGACATTGCTCTTCCAACTCATCCCAAGATAACATGTGAAAGCTCCCCAACGAAGGAAGGAACTGAATTTTGGATGAAGACAATGTTGTACAACATGGAGAAAGCGACATCTTTGACTCCTCCACACACTCTCGAGAGCCTTCAAGAACACGAAGAACAACTCAAGAACTACAGTGAGAGAGAGAGCCAGATTGAAGAAGAAGTCCAAATCAAACCACAAATCTGTTTATAACGAGTGTAGTGTTTCCGAAGGGATTGTGAAACACGTGAGGTTTGATATCCTTATGTCTTGCTATTTGAGTGTTAGGTTACCAGCTATGGTTTAGAGGAATTTCACAAGTAAACTATAGGTACGTAAGCTTATAGTTTAAGGAAATGTGAAATTCGCCTGTGTAATAGCTATAAAGACTCATTCAATACAAATTAAAGGGAAATCATTCAAAATCCTCTTCGGAGGTAGAGGTTTACCCATCTAGACTAGGTGGTCTAAGTTGAGCTCCTTTATAAATCATTATGCCCGTTCTTACCTGCTTACTGGTTTATGTTTTAATCTAATTAGTTATTCCACTGCTAAAAGGACGCCCTTCCTAAGAGCGTCCTTATATAATTTAACTACTAACGATCCAACACTCTATCTTTGACATCTTTTCTTTCTTCAGGGAAACCTCTATCTTTAAAGCGGTCCCCTTTTCCTTTTTAGAGACCTTGTCCTTATTCCTTCTCACTTTATAGGCTCTTAACTTTCCGAAGATTTCACTCATAGGAAGACCCTTGTTAGAAGTATTCTCCTTCAATGATGTTTTGTCAGTGTTTCATTCCCATGTAAGTCCGTCTATTACTTATTGGACTTTTATTTGTCTATGAATTTTGTTAAGGGGATGCCTAGCTGGGTCAACTTATTTCATTAGGCCTCAAAGCAAAAGGAATAGCTCTTGACCGTCTCACTTTTTCATATAGAAGCGGTAGAATTCTCTTTTAGCGTTCATCTGATGATCTTCCTTCATGTCTGTCGTGCCAACATGGAACATTTCTATGGCCTCCCACATCTGTTTGGCCGTTTCCAAGTTTCTAACTCTTGTTGCATCTTGCTCACAGATTAGGGTGGCCTAACGGACTGATCCGGTCTGGTCCGTATCCGTATTACGGATTAATCTGATGATCCGTAAATTTTTGAAATTGTGATCCACGATCCGGTCTGTATCCGACTTAAAGTGTCACGCATTTTACGGGTTGGATGACCGGATCAACCCACTAATCTGTTTATTCCAAAATCAAAGTCAAAAAAATACTAAGACATGGAATGAAGCCTAATTGTGAAGCCTACATATTCATTAGGCAATAAAAGCCCACAACCAACCTTTATAATAAGGAGACATGATTTTATATCACAATGAAACTCTTCTTACCTCTAAACTGTCAATGTGGGATACGGAGAAGCATGCCCTAAGGGACGCAATATATACTTCTACATCCCACATCGGAAAATATGAAACATGAGAGGCATGTTGGGTACTATAAATGGTCATCGGTGCAGCTGGCCTTTTTTCATTTATAAATAATAACTTTGAGGTTGCTCCTTAATTATTATTTTAGGCCTAGAATATGGGTTTTCTAGTTTAATAATTATTTTATAATTATATTTTTTGATTAAACCGGGTTTAAGGATCAACTCATAAATCCGATGGATTATCCATATCCAATCCCTAAACCATAAAGTTAAAAAATGTTGATCCGTTATCCGGTCCGGAAAATACGGGTCGGACTATATCGGATTACAGGTTGCGGTTCATTTGGGCCACCTTATCACACATAGCATTTTGCATAAGGATTATGGCGTTGACATTTGTCTCTATGGCTTTCCATTTATCCGGACCGCAATCTTCTTCCTTACCAACTTTCTGTGGCTTAAGTTTGAAGTCCCCTTTGGTGACGACCACCCAACATTGTTAGTCTAGACTCCTTATCCACATAGCCATTCTTTGCTTCCATCTTTCAAAGTGTCCTTCAACAAGTCTTGGGGGCTTGGTGTTGTTGTTACCAACTTCTTCCGTGTGTGAAGATGTTTTCCTACATAGTTTAATGACAATCTATAGCGTTCGTGCTCTGATACCAATTGTTGGATCGTAGTTCGTTAGTAGTCGGATAGGAAATTTGTATAGACGACTTCCCTAGCAAGCTAAAAAATAATAAGCAAATAAAAAACCACGTGTAAGAATTGAAATCTTAGGGACACTTTCCTCATAGAGGAACCCCACTTAGACTAACTAGTCTAATGGGTAAACCTCTAACTCGACTTGGAAGATTTCTGAATGACTTTCTTTTTTTATTAATTGAGTCCCTATAACTACTACAAGGCAAAATACAAACTTTTCTAATCTATAAGAGCCCGTCCCTATAGAATTACTAATGCACTCTATCACCCCTTGCTCTCATAGGCCTAACTCAATAATAATAAAAGTTAAGTCAAACCTCACTTCAGTTCCCTACAACTTAGGGAACATCTTCTTTGATTATGGATTTGATTGATTGTTCTTGGTGGACTTCATCTTCTTCGATCAAGCTTAATCTCTCTCTCTCTCTCTCTCTCTCTCTCTCTCTCTCTCTCTCTCTCTTGTTTTCGGTGTTCTTAAGGGTTTCTTCTGTGAAGAAGTCTATAAGAAGTCAGTTTGCATACCATTCATCGAGGTGTATTTATATGCAAACTTTTCCTAACTCTTTTTGGACACTTTTGACCTTTTGACTTCCTCGGAGTCTTCCTCAAACAACATGTCTCTTTCCTAACGTTGCACAACCATAAATCTTTGTCTTCTTGTAGCTCTTGCTTTCTCTGGGAAGATGCCATGTGTACATTGGGATGAGTTTGTCAAAAGCGACGTCTTAACTTCAAGTGTTTGTTTCTTCACACCTAAAGCTTCTAAGAGACTGCCATACTCCTTTTGTTGTTATGTGTTGGCAGTTTTGACTATTTGAATTTAAATTTTCATTTATGCACCAGTTTTCTTCTTGCCAAGGACGACTTGCCTATTTGATAGGAAACACATTCTTGTTATTATTGGTGTTTAAGCGATGAACTTATGGGCATCCCTATTAGATAGGGACGACATTCACTTATTGTCCTTTTTTATTTTATGTCGTCGCTGAAAACGTTCCTGGAAATGACTTGGACAAACATTAGTTCATAAGGAGTTTGTAATTACCAAAACTAGGGACGGGTATCGTTGATCCAATGTTAATGAACTTTGGGACTCTAGCACTGTCACCCATCAATGAAATGAAGAAATATTTGATGAAAGAAGTAAAGAATTATTTGAAGACTATGGATAAAAAGTTGTAGGAAGAAAACAGGTTTTTTTGGGATGTCAAGTGCTCTCTAGGTTGTAGGGAACTCAAGTGAGGTTCTTAATTAGAGATCACTCTAATTATCTTATTGAATAATTAGAGAGCACTTGACATCCAAAAAAAGTAGTAAGTTGCCTTTTGGAGTGAAGAAATAAAATTCACTCAAGTTGCCTACATTTCTTCACTTTTGGATAATTAGAGTGAAGAAATGCAAGGAACTCAAGTTGCCTTTTGGATAATCAGAGTGAGCTTAAGGAACTTTTTATCATATTTTGATAAGTTTTCTCAAAATAGTCCCTTTCATTTTGTCTAGTACCTCTCTAGGTTGTAGGGAACTCAAGTGCTCACTAGGTTGTAGGAAACTTAAATGATCTCTAATTATCCAAAATGAAGAAATATTGAAGTTGCCTTTTGGATAATTAGAGATCACTCTGAGGTTAATGTTGGATAGATTGCCTAAAAATAGTGGTAGGTTTTTTTTGTAATCAATAGCTGATTCGGAAGCACTTGAACTGAAAAAGAGGTACTAGACAAAATGAAATGGGCTATTTGGGAAAACTTATGCAAACAATTGATCCTTGATTAAATGGTTCATTTTGTTGAATATGCCTCATCTTGTTGTATCTGAAAG
Source organism: Polygonum maritimum (assembly GCA_963924305.1). NCBI lineage: Eukaryota > Viridiplantae > Streptophyta > Magnoliopsida > Caryophyllales > Polygonaceae > Polygonum > Polygonum maritimum. The sequence continues at coordinate 9,110,106 of OZ002736.1, read as the reverse complement.
TTCATTGTATTACACTTGTACATTCATTGTGCTCCACTCTTAAGATCAAGCTAGCAAGTTTTATTTTTCGGTTCATGAATTTGAATCACTCAGTTCAAATATGACAAAATGCAAAAATTGTGTAAACGAAAAGTGTTTGGTTCATTGTGTTCAAGTTGTCGGTTCATGAAGCTAATGAAAAGGTGCGTTCAGCTTTTCGGTTCATGAAGTTTGTCGGTTGGAGAAGTTTAATCAATTGGTTCATTTAATGTGAAACTGCATAGAATACAACCTAATCCTCAAAAACACATAACAACTACTTCAAAAGAGAAATAAGGTTCATTATCTTCAACGTGATGGTTCATAAATTTGAATTACTCGGTTCATGTATGACAAAATGCAAAAGTTGTGTAAACATTTGGGAAAATAAAAATTCAATGATCAATCTTGGAACATAGAAGACAATTCACTTCCCAGCACATGTGCGGATATTATGACCATATATTTTCCCGAATTTGCCGCATCCCCTTTTTCTTAGCGCACTTGATGACATTGCACTCTCCCTACCACCCAACTTTCGCTTGTTAGAATCGGAACCCTTGTTCTTGGCTTGTTCAGGTTGGTGCACACGAATCTCATTTGTTGTACTAATATCGGCTAATGACTCAACACTCTTAGCATTCACTGATTTTTCAGTGTATAAAGAACTACTGCCAGCCATGAGTTTCTCTTTTTTCTCCTTAAAGACATGGGAAAACTCATAGAGGAATTGAGGACGGTCTTTTAAGATACCCAAACAACTTTAAAAATCCGATATCATTGAACTAGTTACAGATTGTGTTTCTTTAATAGCAACACACTAGTTAACAATGGTACCATCCAAAAAAGGAGTAATTATTGTAGCTTTTGTCCAATGTGAAAGTATGAAATTTGTGGGAATTGATTCCAAACCAAAATTCTTGAAAACCACAAACATATGACGACAAGGTAACCCGATCCTTTGGAACATTTGGCAACCGCAAATACCATCGTTGTTAAGTAGATTATGAGCAACATGAACTTCAATCTTGCCTTCTTCCTTTATGTCGCAAATTTTACCTTCTGTTTCTAGAGCCATGGTATCAATGCAACATGTATGCATGAAGAAACGATCTCATTCTGGACCACATAAAAACATAATTTGTGTAGACTTCAGCTACATTACGCTCTAACTGTAGAGGTGTCTTAAGATCTAGAACCATATGATCGAATAGAATCATGGTTGTATTTGGATTAAGCATGTCGATCTTTAAGAATCAATGGCAGTCTCAAAGAGCATCAACAACTCACACAACCTGAAATATCTGTCTATGAAATGGCCAAAAAAGTTATTCTGAACCTCTAATATGGAAGTAGTCCTAACTAAACTACCAACCATTTCATCTCTAAAATAAGTTGGAATCCAGAAATGTCAAATAACAAACATATCACTAAACCATCGTCTATTTTGAGAGGAGATATGACTAACCAACTCCAGCCACCTAGATTCAAACTCAACATCGGAATAATCTGATGACTCCACACTACACTATATAGTTTAATTTCCTAAAATTCATTCATATCGCCAGATTCGGTCTTTATCTTGGAGGCACTTTCATCATAATGTGCCACATACAAAGCCTATGGCAGTTCTGAGGAAACACCCTCTTAAATGCACCTTTCATGGTGACATCCTAACTAGTCCCCAAAATTCTTGGATCATACCCCATTGCTTTAGTAAAGCGTTCGAACAACCAAACAAAAGATTCTATGTCTTCGTTGAGCAATAGCCCGACTCCAAATGTAACACATATTTTATGATGATCAATGCCAATAAAAGGAGCAAAGACAATACAATGCCTGTGATTTGAGTAAACATAATTAGGGAAGAAAGGGTAGAATGCTATTTTAAAGTACACGCGTAATGTTGCTAGTTCATGATTCATATGCTAATAGTTCCAGCATTCGATCAAGGAAGTTCACAAATATTTACATAACCGTTCATGCATTCCAAGACGAGAGTTCATAAATAATAGCATAGCAGCTAGTGCCAAAAACTCATTAAACTTCATTTTAGTAATTCATTAGTGATGAGTCAGCTTACATAGCTTACATATAGTAAGAAAATCGACTAGGGTGAAGAGTACTTGTTGGTTCTATACGTAGAATCAAAAGACACAACTTCACCAAAGTATGAGAAATTATTGTGGGAAATGGGATCAGTTCAGAATAACCTTGTGAAACGGTTAGAAGAATCAACATCATATGCGAAGTCAAACACACTACACATTCCTTTTTTTTTAGAACCTATTAATCACCATTTGAGCATCGGAACCCTCAATGTAAGCCATCAAATCTCTTTTATAGCTCATAAAATCAATAGCTGAAGCACCCACATTTACAAATCCCACCACAAGATGGCTGAACAACTTATGACTTGTTGTTAGATCAATATTGGATTTATCACAGCTCAACATGAAGTTCCTGCGGCCAATGTAAAGTTTTCTATTGCACTTTAGAAACTGTTTGTAAGGATTAGTAATAGGCTTGCGACTATGGTGCTCTACAAACTTCCTGACCACATAGCTGAGCATACAGACAAATATAGACAAAAAATGTGCATCACATACAACTCTATTCGACGCACTTTTATGTTTACCCGTGTTGTTTTTCCCGTCCTTGAACCATTGACGATTACATAACTACTTTGTGCAGTATAGTCATATCAGTTAGAAACTTGGATCCGTATGAGAACCACCATGACGGACATCAAAACCACAAATAGAGGCATACCATGTGCAAAAGAATATGCCCTCATCCAAAGTGATAAAATATTGACCTTCATGTCTCATCCGGACAAGGACGAATGAAATAAGAACAATCTTGGGGTAAGTGAAAAATGTAGGCATCTCTATCGTTCTCATCATCACCCAATGGGGCTCCACCAATAGTATTAATATCATTATGAAGCTCCTCTAATGAAACTCCATCAGTACTAACATCACCATCTGAATGAGACATGTTAGGATGGTCGGAACTTGATGAACAACATGCAAACATTGTAAAGCTATGTGTGAAGCAACATATATGAAACACATAATGACTACTACAAATGTGTAAATACGATTATTAGTTTGGTTCACAAAGAATGTCATAATGGCTTATAAATTTTCAAGGAAACGATTGAAAACCATGAAACGGCTCATGTAAACTAAGGTACATGCGTTGAGGCATTTTATCGAACATATGGTGGACAACCAAACATAATCTCAAATCTTATCTCATATAAGCATCAACTATACTCTCAAATCTTATCTCAAATTCACAAATTCTCGTTTAGTTGGGAAAAACCTAAAACTAGTTAAGCTTATGACTCAAAATCAACCAAAAACAATATAGGAGAATTTGATTAGAATAAACAATCGAATGGTATGACTTTGAGAATTATTTGTCCAAATATTACAAAAACATCCATAGATTAACAAAGCGATAGAGGTTCAAAAAAATAAACCAGTTTCAAAATTTGAAATCATGTACCTAAATCCATAAGAAGAGAACTGAAAGTTGAAGGAATCAGATTAGGGAAGGAGAAACAATTAACTTGTACTAGATAAGAGTGTCAAAGAGCCGAAGAGCGAACTTGGATAGAAGCGATCATCGATGAGCATCGCTTGATTCAAAGTAGCGTTGAATATGCCTTGGAGAAGATAAAGAGCACTATAAAGGCAAATATACCCTTGACATATAAAAACATCTTAAAAAGTTAGAGTGCATCCTCGTCATTGAGTTCTCAAAATCAAACGGAGGAGATTTGATCTCATCTTACACAGTAAAGAGTGATCTCACTTGGTTGCGAATCTTTATATATATATATATGTATGTATATATGTATATATAGAATAACGCTCAGGAGTACATGTGTTATTACGGTGTACTATGAGCCATTTCTGGATCATTGGATCGATTTAAATTTACGGTTGAGATATAATAAAAAAGGGTGCAAATTAATTATATGGGGGAGATGCACCGGATTAAACCAATATTGAGAAAATATCTCCTCCTTAATTTAAGGATCTGATTTGATTTGTTTCTCTATCTCCATATCTCTCAAAATTACCATAACCGTCGTAGAGTGGATACATTTGAAGAGCGGACAACCCATTCGCTCTGACAACCGATTCGCGTCGCTTCCCTTCGCTTCTCCAATCTCTGGGAAAGTTTGCCGGCGACTTCCCATTACCCCTTACCTCTCACCCCGCCCGGCCGGATCCTCCCTCTAGATCCGACATCTCTCGTCTGAGTTTCGGCCCTCTTCGCCCGGATCTCCTCCTTCCCCCTCCATCAGCGCTAAGCGTCAGGCATCGCCTCCCTCCGGCCCGTGTCTTCCACCGGAACGCGCCGTCCCGTCATCCTTCGAGTCCTCTTGCTCTGGTTATAGACTTGATCAGAAGCGATATCCTTATAGTTTGATCTGGGAAGATGTACATCTGCTGGTTGGCAAGGTACAGACAGCAGAGCTCTTCATCTTAGACCTAAATAAAACTTATATATATTATTTTTATTGATTTTTATCTTCTTGCAGTCATTTTAACGTCTTGGCTCCATTGACGAGAGCAACAAGTCATTGGAGTAGTGGAATTTGGTATCACCTCTACTGTCTGTATGGAGCAGGCCAGATTGTGTCCAGAAGCACAGGGAAATAGCCAGGATGCACAATCACTTGCCTAAGGACACAAAAGGAATCCACCAGGAACAAAATGCTATACAACCAGCTACTTCGAATTATCTTATCCAGGAGCATCATGATTTCTCGGCACCAGCCAATCAACACACTGATTTCTCCAGCATGATTAATGATGCCCCTATAGACGGATGTGTGTATATGAACCTCGACATGGAAACCACACGCTTGGTACACTAGCTCAAGTAAGTCTATGATGGAAAGCACTACAAAATCTACTAAGATGTATTGTATTTTGAAAACTATATGGATTTATATGCTTGCTGAAGGATGTGGATTCTCAATGTAGGTACTAGACATACAAAATAAATTACCTTTGCAATCCAACCAAGCTTCATAATGAATTGTCCAATCAAATGTCCATAACCTTTTTTTTCGAAGCCCAATTGTTGTGAAAATTGAAAAACGAATACACAAGGCCTAGCATCCAATTTGAATCCTTTATCTAAACTAGTTGTTATTATTCACATATATTTGTTTTTATTCAAATTCATTGTAATATGTAATTGAGATCTAACGGTTTTCATTCAGATATATTTATTCAAATTCTCTCAAGATGAAAAGCGAGAACAAACGTCGGTTTGTCAAAGGCAGTGGTTTTTATTTTGAGTTAATTTCTTATGCATTATACCTTGTAATATTATGCAATGTAGACTAAAAACTTTTGACAACCCCCTATATTGTTATGCAACTTGTTTAGTAAACTTATTAAATGATACATAAATACACGTTTTTAGGTTAATTTCTTATTCATTATACCTTGTAATATTATGTAACATTGAGTATGTTAATTTCTTATGCATTATACCTTATGCATTATACCTTGTAATATTATGCAATATAGACTAAAACCTTTTGACAACCCCCAATACTGTTATGCAACTTGTTTAGTAAACTTATCAAATGATACATAAATACATGTTTTTTAGGTTAATTTCTTATGTATTATACCTTGTAATATTATGTAACACTGAGTATGTTAATTTCTTACGCATTATACCTTGTGCATTATACCATGTAATATTATGCAATATAGACTAAAACCTTTTGACAACCCCCTATACTGTTATGCAACTTGTTTAGTAAACTTATTAAATGATACATAAATACAGGTTTTTAGGTTAATTTCTTATGCATTATACCTTGTAATATTATGTAACATTGAGTATGTTAATTTCTTATGCATTATACCTTGTAATATTATGTAATATAGACTAAAACCTTTTGACAACCCCCAATACTGTTATGCAACTTGTTTAGTAAACTTATCAAATGATACATAAATACACGTTTTTTAGGTTAATTTCTTATGTATTATACCTTGTAATATTATGTAACACTGAGTATGTTAATTTCTTACGCATTATACCTTGTGCATTATACCTTGTAATATTATGCAATATAGACTAAAACCTTTTGACAACCCCCTATACTGTTATGCAACTTGTTTAGTAAACTTATTAAATGACACATAAATTGTTACTTATGCACTTTCGTTCTGTTATGCAGTTATTCAAGAATGATGATCAAAGATGTATAGATAGGCGGAGGATGAAGACCATGACAATGATCAATTTATTTCTATTCATGTGTACTTATGCAAATAGATAAATGTAGTTATTCACATTCATTGTAGTATGTACTTGAGATCTAAGTATCCTCTGTTTTTCTTATGCAATGTATTACATTAAGATATGCACTGTTTATATACAATAATTATTTTTCCTATTCATCGCCATCTTAATGTGTAATTATGCAACTAATGATCAAACGCTATTCACCTGAAAATGAAGAATTATGACCCTATAAATTTTCAAAATAGCATATAGGTGTTATTATGCAATCCATTATACACACTAGTGCAAATTGTCATACATTCTTAGTAAAATCGTAAAACACATATTAAATGCCAGTTGAAATTCAAATTTTGAATTTAGATTTAAATTTAAAACAATCAGATTTCACCCTCCATATGTTTCTCTTATTTTAATTTAATTATTAATAATTAATACATCCTTAAATTTAGGAACTTCCACATTTAGTTTCAATTTGAAATTGTAGGATGGTCCACCTCAATTTTCCTTATTATAGACCCCCCTTATCATACATTGATTTGTTTTGATCTAACGATTAATATTAAGGCTCTCTAGTACTCCTCTATAGCTAGTTCTCCTGAGCGCCCCTTTGTATATATATATATATATATATATACAAAGGGGCGCTCAGGAGAACTAGCTATAGAATTAGGTTCAAATGATACTACCCCTTAAAGTGTTACAGAGTGAATAAATGTGAGCCATTAGATTAAAACAAGATCAGTGGTCAGGATTTAATCACTCAACCCACTCTTAAAATATCTCACAACTGATTTCCAGATCTCAAATTTCAACACTCACACTTTCCCGATCTCAAATTGTCGGTGGAGATTTGCTCTTGCTCTCCCTTCCAATCTCCGATCCACCACTAACCACCATGTCAACAACCGTTAGCGGCGGTGGACGGTGATGCAGCAGAAACCCCGTTTCCAGGGAGCCTGAGCAGGAGCGTAGATCCAGAAGACGACAAAGAAATCCGATCGGACTCAAATCCGAGAGCGAGAAAATGGCGACTGAGGGCGGCGAAGGTGGCCTGACGGCGGTAATTGTGGCGCGCGCGGCGAGCACGGAGGGGAGGGACGAGGCGATGGAACTGATCGAGAGCTCTCTGGCATTTTTCGAAGACGGAGGGAGGCAAGGAAGTTGAAGACATCGTTCTCAAGACAGGTGAAGTGGTGGAGGACGGAGAAGACGACGGCGACGGAGCCCCGGAGGTAGGAGGTGGTGTCCAGAGTCATGATACGACTCAATTGTTGTTTACTCATCTCGGCCGTCTGGAGGTTTCCTCATCTCTCCCGTCTGAATTGGATGTTGACTGGTGAATTGGATGCTCCTGGTTTACCACTGGAGCTTCTTCATCTCGGTCGTCTCGGTTGCCTTATAAATCATAGAAGAAATGTCAGGTGAGATCTTGAACATCTGTTGCGAATTAGAATGAGCAGCTATTTTTGGTAAAGTTACGAACTGAATTGTTGTTTAGTCATCTTCACGGGATGGTCAATTTAGGCGGTCAACCTTTTAATCTTGTTTATCCAATGAGAAGCTAGCTGATCGGTCCGGGTGTGGTGGTCAAAATTTAAATTTATAAACCGAACCTCAATTGTAGTAAAGAGGTAGGGTGTCGAACACACGGGAGTTCGTGCGTTGAGAGTACCCGAAAGACCAAAAAGAGATAAAAGAAAGGCAAAACGAGGAAAAACAAGAGAAATCACCTCGGACCGACACAGGTCACTTCGGTACGAGGGTGGATCGAGGTCAGATTGGCCGAGACCGACTTACACGACGTCGGGCCCGATGTGCTGGGTACTTCGATTAGGCAAAAATAGTAGATCGGTCTTGGGTTTTTGGGTTCCTTCCCTAACTAGACTTGGGTAATTCCACCCCGATTCAGCCAATAAGTGTTGATCCTTGTGAGATCGAGGTTGCTAGCCTTCGATCCCTCCACTCTACACTTCGACCCAAGGGAGTTTTCACTCTCCTTCGATGTTAGGTCTAGTGAAGGGTTAGAGATCACTTTCGCTTACTCTTACCAATCACAAGCCCTAGGTCCCTTGTTTCCACAAGAGAATGGAAGCTCAATGTAGAGAGGATTCATAGATCAAGCACACAAAGGCTATGGAATTGGGGGTTCACACCCAATCCTAGCTAGGGGTTTCCCCCATAGCCCAAGACTATGGAATCTACTCCATCAAGTAAGAGTAAAAAGCAATCAAATGGAAAAGCAAGCAAATCTCAATCATCAATCTCAAATCAAAGCTAAATTGCATTCAAATCCAAAGGGGTTCACAAGATCCAAGTCTTAATTCTACTAAAACCAAAGCAAAACAAGTACAAACTCACTAATCTCCTCTCTTAGCTCCACCGATTTCCTCCTCTTCTCCTCGTCCTTTCTTCTCCTTGCTCTCCAAGTCTTCCTTGAGCCTTTGAGAGTGATTTTTGGTGTGTGTGTGATTCTCTTCCTCTTCTAATCCTCTCTAATCACCTCTAATTATCCTCTTCTCTTGATTGGGGACCAAGGAATTCCAAGTTAGAAGAAGGGCAAAATTGGAAGATCACAACATTTGTGCCTTGGAGCCTAATCTTCACTTTTGCCGACTCGGACCGACACGGGGCAACCTCGGGCCCGACGTTGGGAACATCGGTCCTGTGCTCTGGTGCTCGAACTCGGGCCCGACTTGGTGGTAACTCGATCCAGGGCCTCGGTCCTTCTTCTCTTCTTGGTTTTCCTTGAGTTCCTCTTCATTCCTTGCATGGCTCTTCCGCTCCTTGACTCCTTTGCTTAGCACCTCCTTAGATGCTCCTCCAAAACGTCCTCAATTGCGCCATTTTACCTACAAATCATAATAAACTCGCATAGTTTCCGAATCTTGAAGAAAACCTGGAACTAAGCTAAAAAGGAACGAAACTAACAAGGAAATTAAGGAATGAAAAACACTTATTTACAAGGGAAATTGACTACTAAGATACCATCAAAATGAGAGACGTCAGAATACCTCATACTTAAACTTGCTTGTCCTCAAGCAATAACAATGTAAGCAAGACCGAAGCATAATCTTCAAGTAAAGCCTCATATGAAAAATCAATCAAACACAAGTGATAGACATGCTAGCAAGATTACGTCATCACACATGATCAAGTGTTCAAGGAATAAAGTCTAATGCAACAAAGCCTCACTTTAGGTATATGAAAATGTGTATCACTCATCATGTGTTTAGGCTTGACAATGAACACTCAAACTCAAAAATCATGCAAGTAAAGACTTTACTATCGAAGCTAATATCACCAATTCCTCCACCTAGAGATGCCTATTACAATGCACACAAAGAATATGAACTTGGCTCAATGGAGGTCCTCAAAGAGGTTCCATTCGGCCGGGTTGTAATGGGGCTTTTGGTATTTCTCAAGGTGGGAATCACTTTGGTCTTGTGGTGCTTACAATGGGGATTGAACTTTCTAGTCTCTCACCAACTTCACCAAATTCTTCCACTTTCAACTTCACACTCCAAAAGATTTGATTTTCTTCTTTTCTTTTCTTTCAACCCACACTTTCACTTAACATTCCACTTCATCTTTGCACTACACTTTTTGTTGGATTTTTCACTTTTTTCACTTGGATCGACATGCACTATAACTCGGGCCTGATGTGCACTTTAACTCGGTCGGTGCCCTTTTCTTTATACTTAAGCATTTTGCTTTCAATCCACTACTTTTTCCAACTTTTTATTTCTTTCTTTTCACTTTATACTTCACAAAGATGCACTACCCACTTGGTTTATAACTCCATTCTTTGCCCTTCACCAAAGAGAATCTCAACTCTCTAAATATTCACCCAAAACCTCTCACTAAAGTCCAATCCCATAAGGGTCAAGTCATATAGGCTAGGAATCATATTTTTGAGGAGTTTCAAACAAAGGTCTAAGGCTAAAACGGGCCTACAAACAACGGTTTATCTTCAAGGTAGGATATGGAACATTTTGTGACTAAATGAAATAAAGTTCAAATCAATGTGACAAAGCATAGAACAAATCTCATATTGGCCTCGGAAAATAGATAAACACCTCAATAGCAAGTTTTACTAAGCATGCATGAGATAATTCACACAAGAAAATGAGGGATATGCAATATCGAACAAACATCCCTAAAATGGCCAAATTAAAAATCATCTCACAAGGTTCACTCTAGCTTAGTTGCATCAAAACTCATCCTAGAACTCATGTGCTCAATAAAAACATGCAAGATATCACATCACATCAAAAACAACATTATTTAGAGGCTAAACTATCCAAAAATATGCAAAGGAATTTACATGCTCGTATCATCATTAGCCTTCATATGGACATCTAAGATGGGAATTCCTAGTCCAAAACAAAATCTTTTTGTTGTTTTTCCCACATTTTTTGAATTTTTATGATTTTTTGCAAAAATTTTCTTAAACCAAAACAAACAAACTCATTCATTCAAGCCATAAAATTCAATTATCATCATGCATCACATCATGCCACTATCTCAAAATGAAACATCCCTTAAACAAAACAAGAGAAAACACATGAAACTACACATGGAACTATGAGCTACTAACTCACCCCATACTTAAAATTTTGATGTCCTCATCAAAAGAAATCAAAACTCAAAAGTAAAGAGAAGAGTAAAGAGAGCTCACAATTCTTTATTCTTGCATGGCATGTTGAGGTTTAGTTCGGAGGGTGGCCACGGCGTCTCCTTTGAAGCCGTGCTTGCCGCTCGCGCTCATACACTTGGTCGTGGAAAGGGTCTTGACTTGGCGGTTGAATTTGTGGGGCGGGACGCATCCATTGATCTTCACGGGAAGAGAAGTTCCCGGTCATCCACTCATTGAAACTCTCTTGGACGCTCCATCTTTGGTCCTCGACCGCCCTCAAGTCGTCCACATCACGTCTAGTGTAAGCGATGTTGCGGTTCACCTCTTCAAATTGAGCTTGGAAGTCTTCTTGGTGGTGGAAAAGTTGTTGTTGTTGGAAGTTGAGGTTTTGTTGTTGAAGATTGATTTGGTGTGCCTCTTGAAGCATGCTTGATTGTTGAAGTTGGAGATGCGCCATTTGGTTGGCCAAGAAGTTCATGTCCACCGATTATTGAGGCTCGGGGAACACCATTCCGGGCCCGTACCATTGGGCATACCCTTCATACCCTCCATAGCTCGGTGGTTCTTGTCTTGCTCCACTTCCCTCACCCCTCTCGAATTGGCTTGGGACCGGATCGGGCAAATATGTGTCGGACCGACGTTGGTGGATGCCGGGCCCGACGTGGCTTGCACCTCGGTCCAATAGTGTTGGTGCGTGGTCGGTGAGCAAATTGTGGTAACCACCATCTTCTTCTTCTTCTCTAGGCAAGTCAACGTCCATGTCGTCTCTTCTCACGAACTCGTATTGGTTGGGCTCCTCTTCTTCGGTGTCCGGGGAAGCTTGAGGAGTAGTGAAACGAATGTGTTGTGCTCGTCTCCTAACCTCAAGTGTCCCCTCCGGCTCTCCATAAGGATTCAGATTTCCCGCCCACACTTGGTACCAATTGTATTAGCACGTGAGGTCGAAGAGTCGAGGCCCTAAGGGAATGTGCACCTTGTCGAAGTTGGAGTGTGGGGCTAGGTATGTGGTGGCGCCGGTCACTTACTTCTCCTTGATAATGTTGGCCTTCTTGAAGTACTTGAGGTCCATGAACTCTACACTATTTGAGGCCGGTGTGTAGGTAGACAAGTCCACCTCAAGACGATGAGCCAATCGGGCTATCATGCCTCCGAAATAGATCCATGAGGAACTTTGGAAATCCCTCACCATCTTCACCCATTCCCATGTGAGGTTCATTGGCTTCTCATTCTCAAACAACATCTCATAGAGTAGCATGGCCTCCTCCTTCATTGGCTTGCTCAATTCATGCCTAGCAAAGATGGAACAACCCAATGCTCGGATCATGACTCGGAAGAGTGGATTTTCTATCTCATTTGTCGATGCGCCTTTCCTCATCTCACTTCTTCCGGCTACAAACCTCCAAAGATAATCTACCTTCTCATTATCAACATAGGCCTCATCTCTCGGAAATGGGAACCCAAGGTAGGTAGCCAAGTTCTGGAGAGAGAGCTCTTGCAACTCGTTGCCCATTTGGAAGGAGATCATGCCCTCGCTCTCGACTCCTTCATATGTGCACTTGAAAGTCGCCATAAACTCGGACGTCAAGGCGGGATAATGAGTGTTGTTACACCTTAGCAAGACATTGAGCCCAATGTGAGAGTAGCACCGAGTAAGAGCCTCTTCCATGCACATCTTTCTAATGGACTCCCAATCTAACCACCGAGTGTGGTGAGATAGACCCATGAGTCGCTCATACTCTCTAGCCACATCATCATCCTCGAAGCGCACATCGTCCATCCTTTGGACTCTCTTGGACGATTTCTTGGACGTTCTTGTTGCTTTCTCCATCCTTGAAGAAGATGCTTGGGTAGTCATGGTACCTACGCACAATCAAGCAAAGAACTCCAAGATAAAATCTATACAATCACAACAATTTCACATGCTTCCTCAACAAACAACTCATCTCGCAAAGAGATAACCCCATACTTGCTCTTAAGACACTCAATCCACAAAATCCAACATGTGTGAGCAAAGAATCACATAACAATGGTCAAGCTACGAGATATATCATGATAAACATGCTTTTACCAACAATCAAGCTCATGAATCCTAAAGCTCGCACAAGAGAAAGTCAAATTGCATAGGACCGAGTAACACAGCACATCGGGTCCGAGGTTCTCAACCTCGGTCCGAGTCTTGGACCGACTTTCAACGTCGGTCCCGAGGTTCTGGGTACCTCGGGCCGACTCTAATCCGACATTTCTTCCTAGTTTCACCCAAAAAACACTCTATCATGCTCCTAAAATCCAAAATCAACCATTTCTCATCATCAATCGAAGTTCCAAGTAGGTGGTAGCAACAATTAAGCACAAATTTCACTATGCATGCAAATCACCATGGATGCTCAAGGTCTAAGCTCACTCAATCATGGAAAATCTCAAATCTAGCAATGAAAGCATGAAATTCACAAAGAATCAAGTAGAGATTGAGATTCACATACCAAATCTTGAAGAATCAAAGACTTCTAGCAATCAACTTCTTAAAACTCAAATTCTCTTCTAGATCTAGAAGAGGGATGAAGAACTGTGGGATTTTGGTTGGGATTTTTGGCTTATGGATCGATGTTTGAGGATGCTAGGGGTATGGATCGAGATTTGTGGTGAGATTTGCTTGAGGTTCGAGTATGGTGGAGACGTGGATCGAATTGGGGGTTTTTGAAGGGGCTTGGTATTTTGGGAAGGTGGTTATGAGGGTGATGGGTGTTAGGTATGGGAAAGAGGGCTTAAATGGGGTAGAAGACAAAGTTAGGTCAGAAGGGCATAATAGGAATTTCCACAAAATCAAGACCAAAGTTGACCGGCCAAAGAGGACCGACGTTAGGGACCTCGGGCCCGAGGTACTGGGTACCTCGGTCCTACCCGGTTTGGCTTCCTAAAAATCCCTCGCCTTGGCAATTCTCTACCCACAAGTCCTTTTATTATTTTCACCAATACCACACATGATCATGAAGCTCACATAACACACAATTTCACAAAACACGTGCTAAAGAGAGATTAGAAAGAATCTAAGCTAAGGCAAAGAAGAACAAACTAGAAACTACGAAAATGAACCTACTAAACTCGGGTTGCCTCCCGAGGAGCGCTTCTTTTAAGTCACTAGCTTGACTTCTAACCTCTACCCTTCAAGGAGGGTGAAAAATGGTGAATTGATCATCCTTGTCATATGCATCTCCATTCTCCTCATAGCCAAAGTACCACCATTTGTGTTTGATGAAAGTGTGGCATCCAACTTCTCCTTTGTCCTCCAAATTGTAGGTTGTGGCAATTCTTGCATCATCTCCACTTGATCTTCATTACCTACACCACAAAAGTCTAAAGAATTTCTAGGGGACTCAATGACATTATAACTCAAGTCTTCTTGCAAATCACTCAAGCAAAGGTAATCATCCTCTAAATCCTCTTTCAAATCACTTAAACAAATGTAAGAGTCTCCCATATCAAAAGGATACGAAGAAGGATACTCTTCATGGTCTCTTGGGCTATCTCAATCTCTTGGTTCTTCATGGTTCACCAATGGATCTAGCAACTCTCTTTCTTGCTCTTGAACATAGACTATGTCATGATCTCTCAATGGTGCTTCTTCCTCTCTTGTGGGTTCCAACTCCTCTCTCTTGCGCTTGGCATTTTCCTCTAACTTCAAAATTGCCAAAGCATCTGGTTCATTAAGAGCTTTGTTAAAATGGAACTCCATTTTTTCCTCGCCAATCTCGAAAGTCATCTTCCCATTTCTCACATCGAATTTAGCACCCGCCGTGGCTAGAAACGGCCTTCCAAGAATAATGGGCACCATCGGATCTTCTTTCATATCAAGAATCACAAAGTTGTCGGGTACAAAATACCTTCCAACTCGAACCGGTACGTCATCTAGAATTCCGGTAACCTTTGTTGATGAACCATCGGCCATAGTAAGACTCATATCAAGCGGTTCCATATCTCCGAGGTTAGCCCTTCTCCATATGCTCATGGGCATAACCGATATGCTTGCTCCTAAATCACAAAGAGCTTTGAAGTTTTGGGATCCAATCCCCACGGTGATGGCAAATCTTCTGGGATCACCTAGCTTTTGAGGTAGCTCCAAGATCTTTACCTCATCTTGCATCTCTACAATTGACCTCTTCTTGCTCAAAATTTCCTTCAAGAACTTTGCATAGGATGGCATCTCACTTAGAGCATCGGTGAATGGAATGGTGATGTTCAAGCCTTGCAAAAGCTTCAAGAACCGCTTGAACTTGCCCTCAACAATCTCCTTGGGCTTCTTCAAAGGATATGGAAGAGTTGTGCCACCTTGTTTCTTGGTTGGATCCACCTCCTTGGACCGATCTTGGCTTCTCTCAACATTTTCGGCTTGGACCGACGTCGGTGTGGCTTCGGGACCGACTTCAGGAACCTCGGTCCTGGGGCAAGGAATTTCTGGGCAACTCGGGCCGACTTCAGGGCACGTCGGGCCCGAGTGTTGCTCTTCCTCGGTCCAACTCAGGGGACCTCCTCCGTCTACTGGATCGACGTCGTGGCACGTCGGGCCCGAGGTGCTGGGCAACTCGGTCCGACCTTCTTCTTTTGCCCTTGGAACGTGTGGGTCGGGCAAACTCCGTCCACTCCTCAATCCTATGGCTCGAACTTCATTTTGTTGTTGTTGGGCACGGGGATTCTCCTCGGATCGACCCGGGAGTCTCCCTTCCTCTCTTGGAAGTTGATTCGCCATGTGAACAAATTGGTTGTCCACTTGCCTTCTCCACACACCAAACTCCTTGAATTGGGCACCCATTTCATCAACTCTTCTCTCAACGTTGGTGAATTGATTCTTCAAGTCCTTGAACTCGCCTCTCATCTCTTGTGCCCATTGTGGAGTTTGCTCATAGAAACCCGAAGGTCGGTATGGTGGTGGTTGGGCCCTTGGCTCGTTTTGGTTGAAGTTGTTGTTGTAGCCACTAGCTTGGCCTTGGTTCCACCTTCCTCCATTGTTGAAATTGGCTCTCCCTCCGAAGTTCCTTTGAACATAGTGAGCCTCCTCAATTTGCTCGGCCAATCGAACTTGGTGCTCATTTGGGCACTCTTGGGCTCCATGCTTCAAAGAACCACACTCTTCACAAGCTCTTGTGTTTTGTTGGAGATGACCCATCTTCCTCCTCATCTTGTTCAACTCATCCTCCAAGAATTGGATCTTCACATCTTTATCCACCTCTTCACTTTTTGGATCGTAGAGCCTCTTTAGACCGTCTCCATGGATTCACACTTCCTTGTTCACTTGATTGACTCCATACATGGCTTCATAATCGGAGAGCTTGTCTAGCAACTCCCACGCTTGCTCCGGAGGCAAGTCAATGAACCCACAATCGGTATGAAGGTTCAATTTATCCTTGGTGGCAGGATTGATTCCTTGGAAGAATATGTCTTGAAGGACATAGGGTTGTTGCCCATGCGTTGGACACGCCCTTAACATCTCCTTGAACCGATCCCAAGCCTCGAAGAGTGGCTCGTGGGCTCCTTGTTGAAAGCTTGCTATCTTCCTTCTAAGCTCCGTCGTCTTGGTGGGCGGAAAGAACTTCATTAAGAACGCTTCATTGAGAGCCCTCCATGATGTGATGGAACGAGGTGCTTGACTCTCCAACCAATGCAATGCCTTGCCTCCCAACGACCACTTGAAGGCTTTGAGTAGCACGTACTCAAGTGTCTCATCATCCGTCGAGATGGTCTCACATAGGTCTTTGAATTGCTTCACATGCTCGATCGGGCACTCATTCGGTCTCCCTTGAAATTGCTCTCTCTTGATGAGTGAGATGAATTGAGTTTTGATCTCAAAATTCTTTGACACCTCCGGCAAGACGATGGCCGGTTCGGGAACCTTCAACTCCGGATGCATGTATTGTCTAGCATTCCGGGGTTGAGTGTTGATTTGAGCCTCCAATCTCATCCTTTGCTCACGCTCTCTCCTAGCCTCGGCATCTCGGTTCGCCATTTCAAGTTGCATTCGAGCCATGTCGGCTCTCATCCTTTCAACCTCCTCATCACGGGCTTGGTCCGCCATTCTCTTATTCTTTCGGGCTTGTTTGATAATGCTTTCCGGGTCACACACAAAGTCGAGCTCAAGTGTTCCTCGGACGGAACGAGCTCGCATGCACCTACAACCAAAGACACAAACAAAACCGAATCAAAACAAACAAGGGGCTTGGGCTAGTCCCTCACCCAAATCACTACAAATCAAAAACTCAACAAAAGAGGGTACCTCAAACAAGTAGAACTCCCCGGCAACGGCGCCAAAAATTCTGATCGGTTCGGGTGTGGTGGTCAAAATTTAAATTTATAAACCGAACCTCAATTGTAGTAAAGAGGTAGGGTGTCGAACACACGGGAGTTCGTGCGTTGAGAGTACCCGAAAGACTAAAAAGAGATAAAAGAAAGGCAAAACGAGGAAAAACAAGAGAAATCACCTCGGACCGACACAGGTCACTTCGGTCCGAGGGTGGATCGAGGTCAGATTGGCCGGGACCGACTTACACGACGTCGGGCCCGATGTGCTGGGTACTTCGATTAGGCAAAAATAGTAGATCGGTCTTGGGTTTTTAGGTTCCTTCCCTAACTAGACTTGGGTAATTCCACCCCAATTCAGCTAATAAGTGTTGATCCTTGTGAGATCGAGGTTGCTAGCCTTCGATCCCTCCACTCTACACTTCGACCCAAGGGATTTTTGACTCTCCTTCGATGTTAGGTCTAGTGATGGGTTAGAGATCACTTTTGCTTACTCTTGCCAATCACAAGCCCTAGGTCCCATGTTTCCACAAGAGAATTGAAGCTCAACGTAGAGAGGATTCATAGATCAAGCACTCAAAGGCTATGGAATTGGGGGTTCACACCCAATCCTAGCTAGGGGTTTCCCCCATAGCCCAAGACTATGGAATCTACTCCATCAAGTAAGAGTAAAAAGCAATCAAATGGAAAAGCAAGCAAATCTCAATCATCAATCTCAAATCAAAGCTAAATTGCATTCAAATCCAAAGGGGTTCTCAAGATCCAAGTCTTAATTCTACTAAAACCAAAGCAAAACAAGTACAAACTCACTAATCTCCTCTCTTAGCTCCACCGATTTCCTCCTCTTCTCCTCGTCCTTTCTTCTCCTTGCTCTCCAAGTCTTCCTTGAGCCTTTGAGAGTGATTTTTGGTGTGTGTGTGATTCTCTTCCTCTTCTAATCCTCTCTAATCACCTCTAATTATCCTCTTCTCTTGATTGGGGACCAAGGAATTCCAAGTTAGAAGAAGGGCAAAATTGGAAGATCACAACATTTGTGTCTTGGAGCCTAATCTTCACGTTTGCCGACTCGGACCGACACGGGGCAACCTCGGGCCCGACGTTGGGAACGTCGGTCCTGTGCTCTGGTGCTCGAACTCGGGCCCGACTTGGTGGTAACTCGATCCAGGGCCTCGGTCCTTCTTCTCTTCTTGGTTTTCCTTGAATTCCTCTTCATTCCTTGCATGGCTCTTCCGCTCCTTGACTCCTTTGCTTAGCACCTCCTTAGATGCTCCTCCAAAACGTCCTCAATTGCGCCATTTTACCTACAAATCATAACAAACTCGCATAGTTTCCGAATCTTGAAGAAAACCTGGAACTAAGCTAAAAAGGAACGAAACTAACAAGGAAATTAAGGAATGAAAAACACTTATTTACAAGGGAAATTGACTATTAAGACACCACCAAAATGAGAGACGTCACTAGCCATGCCCTTTTCTATTTATTATGTGTTGTAAACCATAGCCCAGGGTATTTAGATGTTATTCATCTTCTTGTATAGCGATATGACTCATGAATCATGATGAGTTCAAGTTCTTGGGTGTCAAGGTCAACTTGCCTATTGTGCAAACGTTGAATTTTTTGTCTTGTTTTTGTTTAAATGGCTCTTCCTTGTTTGACAATTGGTTCTTGATGTCGTGATCATTTGTACTGGAACATTGAGCATGACCAAACAAAGAAAGTCTTTTGTTATAAGCGAATACTAGGCTTACATGTATGTTATTTTTTTATGCATACGGTAATTTTTAATATGAATATACAACAATATTTTATGCATATAAATACCTTAGATCATGCATATAGCGTATTAATTAAGAGTTGAGTATTCATTATATAACCTTAATAATCATGCATATAGCGTGTTAAAATCATGCATATGACGTGTTATATCATGCATATAGGTAAAATAATTTTAATTCCTATAATTCCGGGATTTGTGTATTCATATATACAACTAATAAAATATCATGCATATAACCTTTAGAATCATGCATATATCGTGTTAAAATCATGCATATGACGTGTTATATCATGCATATAACATTTACAGCTAATAAAATATCATGCATATGATGTATTATTACCATGCATATGACGTGATATATCATGCATATACCATGTTATATCATGCATGTAAGATTTATAACCATGCATATAACGTATTAAAAACATGCATATGACGTATTACTATCATCTAATAAAATATTTACAGCTAATAAAATATCATGCATATGGCGTATTATTATCATGCATATGCCGTTTTATAGGCTTAAAACATACGCGGCCCCCTAAACTTGCACACATTAGTCATTTTAGCACCTGAATTTATCGGGTATTCACTTTGACACCTGAACTCAACGTTTTGTAACCGATCAAACACTCGGACGCAAACGTGGCAAAAAAAATTGCCACGAGGATGCCACGTAGCCTAACACTTACTTGCCATGTCATTAGGTGAATTAAAAAAAAATCAAAAACAATAACAAATGTAAAAGAAATATATAAAAAAAGTAAAAGAAAAAAAAAAACCACTCTTCTCCTCTAACCCTTCTTCATCCTCCCAAATCTGAACCCCTTCCACCCAAATTCAGCCAACACCTCCACCCAAATCCGGCCAACTCCTCCACCCAAATCCGGCCACCTCCAACCCTTCATACGCCAACGCCCAGAGAGGATTCAAGAGGAAAAGGCAAGAAAGTGGTGGCGCCGGCGGAGGCTCCGACTTCGATGCCCCTCTCTCGGACGACGCGCGGCCAAGATCTGGTGGCAGGAGGAGTGGATGCAGAGGAAGGAACGAAGGAGTCGGGGACGTTGGAGATGAAGGACATGAGGCCGGCCCGGACGAAGAATTTGGCGACGAAGACGGTGGCGTGGACTTGGGACTCCGCCGTCGGGATCCACTACAGGCACGGCCGCAGCACGCACGAACTTGGCGACGAAGACGGTGGCGTGGCGGAGGACTTTCTACGTGAGGCCTTTGTTGGCGGCGATGGCGGATCGGGCGGAGGCGGCGGCGGATTGGCCGGAGGGGTCGTTGTAGAGAGGGGTTCCGATTTCAATTTGGGAATCGGGGTTTTGTTTTTTTATTTGGGCAATTGTTTTTTTTTTTTTAATTTGTTATTGCTCTAAATTTTTTAAATTCATCTAATGAGATGGCAACTAAGTGTTAGACTACGTGGCATCCTCGTGGCAAATTTTTTTGCCACGTTTGTGTCCGAGTGTCTGATTGGTTACAAAACGTTGAGTTCAGGTGTCAAAGTGAATACCCGATAAATTCAGGTGCTAAAATGACTAATGTGTGCAAGTTTAGGGGGCCGCGTATGTTTTAAGCCCCGTTTTATATCATGCATATGGCGTGTTATATCATGCATATAAGATTTATAACCATGTATATAACGTATTAAAAACATGCATATAACGTGTTATATCATGCATATAACCTTTAAAATTATGCATATAACGTCTTAAAATCATGCATATGACGTGTTATATCATATATATAGGTAACTAACTTCAGTTCTTATAATTCCGGGGATTTTGGGGATATGATGTATATAACTAGCAAAACATCATGCATATAACCTTTAAAATTATGCATATAGTGTCTTAAGATCATGCATATGACATGTTATATCATACATATAAGTAACTAACTTGTTTTATTAAAATCGCGTATGACGTGTTATATCATGCATAGAGATCAACGGTCCAGATTTATCCACTGTGAAGCACTACAAGACTTGTTTTATTTGAACTCACCCCTATATATATATATATGTAGAGTTAGGTTCCGGTGAGGACTACTCTTATGGCAAGGAGTAAGGACAACCCCTTACGGTAAGGAGTAACCCCCATCCATTGGATTTACCTTCTTGCCTTATAATGGATGGTCCATATTATTTTAATTTTTTTATTTTTCAAAAAATCAATTTTTTTTTTAAATTAATTTTGATTTATTTTCATTTTCGAAAAGACCAAATAATATTAAAATTGAACTTACAGTAATAGAAAATGAACTAACACTAACAAAAAATTGAACTTATTGTACAAAAAATTGAACTTCTAGTGCAGATAATTGAACTTCTAGTGCACATAATTGAACTTTTAACATAATAAATTGAACACTTTTGTTGTAAAAATTGAACTATCACATTTTGGGGTTATAATCATTGTTTTTGTGAAGAAAGATATTTTGTATATTTTTACATTTTTTAGTTTTTATTTATATATGTATTATAGTTGTTATTTTGTAGGGAAAAATATTTTTGAATTAATAAAATATTAAACTAAAATAAATTCATTTTTGTGAAAATCGAATTATATAAAAAAAATAAACTCAAAAGATATAAAAGTTGAACTCATAGAACAAAAAATTGAATTAATAATTTAAAAAAATTGAACCCATTAATATAGAATATTGAACTCGTAGTATTTATAAATTGAATTGTTAGTATATTAATTTGAACTCTTTAGTGTATAAAATTGAACTGTCATCATTAAATGTTCTAATTTTTTAAAAAAGAACATAATATCGTTTTCGTAAAAAAAGCAAAAAAAAACTTTTTCCTGAAAATATTTTTTTAAAAAAAAATTCTAGACCATTCATTACATAGTAAGGAGGTACATTTAATGGATGAAATTACTCCTTACCATAAGGAGTAGTCCTTATCATAAGAGTAGTCCTCACTTGAACCAAAACCTATATATAAATATACATAGATTAGGGTGGATTTGAAATAAGTTTTTCACCTTATAAATTTTGTGACTCGTCGGGTTTGACCCAGTCCTAACATAGAATTTGTGTTTAGAGGGTCTTGTTTAAAATAGGTTTTCGGTTCAAATTGTCGGGTTGAAACCTTAAAACTTTAAGAAGTCGGATCGAATAAGTTTTTGAGCGGAGTACCTACAACCATCATGACGGACACCCAAGTTGCATTGACCTAGTGGTTAAAAATGAGACTGGATCACCCAGAGTTTATGATTTCGAGACTCGAAGAGATCGAATTTCGCTCTGTGATAGAGAAGACACTGGGGAGGGTTTTCCTTAACCTCTGACAGTACCCAGTCCGGATGTATATTAGCTACGGCTAATCGAACCGGGCGAAAGATTAAATAAAAAACAACAACAACAATCATGACGGACGAGACATTTCTCCTTATGTTAGTACATGAAATAAGTTTCTAACATAGAAAGGTTAGGAGCATTTGCAAGTTCCCCGACCCACGTTAGAAAAGCCAGTATCAATTCCTGCTGCAAGAACAACGGGGAATCTTACCTCTTCTCCACGGGCTCGAATTCGAGGCCGGAAACCCAAAATGGCTGCCCCCGGCGGAGCCAATTTTGTATCCGTTTCTTCTTCGTCCTCTCCTCCTAACGACCTCGTTGCTCCCAAATTGCCCCTCTCATCAGATCAGGTCCAGCGTTGCGCTCAGGCACTCGAGGCTTTCAAACACAAGCTCAAATCGGAAGAGGTTGTTAAACGCGAATTCGAGTCCCTTCAGGTGAGGTTTTTTTTTTCTCGACTCTTTCATATCGATTCAAGCCCTAATTCATTGTCATCTTGCTTTTGTGGACTTAATTTTTACTCTGACCGGCTTAAATGTGCGTGAGACTTTCCACTTTGTGGAAATTATGCAAATTGTATACTGCCATCTGAATTAATAACGTCAGTTCAGGTGCATTTGGGGAATTTTGGAGGTCAATTGCACATACTGAAGTTCCTTTCAATTGTATTAAACTCTAGGATTTATGACAGCTTTAAAGTAAGTTAGCTCTGGCTCTGAGGCCAAATTTCCCGCTGAAGTGAACTTATCTAGCAGAGGCAGGGTTTCTGGTAGCAGTATTAGGAATGCCAACCTGATTCTTGATGTTTGGACTCTTAGGCCTATGAGGAACAAGGCACATTAAAGATGAAGATGATTGGTGGTTTGAGTTGGAGCATGAAAGAGGGTTGCCAAACACCCAGTACTGGGAATCCATATCCATATGATATCTATACTCACCTGCTGCCTTAAGTTGTACACCATTATATTTTCCTCACTAATGTAATTATTATTTTCAACCCTTGTTTGATTAGTCTGTCATGTATACCTGGATAGCAACAAATTTGTTTGCTCTTATCTTTTATGATTTTAGGTCGACTTTGTGCCGTACTGGATGATTCTTAGTTTCACTAGATCAATTAAGTAATATTGATCTCATAATGATTTTTTTTGAAATTGATTCTTTGTTTCAATCAGGCAAAAAGGATCAGACACTCAGAATTGGAGAGGAGGTGCTCGGTAGCGCTTGATGTTGTTAATGTGGACAAAAATAGATATACAGATGTCATACCATGTGAGGCTTTGACAAAATTTTTACTTCTCTTTGAAATTCAAATGTTATTTTGGGATTTTTAAGTTTTCAAAATGTGCTGTCAAATTCAGATGACACCACTAGGGTTGGTTTGAACTCGTCAAGTGACTACAGGCAACCAGCAAGGGGTTACATCAATGCGAGCTTCGTCCAAGTATGATATTTTTCCTTATGAAATTGCCGGTTAATATCCAATTTGATTGCATGAAATTTTTCCCATGCATATATTAGTTGTGGAGCATCTCTTCTACTATGTCTTTCATTGACCTTCAAATTTGGTTTGAAAATTTAGGCTTCCTCTGCTGAAAATGCTGCCCGTTTTATAGCCACACAAGGTCCGCTACCTCACACATATGAAGACTTTTGGGAGATGGTATTCCAGTACCGTTGCCCTGCAATTGTGATGCTAACCCGGCTAGTTGACAACTATAGGGTACTTCACTGTTTATGCTTTAGGGCACTTTCAAATATCTGTTTTCTTTGTATGATCGCACGGATTTTAGTTACCCAGATGCTAGGGTATCAAGAGAGAAATTTTTTTCTGTTGTTAAACTGTTATTAGACTATATATGTTTCATTATGATCAATTAGTTTTTATTTTTCTTAGAAAACACATCATATATAATGTCTAAAATCATTTTGTTGGGTCGAATTTCTGTGCAGACGGTGAAATGTGGTGATTATTTTCAGGCAGAAAATGGTCCTAGAGAATTTGGTAACATGTGTATAGTTACCAAATGGAGTAAATCAACCAAGAGCTCTTTAGTTTTGAGGCATTTAGAAGTGACTAAAGTCAAGGTAACCACTTTACCTTGCTAAAAGACCCTCTTTTTTTTTTCCAATTGATGACATTTGAGCAACTGTGATGATTACTACAAAATTCGATGTTAAAAAAGGCAGAATTTTGTTTCTCACAATTAGAAGGCTGTTTACCATACAGGCTTATACATCAATCAATAATGGAATTCTAAATATGCAAATGTGAGTTTCAATGCCAATGAAATGTATCACGTTGAACCTCTGTTTACCCAACATTGTTGATATATGAGCTACTGTTGTCATGCACTACTTCTAGTACTCCTTGAGATTTGTCACTATAAAAATGATACGTGTTAGTTCTTGCTTATGTTATAGGCACTAACGTGTAACTTTGTGTTCATGTCCTTGGTATGTGGAAGCCTACTCACTTATGTACTTACCCTGTTGTGTAATGGATTGAGTGAATAACATTAACCACTAAAGAAAGAAAAGAAAACACTGAACAGCTTGACCTAATGGATTCTCGTTGAAGAAGGATAAAATATGAAACATAGTTTGCCAAAATTTTTGAAGGCTAAATAATGAGGTTGGACAAACTTCTTATTAATTTGCTATACTGGTAATTGCTCTTGGTTTTTTAACAAATGAAGCTAAAAAACAACGAAGATTTTCAGCTGTGTTCATGGCAAGTGAAAGTGCCTTTATCGATTGGCTTATAGGGTCCCTTTCATTCTTCATTGCTATACTTGCAGTCTGAGGAGCCACCACTGTCAGTGTTACATATTCAGTACCCCGAGTGGCCAGATCATGGTGTTCCTCAGAACACTCTAGCTGTTCGAGAGATTTTGAGAAGAACATATCATTTGTCACCGAAGTTGGGCCCTATTGTGGTGCACTGCAGGTTCACCCAAGTTTTCAGCTCTTAGATTATGTCTCACTGTTTTTGTCCGTCCCTTGGGGAAGTTAAATTAGAAGCTGCATCTAAAATATTCCTTTATTGTATCAGTGCAGGAATTGGTAGGACAGGGACTTACTGCACCATTCATCATACTGTACAGAGGATTGTTGATGGAGATATGTCAGCCATAGATCTTGAGAAAACAGTTTCTGCCTTCAGATCTCAGCGTGTTGGGATGGTTCAAACACTGGTATCTACCCCTTTCCCTAGTTTGATCCGTACTGGACTACAAATGTTAGAAGTTTAAATACATATTATTTTATGGTTTAATTTTAATTTAGCAGAACTGAACTTATGATTCTCTCTCTATTACCGAAGGGTAGTGCTTGACAAGTTGAAACAGAAGAGATAAAGAAATAATAGGTAAACAGGAACCCCCATATTCCACTAAACAGAATCATCAATGCAAGTGAATCCTCATTTTTAAAAAAAAATTGTATCACAAAACCACGGATTTAACATATATGTAGTTTCATCCTTCATTTTATAAAAAAAGAAATCCGTCTTGTCTTATTATGAAAGATATTGAATTTGAATATTATCTAAACAAATCATGACAATTAATTCATGCCTTACATTTCGGTTCTCTGAATCTTACTTTATGCTAGGACCAATACTTCTTCAGCTACGTTGCTATAGTGGATGAACTGGAGGCTCTCATCTCGGATTCTTCAGCGGCTTAAAGTTTACGAGGTTATAAGTATTTTCAGTTTCATGGGTGTTTTCGTTATACTTTGCTGTTCAAGCCCTAATGTCTTTATCCACAAAAGTCCTATTTCCATAGCAGATCTCTTAGAGAGACAGATTTCTATCACCCTCTTAGTAACTTAGACTACTGGCTTAGCTTTGAAACAGCAAAAAATGTAATCAAACGTGAAGACCTGCCCCTATAATATGCAGGACTAGGGTCAGAACATATTTTGACATAGAGCTGCTTTATGTGTGCATGACCCTGAATATGAAATTTCAACCTCAATTGTTCTAGAATTAAAATTGCTAATACCATCAAGCCTAACTCACGTGAGAAGCCTACTGTATGCTATATGTTTCAATGGTATCAAGTAGTTTTATTTTACAGTTATCTGTGGTACAATTAAACTTGCAATTACAAAACTACCCAGTCTCTTAAAGGACCCGAGTTGAAAGCTGTTTTGCCGGAACATGAGTACATGACCCACCTAGCACAATTGACAAGCCTATTGCATGCGTTCTCATTTTCTGCTGGACAATTTCCGTTAAAGGTTTCGATTTTAATCACCAGAGTATATATGCTTTGGTTTTCTTTGCATACTGACAAGTGACAACAAAGAAAAAATGTGTTTGATACTCGGCCTCCTCCCTTGTTATCAGGACGCGTATTTGATCATGAGTGCACCTGAAGGGGCTTCCTATTCATCATTTGGCATCCAAAGGATTTATTGTTCATCGAGTGTATGATACTATGTTGAAACACTAGCCTACTCTTTGGCATTAACAAGTGACGGTGTCAGTGAACTTAGTCAGATTTTATGTGTCAATTATATCCCTTCCCAATTTGCTTGCAAATAAAATGTTTTTGAGATTCATTGCTAATCTTGATTTCAAAATGTTTGAAGGTGAGCGGTACTTGATTTAGGCTTTCTTGAAGAAACATAGGTTTATTTGACCGACCTCTTTATGAATCGCATTTGGGAGAATGAAGCTCCGCATTAAGTAAATAGTTGTCTATTGCTATTCTAACAAGTTAGATTACGGGATCTTGGTTGTCTGTGACTAAAAAACATTCCCCAAAGTGTCAACTGCCATTTTAACAAGCTAGATTAAGTAAGATAGGTACAAGAAATTTGAAATCAGTTTCTAATGTCATCAAACAAGTCTGTAGTCACACGCATAACTTTATAATCTTGTACCTAATTCGAATTAGTCACTCATATTATTTTTAATTTGTTTTAATTTTTTTTTTAAACCGATGAAAATTAGGATTTCGCTCTAAGGCGGAGTTCCTAGCACATACATCCTTTCGGATAAGAGCAAGAAGCTCATGATAGTTTTAGATAATTTTCCATGAGAGGTTGTGGCCCAAGAAAGCAATTTTATCGGCCATAGAATTAGATTATCTACCCCCATGAAATATATCCGGACTGACTCGAAACCCTACAATAATTCTTTCAATTTTCCATAGATAGCGATTCTGTTCTTTTACAACTTTGATAAGTTTCATGCTATCCCCCTTCACCTCGAGTTTTCTAATGCTCAATTGTTTGGCATTCCTTACTCCATTCCATAGCGTCATTGCTTCCGCTAATAACACCGACACTTTTCCATATTCTAGTTGTTCCGTTAACTTGTTTTCCATATTTGTCCCTTATAATTGAGCCTTCTGAAGCATTCCCATTACTAAGGTTGGATCCATCAAAATTCAGTTTTACATACCCTTGAGATGGTTTCTTCCCTTTTTCCATTTTATTTTGTGACCGGCCTCTTGATTTAGTGCTCTTGTTCACATCTCTGTCTTCATCCTCATTCCATTGCTTTGCTTATTTCCATTGTGCCACTTGGTTCCGGATATATAGGCTAAGGTCTTGTATGGGCGCATTTGCTGTTTGCTGAAAAAGTATCTATAGTCTTTGGTGCCATATGCACCAGCAGGCCACTGCTAGCTCGGTAAGCTCTTTCTTCCGTAATTTGATATTTAATTCGCATAGGATATTTTGGGGGTTCGATTGTAACGGAGTGTGTTCTTTGATTATATATTCCATATTTGTATTTATGCTCTTTATTATTACCAGTGTATGCGGACACTGAGCTAGTAAATGTGTAGTGTCCTCGTGAACAGCGTTGCACATGAGGCAACCTTAGGGCACCACAACCTGTTTTTCGCCGAGTCTTTGTTTGGTGGGCAAACCGTTCGTGTCAATTTTCTAGAGGAAGTTCTTCACTTTGGGTTATGTATCCAGCTTCCAGATCCAGGCGTTGGGACTTGGCCTCATGGTTTCCTTCTTCGTTATAAGTTTTATTGCTGAATCTGTGGAGTACCACCTATTCCTACTTGGAGCCCATATCAATTTATCGTCAATTCCATTTTTTAGGGATCGAGACTCGCAATATTTCTTCCACCACTTCGCCAAGGAGAACTTGTTGAACCTCATTTGCTTTCCAGTTTTTATCCCTAGATATGAATTGTTCGACTTTCGTTTCCATGTTAACAACTTCATTTGATACTGCCCATTCAACAAGTGGTCTGTTTGTAATCATCTATCCTTCCAAAACCTGATCGTCCGACCAATCCCTATTTGCCATCTCAAGCCTTCCTCAAATTGTGGCTTTAATATCATCAGTTGTTTCCACTGCCATGAACTGTTTGACTTTGTTTTATATTCTGATAGCGAGTTTTCCTCTTAAGTACTTTTCCTTGACTACCCGCACCCAGATATTGTCTTATTCTATGAGAATTTTCAATAACAATTTTATTTACTGTGCTTTGTTCATATCCACTACTTTCTTGATACCCATACCCCCATATGCCTTTGGTCTACATATTCTTCGGTCCCACCCAACAAGGGCCTTATGTTGCACGCCTTTATTCCAAAGAAACGTTCTATTTGTGGCATCCAATTTGTCATTTACATGTTTTGGCAACATGAAACTTTGCATGATATAGTTTGGTTTTGCGGAAAGGTTCGATCGAATTAACACAGTTCGTCCTTCTTGAGATAGCGTATTGGTTTTCCACTTTGTTAGTTGCTTTTAGGCCTTCCCAACTGTGTCCTAGAAGCATTCTTTATTCATTCCGCTGTTAATAATCAGACATCCTAGGTATTTTCTAGGTTTTCCTTAGAGTTTATCCCCACTGTTTGTTTGGTGCTTTATTTCTGTTGGCTCCCCACTTTCTTTACGGTATGGAATGCTGATTTGTGATAATAATCCTTTTGTCCTATGGCTGCACAATAGTCTTTGATAATTTGTTTCATTTGATTACATGCATTTTGGTTGCCTTTTGCAAATATGATAATATCATCTGCGAATGCTAAACACGGTACCCTCATACCCCCTCTGGCTATCGGGAATCCTATAAGTAGCTTCGGCGCCTCACTTCCCTTCTAAAGTTTGCGGGCCAGGATTTTTGCAGCAATAACAAACAGATAAGGCGACAAAGGATATCCTTGTCTGATTGCTTATTCCGGTGTAAATGGCATAGTAGGTCCACTATTAACCAAGACTAAAAAGGACACCATGCTTCTACACTCCTATGAATTTATTGTCAAAACCAAATTTGTGTAAGATACAAAGGAGAGATTCCCAATCGACCCTATCACACAGTTTTTCCAAATCTAGTTTTACTGCCATCCATCCTTATTTTTCTTGACTTCCTCTAAAGGAGTGAGAAATTTCATGTGTTATAAGCACGTTGTCTTGGAGTGGGTGGATGATTTTGGGCATTAACTTTTTTAATCTTTCTGTTAGAATCTTAGTTATGATTTTGTATTTTGTAGTGCATAAGCTAATAAGCCTATAATGGTTAGTTGTCGATGGGTTATCATTTTTCGGGAGTAGCGATATAAACGCACGGTTGCTTTGATTTAGGATCCTTCCAGAGTGAAAAAATCCTTTGACTGCTTTTATTACTAATGGGCCATCAATGTCCCAATACTTCTTATAGAATTCCGCCGTCATGCCATCCGGTCCAAGGGATTTATCCGAGCCAATTCGAAAGACACTGTTTTTGATTTCTTCATTCGTTATTGGCCTAGTCAGACTACTGTTGTCTTCGTCTATTATTTCTTTAATAAGTGTCATATACTCCTCTAGAGTAGACTTGTTTATTTGTTGCTTCTTATACTGCCTGTAGAAATCGTTTCTAATTTGGGTACCATCACCCAATGTGATTATCTTGATAGTTTTATGGTTTAGCCTCCCCATACTATTTTGTGAAAATATCCCCAGTTCGAATCAGACAATTTTACATGCTTTGTCTTTGCCCTTTGCTTCCAGTACGCTCTATGGACTGAAGAATGCATTCCTTCTTTCGCAGGAACCGAATTTGCTTTTAGACGAGCGTTGGTTGTGGAGATTCACCAATCCTTTGTTGCAGATCCACGAGGGTGTCCTCAATCTCTCGCAGTTGTTGAAATGTATTTCCAAATGTCTTCCCGTTCCATTGTTTTGAGTGTTCTTTAGACAGTTGAGTTTTCTTCGTGAGTTGGAACATGAACGATCCATGGAAGCAAGTTCTCCAAGTTTGTTTGACCACATTTAGGTAGTCTTTTCTCATCAACCACATATTTTCCATCTTAAACGGTGCCACTTTCCTTATTCTTTCGTTTGTAATATCGACCGATATTTTATAGTGATCAGATGCTATGAATGCATGATTGTGAGTTCGGATTCCTGGAAATTGTTGTAGCATGTTATCACTAATCATTACCCGATCCAGCTTTTCGTAAATGTTTTTGATTTCCATTTTATTCTTTCTCTAGGTGTATTTGTTCCTTATGGTGGGAATGTCATGTAGGTTACAGTCTTTTAAATGCCGAAGTCGTTCAAATCTATTGGTTGTAGGTATACAACCTCCTTTTTTATTGCCAACTTCTTGTATCTCGTTTAAATCACCTATGATGACCAAGGGAATGTCAATTCCGAGTGCACAATTATTAAACTCTATGCAAAAGCTATCTTTCTAGGCCTCATGGGGAGGCGCGTACAAAAAACATAATGCAAAAGCCCACCTTATTAGAAGGCAACATGCTTCATTATAATGTATCTCGGCTTATTCCTCTTCTATTCCATAAGGCGACTTTCATTTATATTCATTTTTATACGAGTGGTCAACAAGTCCTCTGAGTTGGTTACGGTTTTTGATTATTCGTTAATCGTCATTCTTAGTTGTTTCCATAGTTGTTTGGTTTGCAAATATTTACGTAGTCTTTATTCATGGGGGTTGGGGGCTATGGAGTTTATCATATTTATTCTGAAGCAAATGAGGTTGTACTTCTAAATAGGTCCAATCACTGTCCTTCTTCAAGTAGAGAGCGATATCTATTCTGTTGTCAATACTAACCTTAATAACGTCCTTGGCATGGCCAGAGAGGTTAACTTGATAGTATGTTATTGGATCAATCAATACAACAACATATAGTGAGATTTCTTTATGACGGAGAGCAATCTCCTTAGGTCTTAACAACCTTCTTAAGAGGGTTGTCATGTCTATTTTTCGGCCTTTCTTTTGCCTTTTTTCTGTCTTATACCCATAAGGGCGAGCCTCATCAGGCTTTTGGGGAGCACTACCCTTTAAGGTCTTAATGACCATGGTAGTTAGGGGTTTAGTTCGACCAGATGGGTTCAAATTTTTAGATTGGTCATTAAAGATGTGTTTTTTATAGCATGGTGTCCATATTATCAATTTGATCTTATAGAAGCAATATGTCAGAACCAAATCAAACAATTTAACATTATCAAGAGGTAGATTGGAGAAAAACAAACTTGGGGATCTCGAAATTCTAGTTACAAAAGCATACCAAAAAAAATTATCCATTAGCATGCATACATGTTGCGTTTCTTGTATCAATTGACCTTTAGAGCGTAAGCTATCCGCTCGAAAATGAATATATTCCGTCCCACCTGCAATCAATACAATAAAACACATCCAATACTCAGCTTGACATGCATCAGAATAACCATTTAAACAACCATCTTGATCCATTGACGAGTTAACACACCATAGTGTTATTTATTTAGCTAATTTTCTATAATTTATGTAGTCGTGCAAGTATAGGATTAAGCATATAATAACAACAAGAAAAATCAGCCATACTTATCCAAAATTGCATCTGAATACATAATTTTGTTTCATCTATCACATACTTCTTGGTAATTTAAATTCATGCCCCTTTGATCCCACAAGCAACTAC
Organism: Polygonum maritimum; assembly: GCA_963924305.1. Taxonomy (NCBI): domain Eukaryota; kingdom Viridiplantae; phylum Streptophyta; class Magnoliopsida; order Caryophyllales; family Polygonaceae; genus Polygonum; species Polygonum maritimum. The sequence continues at coordinate 9,077,875 of OZ002736.1, read as the reverse complement.
AAGAAATATCTACCCCAACCCAATTTCTTCCATTTCTACAGCATGATTCTTTTTCTTTTTGCAACAACTTTGATACTCTCGCTTTTTCATCACTAATTGCTTCCATATTACATATACAAAGACATGAAATTAAAGCACTCCCAACTTGTCAATCTCCTAGTATCTTTGATGGGAATACCCTATGTTTCCTTATGCTTAAAGCAAAGGTTATCTACGAACATTCTTAAAAGTTTTGCAGAATGTGAAATCACATCCAGGCTTCTCCATTCCTCCTTTTGTACCTGTTTCCAATCACTCTCAATTTCCAACCTGGCATTACTTCTGCTATCATCATGTTTTAAAAAGTGTGACCTCACTTCCTAGTATTTTTAGCCTGACAGTTTCAATTGAATCCCCCAACACAAATGCATCCAAAGAGGTTTCATTCAGAAGAACAATAATTTCTTTCATACTAGACAATTTCCTTGAAAATACTACCATGTTCTTTCCTTTTTCTTTCTTTATGCCAGAAGAGCCAACCTTTACATACCCTTTGGCTTCTCTACCCTGTAAGGCCTCATCGGCCATGGTAGAGGGTTCTTCATAAGTTTCTTTAGATTGTTCTTTAGTGTACAGGATAGCATAGCATAGTGCTTTCTTAAAGTTGTGATTATCTTGTTCCATGACCTCAAGAAATGAGTAAAGCATACCGACATCAAAGAAAATGGAATTGTTTTGTGAATCGGACCCAAACAAGAAAGTACTAATGATTTCCGTGTCCTGAAGTAATTCATAGGCAATTTCCAAATCTACCATCATCATACTCTTAATTAACCAAATCATAGCATAAGAGTAAGATAGATACAACCTGATTTGTCCTAGGATTTGTAGCAAGCCATAGCCGCTCGGTAAGGAGGGAGATAGATCTCTCCCATTTTCTTTAGAAGGTGGAGTCCTCTTGGGAAACCATAGAGGAAGCCCCTGCTTCGTCCTCCCGAGCAACTGTGGCGTGAGAAGCATGAAGCTATGGAGAAGAGTAGCCCGCCATAGCCTTTGGTTAGGTTTTGGTTCCTTGAGGTAGAGGCCAATCATACCTATTGAAAACCTTGTTTTCTCCCACGAAATGCCCTCTACAAGCTTGGCCAAAACGAGAGTAGCACGACAAGACAGAGGTCGGCCCAAAATTTCTTTGCCTCCGTGCAAAGAATTTGGGTTTTGGGGAGCCACATGCGCCTTTTAATCATTAGAGTCTGTTCGCTCACCATTATTGAAGGAGATCGTAAGAAGCAATTGCAATATTACAACAATGGATGATTGCTCACAAGATCTAGGGCTTCTGTTCTGGGGTTGGGAATACTGTTCAAAAAATTGGGTTTCAGAGGGGAGTTTTTCCGGGGGGGCAAGAATCTTATGATAATGCAATACTCCCTCTCTTGTTGTATACCATTAGGCTACCTAGGTAATTTGTTATTTCCCCTCTCGTTTCATGCCATTACAAAAGCATATCTGCCATATGCAGAGCCTAAAGGTGGACCCTCTCATTTTCCGTTCACAACACTTGCTACTCATGTACAAGCTAGTCTCCACCAGAGCACTTACCGAACAGAGGTAAAACCGCATCAACTTCATATAAATATTTATGGCGGGCCGACACATGAAGGCCCATTCCCGGTTGTGGCAGGCCGGTCCGGTTTCATGGCGGTTTGGTACGGACCGGGCCGGGCTAGCCCGTTGCTAAATTAAAAACTTAAAATACCAATTCGAAGTAGTTCAATTTGGTATTTTTTCAGTTTCGAATCGGTTTAAGCCAAATGAACTAGAAATATTTGAAAGCTTATAAGTAAAAATAACAATAAATATTTATTAATAAGCTAACAAAAGTTCTCAAGTAGAGCTCAACTCAAAAGCTCCTATATATAACATAAGATCCTTAATGTGTATTTAATTTATAACACCACTCACCTTTCCACTTCTCAAAATTTCCGATGTGGGAAGCTTTTCTATTACTCTATGCATATTTTTACTCCACAAATGCAATCCTATATTGAAAAAGGCATAATACATGTACAGACCCTTATACTTGTATTTTTTTTTTCTCAATCAGACACCTCTACTTTAAAATGTTCCATTGAACAATCGTACTAATAAAAATTTGTTCAATCAAACACCTTCAAGCTGAAGTGGCTCGCACGCGCATATCATTCAGTCAAACACCTTCAAGCTGAAGTGGCTCGCACGCGCATATCACTCTACCCTTGAGCGTATGTGGAATGGTAGATTACTACTCCCTCCGTTTCACAATAAGTGTCGTTTTAGCACTTAAAATTTGTTTCATAATATGTGTCGTTTTAGGTTTTCAAAGTGATTTATTAGAGGTAATAATGGTAATTTTTATTAGAATGTGTATTTGTTGACTAAAGTTGTTCATTCATTGGCCAAAAAAATGTAATGAGTAGTAATATTAAGAAAAAGTTGTAAGTTTTAAAGTGAATGATTGCTTTTCTTAAAAACTGTGTTAAGAGCTAAAACGACACTTATTATGAAACGGAGGGAGTAGTTTTTTTCTTTTCTTGTTTTTTTTCCTATTTCCTATGTTTTTATCTTTTATATTTTTCTTTAAAACTTAATTTCAAGTAAAATCTAAAAGTATTTTGATGATGTACAATTATACTAGTAACTATATGAAAGTTTACTAAAAGATGTAAAATGTAAATATAATAAAAAAATAAATAGATCCATTCATGACAAAGGAAGAAGAAAGAACAAGAAGAAGGCTTTCGAGCCTCAATTAATGGGAAAGTAGTGTCTCCAGCTTGATGTTGAACCACCACCAACTACTATTGGATCAATCATTCAACCTTTTTGCTTCATAATTAACGACTCCGCTTTCCCGCCAAGAAGTCCTCTCAATTTCTTGTTTGCAATTGTAAGTATGATTTCCTAATTATAAAGGCTATCATACTAGTTTAGATTAATTACATTGTATTGGCAGATTAGAGTTATTGGGTTATAGAGGAGGCTCGGCCCAAACCGAGATGCTCTAACCCGATAAGCCCATGATGTCTTGGCTGAGGTACATTCAAGGCAGGCCCGTTTTGTAGTGGGGCTCCGAGTGTTCCATTGAAACCCTTCTTTGGCTTCACTTTATAAGCCTCGCTACTGTTCTGCGCCGTTGGACGAGATGAACCATTTCAGTGTGAGACCACTGTAAAAAGAGCGAGAGAAAGCCTGACTAGGGTTCGCTTCCGGTGGTTCCTTCTCTGAGCGGCAAGGTCCGGTGGGTGGTTGTGACAGTCCGGCGACGAGCCTTGACTGAGAGTGAAGAGCCTTCACTCGTCTTCCATCTCTGACATTCCAAAGGGAGTGTCTTCTTCCATTACTTGGCTTGTCTTGCTTTGTTCTTTGATCTGCCATACTTGTACTTGATCTGAACATTGTGCTCTCTTGTAATCCTTTAACCTATAGTGGATTTGGCTTCCTATCTTGAGGCCACGAGGATGTAGGACTTGTTCCGAACCTCGTTAAAATCTCGTGTTCACTTGCTTCCGCTGTTCTTCGTATTTACTTACTTGTGTGACTTTGGATGTGTGCACTTGTTGATTGTTGAAATACGAATCACAAACTGGTATCAGAGCAATGGTTGCGTTTCTTGTGCCCAGATCTGCTAGTTATTGACCTTTGTGTGTTGATTGCTCAAACGTGTTCTTTGCTGTTAAAACTTGCTTGCTTTGCTTGTTTTTTTAATTTCAGCTCTATCACTTTGTTGCATATTATATAAAGGTTTATTGAGTTAATTTGGCTTATTATCTTTGGTTCACGTGACCTAGGGTAGTAGCTAGTTTTCTCAAGTCTAGCTAGTAGTGTACTGTTGCCTTTATACTTGCTTTTGGCCTAGCTTGAAACCTATAAGCATAAATCTGATTTCTTTTTCTCTTTTGTGGTTATTTCCTTTGTTTCATCATTACTTTCCTGCTAGCTAGTGTATTCTTGGAAGTGTCGTCCCTTTGTTCTTCATTAATCATGTCTGATTCTAATGTGAGGATTAAACCATTTGATGGTTCAACTGATTTTCCCATGTGGTGTGTTAAAATGAAGGCAATTTTGATTAAAGAAAAATGCTGGAAAGCGGTGAATGAAGCTTACACTGTGGACATGACTGCCTTGCAAAAGAAGGATTTAGATGAGCAGGCCCACAGTGAAATTATGATAAGGCTTTCAGACGAGGTGGCTAGGCAAGTTGTCTCCAAAACAACTGCAAAAGAGGTATGGGACACTCTTAAAGAAATTTATGAGGTAAAATCCTTGCCTAATAGAATTAGCCTCTTGTCCCAGCTATTTACCTTTAAGATGGATGTTGCTATTTCATTGTCTGAAAATCTTGATAAATTTTTGAAATTAACTCAAGATTTAGATAGATGTGAAGATAAGATTTCTGATACTCACCAAGCTGTTTTGCTGTTGAATTCTCTTCCAAATCAATTTGACACTTTTAAAGATGTCATTCAATATGGTAATGAAGAGCTTACAGTGAAGAAAATTATAGAATCTGTAACACAAAAAAATCAGAGCATGAAAATCTTTAAGACAAAAGGTGAAGCTAAAACTGAGGCTCTCTTGACAAGATATAAGCCTAAATACAAGAATAAAAATGTGCAGAAAAAGGAAACTGATAAGGAAGAGGAGTCTAAGACCCAACCTGAAAAGAAAAATGTTAAGTGTTTCTTCTGTGGTAAACCTGGACATGTTATTAAGGACTGTCATAAGAAGAAAAAGAAAGATAAAGAGGCTGCCAAAACAGCCAATGATGTTTCTAATGTGTTTGAGTACCCTATGTATTCCCATGAATTACTTGTGGTAGGTAATGCTAGTGATCATGATACTTGGATTCTTGATTCTGGATGTACTATACATGCTACTCCTCATAGGGAATGGTTTAATTCTATTTCTTTGCATGAGGGTGGGGAAGTTATGTTAGGGGATAATTCCTCTTTAACTGTCAAAGGTATTGGTACGATTCCTTTAAAAATGCATGATGGGGTTATAAGGGTGCTTCAAAATGTTAGGTGGGTGCCTGGCTTAAGAAGGAATTTGATGTCTGAATCTACATTTGATGACCTGAACTGTCAAATTATAACTCATCAAGGGGTTAGAAATGTTATTAAAAATGGAAAAATTCTTGTTCAAAGTGTGAAAAAGAATGGCCTTTATCATGTGATTGCTATGCCTGAATGTAATGCTGCTGTTTCTGATTCCATGAATATGCATGAAACTAATCTTTGGCATTCTAGATATGGTCATATAGGCACTAAGGGCTTGCATGAATTGTTTAAGCATGGTATTCTGAAAAATAAACCTGCTCATCTAGACAAATGTGATACTTGCATCTTAGGGAAACATTCAAAAACTGGTTTTAAAAGATCTTCATTTGTTGCTAAAAGGCCATTAGAGTATGTTCATTCCGACTTGTGGGGGCCAGCTTAAGTAGCTACTGTAGGGGGAAGAAGATATTTCATCTCTCTTATAGACCACTACTCAAGGAAAGTTTGGATATATCTTCTAAAAACAAAAGATGAAGCTTTTGAATCCTTTAAGTTTTGGAAGACTAAGGTAGAAGGTGAAACTGGTCTTAAAGTAAAATGTCTTAGGACTGATAATGGATTAGAATTTTGCAATGCTTCTTTTAATGCCTTTTGCCTTGAAAATGGTATAAAACGTCATTTAACGGTCCCTGGCACTCCTCAGCAGAATGGCACTGCTGAGAGGATGAACAGGACTCTCCTGGAAAAAGCTAGGTGTATGTTAATTGCTGCTGGCCTGAAACATTCTTTGTGGGGGGAAGCTGTTACCACAGCTTCTTATCTCATTAATAGGAGTCCCTCTGCAGTAATTGGATTTAAAACTCCCCAGGAAATGTGGTCTGGTAGGAAGCCTGAAATATCGCATTTAAAACCTTTTGGTTGTACTGCTTTTGCTTATCAATCTGTTGGAAAATTGAATCCTAGATCTCAAAAATGCATAATGTTAGGTTATCCAGAAGGGGTAAAAGGGTATAAGCTTCTTGCTATACAACCTGGGGGTTATAGGATTTTGATCAGCAAAGACGTGATTTTCAAGGAACATGATTTCCATTTCAAAAGTTTACTAACTCCTGCAATTGAGAATGATGAGAGACAGGGTCAAGAAATTCAGCCTCAATTCTACATTCCAGAGGCTGGACAGATTCAAGAAGAGGAAGAATTCGACATAGGAATTTCCTCAAGTGTGATGCCTTCCAGCTCTAGTGATGGCGGGCTTGAAACGGGGTCAATTGGAAACGAGTTAGGTCTTGATAATCCCACTCATTCAAGTACGGAAGAATTGGAACCCCACCAATCAGGTGGGCAGGTAAGTCAGCAAAATCCCAGTGATAATTTGCAGTTTGAAACTGATTTGCATGATGATGATGTGTTTGATGAAGGTGCTGAACATATAACTGAAAATCTGCATGATAATGTTATTCCTGAACAGCATGATCTTACTAATTATCAACTCACTAGGGATAGGGAACCTAGAGTTAGGATTCCGAATAAAAGGTATTTTGAAAATGAAATTGATTTTGCCTTTGTGATTGCTGATGTTGTCAATTCCTTTACCCCTGAAACTTACAACCAAGCTGTGAATTGTAAGCATGCTAGCTATTGGCTTAAGGCTATGAAAGAAGAGATTGATTCCATGTATGCTAATAACACTTGGAAACTAGTGCCTAAACCAAAGAAAGCTAGATTAATTGGCTGTAGGTGGATTTATAAATTGAAAGAAGGGATTAATCCTAGGGATCCTCCTAGATATAAAGCTAGGTTAGTAGCTAAGGGTTTTACCCAAAGGGAGGGTGAGGATTATAATGAGATTTTTGCACCTGTCGTGAAGTATAAAACCATGCGTTTGATGTTGTCTATTGCTGCGGTTCATGATCTTGAAATTGAACAAATGGATGTAAAAACGGCCTTCCTGCATGGTGACCTTAATGAGACTATATTCATGTGCCAGCCAAAAGGTTTTGAGGATAAAAGTAAACCTGAACATGCGTGTTTGTTAATTAAGTCGATTTATGGCCTAAAACAATCACCTAGGCAGTGGAATCTGAAATTTGATGCTTGCATGCTAAAATTGGGCTTCACTAAGTCTAAATATGACTCATGCTTGTACTTCAAGGCTGTTAACAAATCTGATCCTTTGTATGTGTTGCTGTATGTTGATGATCTTCTTTTAATATGTAAAAACAAGATTAAAATTGCTGAATTGAAAGATGATCTTAAGCATAATTTTGACATGAAAGATCTTGGTCCTGCTCAAATGATTTTAGGCATTAAGATTAAAAGAGATAGGTCTAAGAATCTCTTAAGCTTGTCTCAAACTGATTACACTTCAAAGGTGTTGGATAGATTTAATATCAGAAATGTTAAACCTTCATCCATACCCTTAGGAGGGCATCTTGACCTCACAAAGGTCAAGAAGCCGATGTCTTCAGATGAGATAAACCGAATGAGGTCCATTCCTTATGATGCAGCTGTAGGATCTGTTATGTATAACATGGTTTGCACCCGACCTGATTTGTCCTTTGCTATAAGTGTTCTTAGTAGGTTTATGTCAGAACCGGGTCTAAAACATTGGGATGCAATGAAATATCTCTTGAAATACATGCTTGGCACTAGAAATTATGGTCTTATATATGGGAAACATGGTGCTACTAATGAATTGTTTGGATATGTTGATTCTGACTTTGCTAGCAATAAGGATACTAGGAAGTCAACAACTTCCTACATGTTCACTTGGTGTGGTAATTGTATATCTTGGAAAGCCCAACAACAATCTATTGTTGCCTTATCATCCACTGAGGCTGAATACATTGCTGCCACTGAAGCATGTAAAGAAGCTGTGTGGTTGCAGGGCATTTTAAAGGAGGTTACTGGCAATGTTTTCAGCTCTGTTATTCATTCTGACAGCCAAAGTGCACTTTATTTGTGCAAAGATCCTGTTTATCATGAGAAGACGAAACATATTGATGTTCGTTATCATTTTATAAGGCAGAAAGTTGATGAGAAAATTGTTCAAGTGCAAAAGATTAGTGGGAGCAAAAATCCTGCTGATTTTGGTACAAAAATAGTGGACTCTGGCAAGTTCAGCTTCTGCAGAGATTTTCTGCACATTAAAGCTGTCACGTGACCTCTGGGGACGACCTTGGCTGATGACGGTTGAAAGTCAGATCCACTCCTAACTCCTTGTAATGGCTATGTTCTATAGTTTGTGTTAGGTAATAGGCATTAGGAAATCAAGAGGGCATATTGTAAGTATGATTTCCTAATTATAAAGGCTATCATACTAGTTTAGATTAATTACATTGTATTGGCATATTAGAGTTATTGGGTTATAGAGGAGGCTCGGCCCAAACCGAGATGCTCTAACCCGATAAGCCCATGATGTCTTGGCTGAGGTACATTCAAGGCAGGCCCGTTTTGTAGTGGGGCTCCGAGTGTTCCATTGAAACCCTTCTTTGGCTTCACTTTATAAGCCTCGCTACTGTTCTGCGCCGTTGGACGAGATGAACCATTTCAGTGTGAGACCACTGTAAAAAGAGCGAGAGAAAGCCTGACTAGGGTTCGCTTCCGGTGGTTCCTTCTCTGAGCGGCAAGGTCCGGTGGGTGGTTGTGACAGTCCGGCGACGAGCCTTGACTGAGATTGAAGAGCCTTCACTCGTCTTCCATCTCTGACATTCCAAAGGGAGTGTCTTCTTCCATTACTTGGCTTGTCTTGCTTTGTTCTTTGATCTGCCATACTTGTACTTGATCTGAACATTGTGCTCTCTTGTAATCCTTTAACCTATAGTGGATTTGGCTTCCTATCTTGAGGCCACGAGGATGTAGGACTTGTTCCGAACCTCGTTAAAATCTCGTGTTCACTTGCTTCCGCTGTTCTTCGTATTTACTTACTTGTGTGACTTTGGATGTGTGCACTTGTTGATTGTTGAAATACGAATCACAGCAATTATAGATTTCGAGCCTCAATTCTCAGATTTCTCCCAAACCATTGATTCATTCTTCAAATTAAGGATAGATCTGAATTCCTCAACACTAATCCATCAAAGCCCCTTAATTTCCTTTCTTAGATTTCCCCTAGGAGTGTTTCACCATTAATAGACAAGTTTGTTGACCTGACCTTGTCTCAAAACACTCCTACCATATTTTTGCCCCAAACCACCATCACTGGTTGATGCACCGCCAGTTTCATTGAACGAGTTTGTCCTACCCGTAAGCAGAGAAGGAGGATGTCTTCATTGAACGAATTTGTTCGAACTTGTAACTCCTTACGCATGAGGATGAATGTATTTTTTTGGAATTTTTTTATTTCAGAAAAATAAAAAAGTAAACAAAATATCTCTTTAATGCATACTTGGCAACTAGGTGGCTCCTACATGGCACAATTAAGTACACATCATAGCTTGTGACTTTCACGTCACGGATTCTCGTGTTATACTGTATGTGTTTAATGGAACAATTCTATGAAGTACAGGTGTTCAATTGAATATTTCAAAGTAGAAGGGTCTGATATTAAAAAAAAAAGAGTACAAGTAAAGGGGTGTTTATATGTATTTTGCCCATTGGAAAATTTGAAAGTAGTGAGGAGTTGTTGACATTATATAATACTTACAATGTTTGATTCTATTCAAAGCATCCTTAGTTGAAAATTTAAATGGATATTGTTTGAAAATAATATTTAAATTTGTATATATATTTAAATATAATAGTTATATATAAATAAAAATATATATAATTTTTCTTATTAATGTTACTGGGCCAACCAAGCTAGGCCGGTCCGGACCAGGGGCGGGTTGTCAACCTCCAGGTCGGGCCGGGCTATTGTGGCCCACATTTGCGGGCCGGCCCGAACTGTTGTCCATCTCCACCCATGGCAATACATGGATTCCTCTACGAGAACAAATACACTTCTAAGAAATCATTTTCCCCTTTGCCATTATTTCCATCCTAAATGCCCCGTTGGCCGTTGCCATCCTAATTGTATAAGAAATCGGACACGTATTGTTGCCTCATATAAATGCCATCCAACTATATGTGATCGTACAATTGATTATATATATGAGAATTGGCTGAGGTAGTATTCATTTTGGATTGAATTTCTATGGGGTCCCAACCCGTGCGATGAACTTTGTGGTAATACGAGTAGTTTAATTACAAGTTCCCTATAAGGAGAATGAGAAGAGAGATTTCAGCGATACGCAGTCGAACATCTGATTGACACTTGGTTGTAATTCCGAGTCAAATATATACTGCTCTCTCAGTTTCATAAAAGCTGTCAATGTAGACCTTTTATTTCTTGTTTTATAAAACTTGTCATTTTAACATTTTTATTATTATTCTCTATTTTTACCCTCTATAAAAGTAATAGTTATTTTTCTATATGTAAAATTCTCGGTAGAATATATAATACACTTTAGCACTACTCAAATATATATATACTACTCCCTCCGTTTTATAAAACTTGCCATTTGAACATTTTTTTTCATTATTCTCCACTATTATCCTTTGTAAAAGTAATAAGTAAGTTTCTATTTGCAATTTTGTAGGTAGAATATAATACACTTTATCACTACTTTAATAGGGGTATTATGGGTAAATAAATTATTTCTTAATATTTGTGTACAAGGTTATAAGAACAACTATAAAATAGATAGAGTAGTTTCTTATTCGAATGAATGAAGGAAGAATCGAATTATAAAGAGTGTCTTAGGTGTTATGTCATTCTAACCCAAAGCCTTTAATTTATCATTATTATTTTGATTTCTAATGAGAAACTTGTAGAGAGTTGTAGCCATTGACGAATCCAACTAGGGGTGGATGAATAAGCGACATTTTCATCGTGGAGTTGGAGCACAATCTCTACTGATGAGGGAGGAGATGGAACTATGGAAAGTCCATCCCTCCTAGACAAGATCCATATATGGGTTATACTAATAACTAGGTCTATGGTTGTAACATAACTTTTTAATCAAGAATAAAACTTAACTAAGTGTAAGTGCAAAAAAATTCGTCTTTAATAATAGCGATTGAGCGAACAAAACTCCTTCATTTAGCGATGTCTAAGTCAGTAGAGTATTCGTTGATTGAGCGCGAGGGTAAATAATAGCGAATGAGGGGCGAGGCTAGGGCTGAGCGATGATCATGCCTTTCAGGGTAGTTTGTATATATCTTTTCTACATGGCGAAGACATGTATTTATAGTGGAAGAGAGAGGGTCAGGCGATTTCTTTGGAGCCCAATTCAGCGATAAATCTAGTTTATTAATTAAGATAGATACTTCTAGCTGCCGGATAACTACCAGATTTATTCTGTAATTAATAAGCAAATAAAGATAGAAAATAACTTAATCGATATACTTACCTGGCAGGCGAAGATAGCATCCTTACTTAAGATAGCAAAATTGACCCGCTCACACCGGGGTATTTTATTAGAGGAAAGCTACATCAAATGAATGGATTTTGGTCATGACTTAAATAAGCTAGGTCGTCCCTGCGAATTTGTTCTGGGCTCTAAATTAGGAGATGCACAACATGCCATATGATTCAAGCTCTTGCTGAATTAACATGTTAAAAGTGTGTATGACCTAGGGTCGCGTGTTTGGAGTTGACTATAGAATAAAATAACTGTTTACATGTGTTTTTTCTTCTCGTCACCCAAATTCAGTTCAACCTACCATGCAATTGATCCACCATCTACCCTTCATTGAATTTCAATTTATAGCGGCAGTGAAGATACCATAAGAACAAGCCCCCATAATTTATTTTGTCTTTAACTCCGACAACAAGCCCTAGTTTAACTGGTCATATACTTTACTAGTTTGTTACCCTAGACTCTACAATCACTAATCTATGTAATTCCAAACGCGTAATCAGTAGCATAGACGGCCAAGATCTGCAGCATTAATTACATCATTAAACCCCAAAAACAAATCCACGATTTACAATGTTTTCCATTCCAATCCCACAATTCCCAATCCACACCACCATAGGAGTTATCATAGAATTACAAATAAATAAATAAATACATATATTTATAATAAAAACCCATGAAAAGGAAAAGGAAAACAAAAAAGTGAAAGCTGCACTTTAAAGATTTAACTACCGGCATCCTCTCATTCTCATCTGCTTCATCTGTTATCTGTGCTTGAAAAGCAACCCATGTGAACCCAAACCTAAAAATAAACAAAATACAGCGCCTCTCAATTTAGCCAGCTACCTTTTCCTTTCTCTGAAATCCAAACAAAGCAAACCCACCACCATTTGGAAAAGCAGTTAATTTCTGAAAGCCTAAATGGCGAAAACCACAAACCCAAGAAAATCCATCAAAGAAGCCAACAACAACAACAACAACAACAACAGAAAGGGAAACAACCACAACAACAAGAACAAGAAGCAGGCACCACCTCAATCATGGGAAGTAATGAAGAACATTCTGACTTGCAAGCACCTGCAAGTGGAGCAACACCACCCGCAACAGAAACAAGACGAGGACGGCAGCAGCAACAGCAAAAGCAAGAAGATGAGGTGCACTGGATCCTCACTCTGCAGCAACACCAAGGTCATGCAGAGGCCCACCACCGCTTCATTAATGGACTCCTCCTCTGCTTCCACCCCTGAGCTCCTCTTCTACAGAAGGAAGCCCTCTTCTTCTTCTTCTTCTCCTCCGTCTGCTTCGAACTCGAACCCGAACCCAAACCCGAACTCGGACTCTCCTCCGCTGTCTTCCATAGAAGTAGAGCAGCCCCAGCATAGAAGTAGAGCTACTGGCGGCAAGAGTTCCCAAAATGCCCCTGCCAAGGGAGGGGCTTCTTCTTCTTCTTCTAAGGGTGGTGGCATGGTGGGGCTGAGGCGGTTGTCGGGCTGCTATGAGTGCAGAATGGTGGTGGACCCCGTTCTCGGCTTCACGAGGGACCCTTCTCTAAGAGCTACCATTCGTTCTTGCCCTCAGTGTGGCGACATTTTCATGAAGCCCGAGCTTTTGGAGCTTCACCAGGCCATCAGGCATGCTGGTAATATAATGTTTTCTTCGGATTTATATATGCATGTAACATGTTTCTGTTACCTAGCTCATTTGTTTACAACATCGATATCCTAGTGTCCGAGTTGGAGGCAGAGGACACGAGCAAGAACATAGTGGAAATCATATTCCAATCGAGCTGGCTGAGGAAGCAAGCCCCTGTCTGCAAGATCGACCGCATCCTAAAGGTGCACAACACCGACCGAACCGTCTCCAGGTTCGAGGACTACCGGAAGTCGATCAAGGCTAAAGCCAACGGCCTCCAGAAGAAGCACCCGAGGTGCATAGCCGACGGGAACGAGCTCCTCCGGTTCCACTGCACCACGCTCATGTGCTCCCTCGGCCTCAACTCCTCCTCCAACCTTTGCAACTCCATCCCACATTGCAATGTGTGTGGCATCATTCGGGACGGCTTCAAGACGGGCCGCCCTATTTTGACCACCGCCTCTAGCGGGCGCGCCCATGATCTCGCTGATGTGTGTGGGGCCCACGACGGCCCCGAGAGGAGGCGGGCCATGCTCGTGTGTCGGGTCATTGCCGGCCGAGTCAAGAAGGTGGCGCTCGAGGAGGTTGAAGGCGGTGGAGCCGGTACCGGTGGCGGGTTGGATCATGAGTATGACTCGGTCGCCGGGGTGGGAGGAGTTTATTCGAGCTTGGATGAGTTGTATGTGTATAACCCTAAAGCTATATTGCCTTGTTTTGTTGTTATTTACAGGGGGTTTTAGCCTCTTCGATCAATTCATTAGAAGCTTCTTGTTTGGTTTTTGGTTTTAGTTACTCTACTAATAATAGTAATGCTTCTTTTAGCTCTTAGTTTATTTGGTTAATTACATCATTGATATGTCCTACATTTTTATGTGGGTAGGTCCCAAATATCAATCATTTTGCATGATATACACTGTAAGTGTAATAGCATGTGGCAGACTGGCAGTGTTAATGATACTATGTATAGCATGCGGCCATGCGCCGGTGTGTTAATAAAACTACCTAATAGTATCTATGTCACTAGTTCAAGCTTCAAACTTCTTCTTCAAGGTGCAAGCACTATGAAATATTGATTGTTCTCAAATTCACAATCTTATAACTGAAGACGATAATTTAATTGTCATTAAAACGTTTCTGGAAAATCTCGTGGGAGTTACATTCAATTTTAGCTGACATCAGAAATATTCTTTCTGTGATCCGTTGTGTTGTATTTTATCACTGTTGGGAATCTAATGTCGTTGCGGATTTCCTTGCAAGAAGACACGTCAATCTCCAAATTAAAGTCTGACTGCAGCACCATCCCATTGCTCTCTTCTACTTTTACTTCTTATGATTTATCTGTAATTCAGACAAGGTGTTTGTTAAGTCAAGAGCTTTTATTGTTTGAATTCCTTAAGATCATCTGTCGTGATGATTTAGGTTATCATTGTAACTTATTGATGGCCTAATTTTGGCTTATTTGAGCTAGTAGCTCTTCAATCAAAAACAAAAACTTTCAACCATACTCCCTAACTAAAAAATTATCTATTAAACCCTTCAGCTTACTAATTTTGTTCTATTAAACCATCATCACGCACAATGTGCCACATCAGTGCCACATCACTGCTACGTCGTCGCCATGTCGATGCCACATGACAGTGACATGGTGATGACGTGGCGATGATGTTGGGAACCCTATCCCACATCTGGAATCATAATCTAAACTGCCTATCATATAATTACATTGGTTACTCCTCCTCAGTGTTCTAAAAAACACCCTAAGCGGCAAGGCACCGTGGCGTTTTGGCCCTAGGCGGGTATTCTAGGCGGGTCTAGGCGGCCGCCTAGGAAGGCCTAGGGTTTTTTTACAATATAAATATACTTCATATGGTTATATATGAAACCGTGAATTATTAAAAGTCCCTATAAAATTAATTATAAATTTGATATTTGTCGATTTTTGAACAATATATAACTACTGGTAGGTAAAATTCAATAAAATAACTAAGAAAATTCAAATTCGCCTAGGCGGCTCCTTACCGCCCAGCTTCCGCCTAGCGTCTTTTAGAACACTGCTCCTCCTATTGCCAATTGGTTTTAGGATGGAACCCCGTGGGCTTATGTGGTTAGGCCCATTTGTGCATATATGCACAACGGTCGCCGCTTCCGTCATCATCAGTCCAATATTAGCCCACCGGACTTCGACAGATGACAAGACACAGTTGCTTAAAAACTGTTTTATGAATGTATATATAATTTTTATCTAATTTGTTCTACGAAACACACAATAACAGATTTAGCTCACGTAATAGTTTTTTTATAGTATGTTTTATTATTAAAATTAAAAATCTTTTAGTATCAAAAAGTACTACTTAATTAATATATGATGTTATAATATTTTCAGTCGCACAACCTTGGCATTAACTTTTTACCGAACAGAGTTAAGATTCCTCTTCCATGATTGATTAGTGGAGCTATCAAAACTTGATCGAACATGCTAACCCGACAAAAACCGACCGAAAATTTTTAGGGTTGAATCTTGAAAAATTGAACCCGAAACCCGAAATGAACCGAACCTGTTTTAACCCGAACCCGAATAGATTGAAATTCAAAACCCGTTGGGTTGACCGATTTATTATATTTAAAGAATATATAAATTTTATTTTGAAAATTATAATATACTTTTTAATTAAAATAAATAATCTTATATTATTAAGGATTATTATTTAATTAAAATTGATAGGGATAATATAGGAAAAATAAATTTTTCTTAATATATGTGCAAATGCTATTTGGAAACTTATTTTGAAACGGAGGAAGGATTATGTAAACATATTTTAGTTCGTAAAACCAAAAACCCTCAATGAGAGAAGTATTTCTATGTATTTGAGAATATTTAAACATGTTAGATTGCTTAGCTTGCTCGCGAACAAATGAAGAGAGTAGCTCGCGAACAAACTAAAAGAGGCTCACGAAGTAGAGCTCGAAGAGCACTAAAGTGAACCAAGTCTAATTAATATTATGACTTCAAACTGAACTCGAGTTTGAGCTTGATCTTGCCTTTTTTTAAACAAGACAAACACATAAGTCTGGTGGGCTTCCATCCAAAAATCATAGTGTTCACACGTTTGTCCATGTGAATCTATATATGTGTGTTTCCACAAAAAAAAAAAATCTATGTGTTAGACCTAACAATAAGTTTGTTGAGTTGAATCCTAAGATCAATTGGTCATAAAAGAAGTAACTCAAACTATTGGGTGAAGTTACATTGGCAATAAAAGTCAATTGACAATGCATATCTATATTGTCGGGTGAAGTCCGGTGAGTTCCATCTTCCCCCGAATTGACAATAAAAAAAATTAGGTTCTTCTACAAAAAAATATAGATAAATGACTTAACATAATCTGAAATATCAACTTTTGAACCAAAAATAATCTCATGTTTAAAAATTACCACAAACGATACTAACGATTGTATTACTATATGAGCAAAAACGATTTTTTTTTCTATGAGTTTTCCGTTGAAATCGACATTTGACGATTGGAAATATTTTAAACATGGGTAAAACATTAAGTTATTATGTCAAATTTCCAATCGATACGCCATAGATTCCACCAAAAAAATCGTTGAAAAATGATTTTGCATCATTTTTTTTGTTAATACTACGATAATTCGCGTCGTTGATGTGATGTTGATTTTTAAATTTTGAGTTATTTTTTATTTAAAGTTAATACTTTAAATTATTTTGAGTCATTTTCCTATAAAATAGGAAAATTATGGGTTTTTGTAGGGTTGCTACCTTTTCTTTCCATCGAGTTTGAAACTATTTTTCATTAGATGATTTAGAAAATTAATGAAGTGATTGGTACTTGGAAAAATATGCAATAGTATGGTTCAAACTTCAAACACGGACATTAAAGTAGTGATTACACGTACTAAATGTAACCGGCAATCTCTACGGGCCAAGACGTGAAGGTTTTTTTTTTTTTTTTTTTTTTTTTTGAGCAAAGACGTGCAGGTTTATATCCCAAGAATCATCAACTTTACAGACTTTAAGAGGAGCCACTCCCACACACCCCCGGGTTTGCGTGCTAAACTTCAAAAAGAATTGATAATCCAAAACTAACCCATCATCGTCTCAAATGATGCGCTATTATCTTTTTTTTCTTTTTTCTTTTTTCTTTTTGGTTTGAAAATTGATACGTTACAGTGTTACACAATACTCCCTCCCTTTCATAGAAGGTGTCATTTTTTTTGGTAGAACATAAAAGGTGTCATTTTAGCTCTAAAATTTTATTTCAAAATACATGTCTTTTTTATTTTTGGCATTTACTTTACAGATTTACCCTTATAATCATTAGCAGTTTATTAGTAGTGGTTTTCAATAAAGTAAAAAAGTGAGGTAATAATTAGGGGTATAATAGTACATTTAATAGCTTCCTTAATATATGTGCAAATTGCTAAAATGACACATACACATTCAATGAAACAGAGGGAGTATACCTTAATAAATTTAAGTGTCACCGGAGTAAGGACTATTTCGATACCGTAATCTGATTATAGTATCAGATTCTGCAATTCCGAAAAGGCAGGAAGTTTTCTTTGGAATTGAAGGATAAATATGTCTTAATTATAGTAGGAAAATTTTGAATTTACTGGATGAAATATTTTCACTATAATTTTTTTATTATACGATCATTTTACTTAAAGACGGGAAAAAACGGCACGTCCGAATTTTTGATAAATTATTCGAATATTTGTTGAAAAGCAAGAATACCGCACGTGTTCACGACTATTGTTCACATGTATATGCAATTTGTGCATTAATACTATGAGTGTTGCTCATCGGATTTGTACATATGTAATATGGATTTGTACATCTACTAATACGGATTTATTCACCTATACTTGCAATTTGTGCAATAATACTACGGTTTTGTTCATCAATAATAGGGATTTGTGTATCTAGTAATACAAATTTGTTCACCTATACATGCAATATGTGCATTAATACTATGGGTTTTGTTCATCACTAATATAGCTTTGGGTATCTGTAATATAGATTTGTGCATCTGGTAACATAGATTTGTTCACTGACATACCTAATTTCTGCATTAATATTATGAGTTTTGTTCACCCATAATATGGATTTGTGCGTTCATAATTTAGATTTGTGCATCTAGTATACGGGTTTGTTCACCTATGTAATACCTCGTCTTTACACTGGCGCTAGTCAATAGTAGACCTCACAAAGCACTACTTAGATAGTCTGACAACAAGTTCACTCAAATCTTACATAGACGAGAAGAAGAGAAGTGGAGATGAGATACGACCCGATCAGAAGAGAACCCGACTCCTCCTTATTGTCCTACCAGGCCCGACTTCTGCCTTGTTGGGCTAGGGTGTCAGCCTTAGGTCGTGAGTTGATAGAGGGCCCCAAGTCCAATTTAATATTAGTACTTTTAATAACGCATCTTTGTAGATATGTTTATGGTCGGGGATCTACACTTACGAACAGTTTGATGGAGGTTGGACCAAGTTGTTTTGGACGAAGATTTCAAGAAGATGGAGTAAGGTGAGAGGAAAAACTTTTTTAAAAGAGATGCAGTTCGAAAATGGTGAGTAGAGGGGGAGAATAATTGGAGAGGACGTAGAAGGTAGAGTGAAATGCGTGAGTGGTTACACTGTTGAGTAAATGTGCAGGAGTAAATTCGTTCAGAGTTGCAGACGTGCTGCTGCAAAGCTGAAGATTCGTAGCTTTAGTACACGTGGACAAAGACATTTGTTGAAAACAACGACTCATTAGCAAAGATGTTGGCCTAGTGATATACGCATTTAGTTTGTGTATTTAGATGGGGTTTTAGCATACTACTAGTCATGTTTTAGGTGCTAAAGATGGAGTTTTGAGCATTGAAGAAGGAAGGGCCGAAGTGCACCAAAGAACACTTGAAGCTGAAGCGAAGAAAACGTGATTTTTGGGAGGCGGCGACCGCTGCCAGTACGGAGGCGAAATCCGTCTTAAACGCTGCGTTTTATTTATTGGACTTTTGGATATAGTTTTTGGTCTGTTTTTATGTATTTTTAGATAGATTGTTTTCTCCTATTTAAGGAGCTTTAGACCTTTTGTTTAGACCTAGTTTTTGAGTTTGGAATTATTTTATATTTTGGAGATCTATGGAGAACTAAGCCTCTTTGCTTAGACAGACAATTGAAGTGTTCGTTCTGATTCAGTTGTGAGATTTCTAATTCCTTATCGATTGCATGGATTTAATCTTTTCTCTTGCTTGAATTGCTATTGACTTGTTTCAATGATTTCTAGCCTGATCATCTAGGATTTATTGTTTTTAGGTTATTGCTAGATTTAGAGTGTTTCTGGTTGAGCATCTCTAATTCATAAGTAGCAACTGCATCGTGCTAATATCTGGTTGTGTTAGTCTTATGCATAAGAGAATTGATTTGCATTCTAGGGTAAAAGCTGGTTGTTTTATCTTAGTTTTGTATCCAATTATATTCCTGTTGTTGAATGCTGCTAGTTAGATTGAATCTTGATAGTTTCATGATTATTTATCTAGTTAGGGTTAATAGTATCTGGTTGTGCTATTAATTACTTTTGAAAAGGAATTGGAATTTCCATTGCATAGATATTGAATGAAATCAATGATCAACTTGTCAAGCGAATGCGGATATTTGTTTGCCTAAGTGTTTCCAAATAGTGATTGATAAACTCTCGAATTCGTATGCTTTGCATGTTAGTGTGTGAACAAAACCTAAAAACCCCCCTTGTTACTTATGTTTGACACATAATTCTCTGCTAAAGATAACTTGTCTCCCTGTGGAATCGACCCTTACTTGCTTTATACTTAGGTTTAAGTTAGTGTGGTATTATTTGCATAATTGTGGTTTAAAACGACTAAATCACCGTTATCACCTAGCCAGCGTCTTTGCTTTTGACCGATACAAAAGACGCTGTACTGGCCAGCCTCTTATACAATAAATTGATGGTCCAGTCAACGTCCTATCTGTATCTTAAATTTTTGAATTTTTTCAATTAAATATTTTAAATAGATAATTTATCTAGTTTATTTATTTAAAATCTACTAAATAATATATTTTATTTTTTCAAATATGTTTATATCTAAATGGTTGAAAAAATATTGGTATATATAAGTTATACACAAAGAACACTTTTATAAATAAGACAATAACCGAACGAGACATCTTTGATCGATCACACATTGAAGAACATGCGTCTCTCCCTTAAACTGTAACAAAAAAGAATTAAATAAAAACATTAATTGAATAATTTAGGTATATAATTTGATTAATTCCTTTTACTTTAATAAATATCTTATATTAAAATCTTATACGTAATTTATTTTACGGGTGACCCAAGGCAAATTAAAAATTGCCGAGAAAAATAAAAAGAAGAGAAGTTTTTTTTTTTTTTTGATTGAAGAGCTACTAGCTAAACTAAGCCAAGATTAGGCCACCTATAGATTACAAGGATAGCCTAAATCATCGCGTCGGATGATCTTAAAAAATTCAAACAGCGAGGGTTGTTGACTCAACAAACACCTCGACTGTGTTACAGATAAATCGGAAAAGGAAAGAGACGAATTGATCAAAGGGACGGCTGCATTTAGACTTGGAAGATTGACGTGTCTTCTTGCTAGGAAATCAGCAACAACATTTGATTCCCTGAAACAATGATAGAATACAACACACGGGATAATAGAAATAATGTTTCTTATGTCAGCAATAATTGAATGTAGTTCCCAGGGAACTTTCCAGAGACGTTTTAAAGAATTCATTAAAATAAGATTATCACCTTCAATTATCAGATTATCAATTCGGGAACAAGCAATGCTTCGTAGTGAATATAATAACGAGGTGGCTTCAGCTTGGACAATTGTCATAGGAGTAAGTTGTTGGCGTCCA
This sequence comes from Polygonum maritimum, assembly GCA_963924305.1. Classification (NCBI taxonomy): domain Eukaryota; kingdom Viridiplantae; phylum Streptophyta; class Magnoliopsida; order Caryophyllales; family Polygonaceae; genus Polygonum; species Polygonum maritimum. Next base: position 9,056,907 of record OZ002736.1, on the reverse strand, counting down.
ACAGAACGAATGAATCCATTGTGATCTCGTAGGATGAACCCCGCGTGGGTCGTTCCAGTTTTTAATTTCGATGCATCAAAATTTAGTTTAATCCATTGAGGAGGTGGTTTTTTCCAAACTGAGTGATTTTTCCTTTTTGGTCTATTTAAAAGTTTCTTTGTTGATGTAATAGTGCAGCTATCCCATTGTAACGCTCCTGAGAAAGCTAAATCAGAAGGATATTTATTTGGATTAATTCTTCCCGGATCAAAGATTTTTGCATTCCTATGTGCCCAAAGAAACCACCATAGGAAGCAAAGGGGGGTGGTGTATTTGTTATTCTTAAATGTTTCATAAATGTTTTGGTTGAATTTATATGCAATAGTTAAGGTGAAAGAGTAGTTTAATAATTTTTGTAATTTCATAATCATATTTTTTGTGAAAGGACATTCAAAGAATAGATGGTTAAGGTTTTCATCTTGCATCTCACAAAGTGAGCATAAGTTTGGAACCGAATTATAAAAACGGTTGATTCTATCCGTAGTAGGGAGACAATCGGCGCAAGATTTCCAAAGGAAATTTTTAATTTTCGGAGGTAATTTTGTTTTCCAGATCCAATCATAAGAGTTGGTGATGTTGTTAGGTATGTTAGATAACATAGAGGCAGCGGAATGAACTGAGAACATACCATCGGGCGCAGGAAGCCAAATGAGTCTATCCTCAATATTTGTAACCGGAATTCTAATATCAGTGATAATTTTGACTATATGTAACGGCAGGATTTGTTTGAGTAGTGTAACGTCCCAGGACCTATTAGGAAGTATAAAATTGGAAAATCTAAGGTTAGGATCCTGATTGTCTAAGAAAGGTAGTAATTCAATATTTGGAAGCCAAGGATCAGTCCAAAATTTGATAGTCGAACCATTGCCCAAAAGCCATCTAAGGCCTTTGGAGAAGATATTTCTAATGTTAATAAGTCTGCCAAACTGCCAGGAACAGTTATTTTTGTGGTAGTCGAAAATTGAGTCGGACTGTAAGTATTTTTCAGTGATAACCTTGACTCAAACATTTTCAGGTTGTGTAACAATTTTCCAAAGAAGCTTCATCTGTAAGGATAAATTAATATTCTCTGCGGTTCTTAACCCAAGACCACCGCTCTCTTTAGGAGAACAGACCCGGTCCCAACTAATAAGTGGATGATGGTTCGGTGTAAATTTATTCCAAAAGAAAGATTTAGCGACATCGTCAATTTGTTTTAGCACCCCCTTAGGAAGCATAAAACTTTGCATAAGATAATTAACTTTACTTAGAAGACAAGACTGGATAAGCACCACCCTTCCTGCCTGTGATATGGAGTTAGCTTTCCATTGTGATAGTTGTTTCTTAAGATTAGACACGGAGTTTGAAAACATAGAAATTTGAACTCTTCCTTTTAAAATCGGGATACCGAGATATTTCTCCATTGAAGAGGTAATCTGAATGTTAATGATGCTTGCTAAGGCAACAGCAGTAGGCTGCGAAATATTAGCAGACGTTTGAATCGAACTTTTATGGTAATTAATAGCTAGGCCTGAAATCATAGTAAAATTATGAAGTGTATTCCTAATAAATTCCATATTCGGGAGGGTTGCATTTGCAAAGATAATAGTATCATCAGCAAAACTCAAAAAAAAAAATAACAGATACATTTGGGTTATTCCTAATAAATTCCTGTTGAAGTGTTCTAGCTAAGTATTCCATACAAAGGACAAAGATAAATGGTGACATAGGGTCTCCTTGACGAATCCCACATTTAGGAAAGAATTCCGAACCAGGTTCATTGTTAAGCAAGACAGAAGAAGATGATGAAGTGATACAAGTCATAACAAGGCGAATACGTTTGGGGTGGAACCCAAATTTAGTCAACACTAGGCGGATGAAATTCCAGCTGATTTTATCATAAGCCTTCTCGAGATCTAGCTTGATTGGCATCCAACCAAGGCGACCCTTTTTCTTTTTATGGAAAGAGTGGAAAATCTCATGAGCAATTAGAACATTATCTTGGATTAGGCGTCCTTTAACAAACGCACTCTGAAGCGGATGAATAATAGTTGGTAGTATATGTTGTATTCTACTCGACAAAACTTTTGTAATAGCTTTATAAATTGTATTGCACAAACTAATGGGTCGATAATGATTTATCGAAGTTGGCGTATCAATTTTTGGGATTAATGTGATAAAAGTTTTATTTGCGGCCAAGAACATAGTACCGGAGTGGAAGAAAGCCACCACCGCCCGCACAACCGAGGCACCCACAGTTGGCCAGAAATGCTGGAAGAATTCAGCGGTAAATCCATCAGGACCAGGCGTTTTATTAAGAGCTAGATCAAAAATGGCATTTTTAATTTCAGATGGAGAGGGTTGTTTTGAAATTGCAATGTTATCAATATCGGAGACTAGCGATGGGATGATATCTAAATCGTGTGTATGTTTAATGAAATTAGGATTAGACTGGAACCTAGAGGCTAATTCCGCGGTAATATTAGTCGAGATAGATTCATGATCTGACAGGATAAGACCATCATGCGTTTGAAATGAGGTAATATTCTGTTTAAATCTTCTAACTTTTTATATGGTTTGGAAGTATTTAGTATTCTTATCAACATTCTGTAGATGGGTAGATTTAGCTCGCTGCTCCCAAAACTTGTGGTGGAAATTCATCAATGCATTATATTTGTTAAGATGTTGTTGTAACTTCCTAAGAGTGATTGGGTTATTGGGGTGTCGTAAAAGATCGGTTTGTAAAAATTGCAACTGTTGCTCCGATATTTTTAATTGCTCAAAGTTGTTATTTATGTATCTCTTAGCCCAATATTTTGAGTATTTTTTAAGCAGTTGCATTTTCATAGTAATTTTAAACATGAATGAACCTGTTAGTTGATATTGCCACACTTTATTGACTAGTTTAGCGTAAGATGGTTTCTCAAGCCAAGCATTTTCAAATCTAAAGGGGTATTTGATAAACTTATTTTTTATCCCTAAATCAAAAGAGATTAAGCAATGATCTGAAGTTGTAAAAGGATGGTGGTGAATTTTAAGTGTAGGAAATACCGTGACTAGGTCGTGATGGATTAGTACTCTATCTAGCCTTTCAAAAGTGTTATCGGTAGCAGTAGAGCTCTTCCTCCAAGTGAAGGGAAACCCAGAGATTTAGTATTAAGTGTATTCATTCTATTTTGAAAATTACATAACCGGCTAAATTTGGAAGGGGTAGGCACAACGCCTCCAAGCTTGTCCGTATCACAATCGATTTCATTGAGATCTCCAATGAGGAGAAACGGTAACTGATATAGAGTAATAGTATTTTGTAATTCGTTCCAAAATACTGATTTGTTCTCCTCCCTAGAAGGAGCATAGATAAAAATGAGAAGATAAGGGTGTAATGGATTTTGAACCTTCATAATAATAATGTTAGTGGTTTGTAAAATAAGTTTGCACGATCTCGTGAACTCGGTCTGATAGATAAAAAGAGCAATACCGCCTTTCGATCCAACAGAAGGAGAAGAAATACAGTGATGGAAGCCGATTTTACGAATAATGGCATCCGATGGATGAACATCAGATTTTGTTTCAGTTAAGCATAGAAATTGTACTTTGTGCAATTTTCGTAGGAAGGCAATTTCATCCCAGAAATTCGCCCTCCTAATACCCCTCACATTCCAATAGGAACAAGTCATAATGCAATTTTGATTTCCAAACGGTCAAAATAAGTTGAATTTGGAATTTGTAGAATGCAGGACATGTTGAACAAAATGAGTACCGTAGTGATTTTTGCAAAGGGTAAATTTTATAGCAAAGTAAGGTAAAGCAACGGAATTGTGATTACTAAAAAATTTTGGATTGTCATGAAATGATATTATTTGAAGATAATTTAGGAATGGATGAGCACATAGCCTATGCCACTGGCCAAAATGAGATACCATAAGCGTATAATGGTTATTTGTAATATATATGAATTCTTGGTGATGAGTAGCTACCACCCAACACAAATAAGTATCTGGTATTTTGAAATTGTGCAAGGCATTAACCTGCGAGTTTCCTTCAAGAATAAAGGAATGAAATTGGTGATTGTGAAGAAGTAAGCGCACAAGGCAAACAACCCATGCAAAATTCAGAATTCTATCATGCCTAAGATGGCCAAAGCAGGGTTGACAGTGAGGACAGAAATCAAGCCAACAGAGGCCTTGAATTGTTTTGTACAATAACCAAGAGTAATGATCAGTTGTAGTTATATTAACTATTACAATTGAATCAAAGCAGAGAGCATGTTTTGGTGAGAAAAGAGTTGCCACATTAGTAGTGGTGAGTTGAACCAAGGTATGCCTGTAACAGAGATCACCCTTACCAATGCTACAACACAAAATTGCACATGTAAAATGATTTGTAACAGAGGTAATGTTCTTGTGGTTGTAAAAAATTAGGCACAACAGTGCACTAAAATTACAAACAAACAACACCCAGTTGATTATCTCATAATTCACACAATAAACTGAGTTGATTTTGAGCAACAAAATGAGAAGTTCCAATAAGTGTGAGCAGTCGATAGTGAACAGATGCAAACAAGCAAGAATAACATGCCTGTAGAACCTGGAACACATAACAGAGTAACTGGGAGAAACAAAGTAGTTAGTCATAGCAGGTCTGAATAGTGAAGCAAACACATGCATATTAATTAGAACTTGAATGTTGTTCCTGAAGTGAAAATGACAATTCTGTTGTGGGCAAACTAGTAACAAGAATTTGTAAACAGGTGAGTTAGATTCACCTAAGTTGATATAATAATAAAGAATTCCAGGTATAATAAGAAACATGTGTAAATGAATAGAGTTAATTATCATATGAGTAGGTAGGCATAAGCAAGGTTGATATGGTAGTTGATAAAGTCTCAGAAGGAACCCCTGAGCAACCAGGGGCACCCAATTTTCATCATCTGACTTTGAATGGGATGAATATATTGATACAGACCGAGCTACTACCTCAAACAAGTGAGGGAGCCTAAGCCTGTAAGCAAACATCAACAATCTCAACTGCAAAGGAGAACAAGTGGCATATGCTAAGATGGAGTAACAAGACCTGCAAGGTATCAACACCTCAACCCATATAAAATCCTGACTAGGAAGATTACAAGGGAGCACTTGATACCCTACCCCCCAGTAAGCAGATAAGGTATAGTAGGTAAAGCTCCATTTCACCGAGGGAAGCATCAGATAAGCATGAGTCAAGCATCCAAATAATTGGTGTATAGGTAGTAAGAGGGAGTTAACCGTCGTGTGAGAATGCTTACCCAGATGTTGATGGATAATGGTCAAACAGCTCAAAGGAAGCTTGAGAGAAGTGTCATACCAAGTTTCACAAAGTTTATGAGTAAGTGTTGTGTAATGTGTAGTAACAGTTTTCATTGTCACAAGGACAAAGGGGTCACAAAAGTTGTCAATCACCCAAGCCCAAGACCTATACAGACCCTCAACTCCGAAAGAACAACAAGAGTTATTCCAGAAGAGGAAGATATGCACAAATACAGGGACAAGGATGATAAGTTTAGAGATAAGGGTTTGTAGAGATTTGTTACCGAACTGTGATACAAAGGAGAACCAACCCGCAAAAAGAGGCCAAAATCCGAACAAAGCCAGCAACAAAACTGCAGCAAGGCTAAGACCAAGAACCACCTGCAACCATAGAATACACCAAGGCAGCAGCAAAGACGAAGAAACCAACAAGCAGAGACGCAAAGTAGTAGACTTAAACAGGAAAAGAGCATAGAAAAGGAAACACGAAGGAAAGTTAAGAGAAAAATTAAGATCCATGAAGAAACTTAGCATAGACAAGATTATCAAGAAGTCACCACATAAGTCATGGAAATGAAAAATCCAAGCAAGAGGAAGGAAAGATGAAACTGAGAAGGTGCACAAATCAACTGAGCAAGCAAAGGGATCCCAAAAACGAGGGACCAAACCAACATACAAACCCAGAGAGCAAACAAAGGGAACCACAAGGCAAACAAAAGAACCGGTAGCAGGGGAGAGGAGACACTTATCTGGGAGAGCCGTTGAAGCGTGGTGGAGGAGGAGGTGGTCACGGCCAACGGCAGACGCCGCCAATAGAGCGTTGTGAATAGGACCAACCGAGAGCGGACGCAAAGGAGAACCACCGCACCAGGCAGCAGCAAGAAGGAGCAGTAAGAGTAAGAGCAGAAGAAGGGTCATCGGATTTGGAGGGGTAAGGGTCAAGGCGACGCACGACGGAGCCGGGCAGAGGACCAAGTGTAACGGAAGGAGGGAGGTAAAGTGGTAAAAAAAAAAGAAGAGAAGTTGACCCTCTATTAACCCTAGAGACACTGCACTCTGAGCCTAAAAATGCCTACTCTCGACATCAAAATTTTACGGTGCCTATTTCGATAAATAAAACGAAAAAGTGTCCATTTCGGAAAAAAAATCAATAAAAAAATCTAAGAATGAAAAGATAGATCCAAATCCTCCGTCCCGCAAACACGTCCCCTTGCACGTCTCCTTAATCCTCGTTGGTCAAAATTTCAAAATTACACCTTTTTTTGTGTTTTTTAGAGTCAAAAATTGAAATTTCGACCAGTGAGGATTAAGGAAACGTGCAAGGGGACGTGTTTGTGGTACAGAGGATTTGGATCCATGAAAAGATTGCTTAACAAAGTGGTACAACTTTGTGCAACCGCAAGTTTTGATTACTCAAAAGCATGCTACGCATAGATGGTTCAAACTTCTAATATGACACTGATTTGGCTTTAAAAAGTACTCAATCCGTTTCAAAATACATGACCATATGATCACTTTTTCTTGTTTCATAATATTTGACCATTTCACATTTTTTTTCCCATCTCTTTCCATTTATACCCCTAATAATTATCTTTATCATAATCATTACACTTTTTCATATTTCTCAAAGCAAATAATTAACTCTACATTTGATAGGAGTAATATAACAATAACGTTTTTTTCTTAATATATGTGCAATGTTCAAATGGTCATGTATTTTGAAACGGATGGAGTACTAACGTGGGCGCTCTCTGACCATTAAATCTTGCAAACAGAGAAAAATGGCCGGGTACATTTCCAAACATCCTTTACAACAAATTAAGGGACGAAGGCAGTGGCTATACAAAAATTCCACACTCGAGACTAAACTTTTGCGAACAGTTGAGCCCTTATGCATTCATTGAATTTGACAAAGGCCAGTTGTTCCATCCTTGACATCACACTATCCACTATCCAAAACACGATATCATTCTCTCTAGGAACAAGAGCAAAACGAAAGAGAACTCAGATGATTGAATGTATTTGCTGATCATCATCTAGTGTGGCATCCAGACTTGTGAGGCTTAGTGTTATGTTTTGAGCCTCTTGAAGGAGACAGCCACAATCAGGAAAGGGATATTGGTAAACTGAAGCCTTCCTCCTGGATTTTCTAATGTGAGGCGCCATCATTCCCTCTCGGTTGCTCTCAACCAGCATCCGCTTCATCTCCAACTTCAGCTCTTCCCAGCTGCTACACGAGTACGTGCAATTCATAGCAACAAGTTTTGATAGATGTAAGAAGGTACTAGCCGTGTTGAGGAGGATTGAAGAGTAATGAAATGAGAAAAACCTTGTGAGTGAGTCATGAAAGAATCGAACAAGTTTCATCTTATTGGGCTTGATGGTTTTGGCATGTCCTCCATAAATGAATTTGCGGTGACCCGTTAGAAAGTGAGGGAAGTTTCCACCATGAGTCGTGACAAACACTTCACTAAACAAACACACAGCATAGTCCAAAGCAGCCAACCGCGATGAATATCCCTATGAATAGTATGTTGAGTGGCCAAGATTCAGCAAAGTTTATGCCATAACAAGCATCTGAACCACAACATCCCAAAAGAAGCATATATGTACAATACCTTAAATTGCTCAAGCTCTCCTGGCATTGCAAGCGACTCTTTGGTGTACACAAGCGGAAACATCTCCAACAAAGGAGCTAAATGTTCCTCAGCCTGATACAATTTGCCTGAAGCCAAATAGATTGTTGTTTTGTTGTCAAATCCCATGGCCCTAAGCATCATTCCAACCTATGCTAACAATGAACATGTATAACAAGACCAGGGTTAGACAAATGGCTTATTGGTCTTTTTTCAGTCAAGTGGAATTAGTGGTAGCTCATGATGCTGAGGCAGCTCGGTGGGTTGTGATCTTTTAAAATTTCCCAAAACACTAAGAAGATCAATCCAGCTGAAAACATAAAAATGACCCTTAATATTTCAAATGAGCAATCAAAGAATTCAACGGTACCTCTATTGGAGTGAGAGGACACTTTCCAGTAATTCTGTTGAGACCCGGATCAATAATGTCAGACCTGTGTCTAAATTTGCCTCCCCAACCTTTTTCTCGTACCTTATTCATCAATACTTGTTCCTCTCGTCCACCATCATACACACAACAGGAGAATGCAACCATATCCTAGAGATTTCAAGGTTGAATCACACCCAGTAAAAAGAAAGATACTAATTTATAGACACAATTTCTTTTGAATTGGCTATTTTACATTTGTACCTCCTCAAACCGAAGATGGACTGCTACATACTTGCCATCAGACAATGCGCTCTTCCTCATCATTCTTTTCACCAGCTGTTTTGCTAGTATTGAGATGGGAGGAGCAAATCTCAAAGCTTTGTAGTTAGCTAGGCATCTAAGTGCTTGAAATTTTGGAGGAATGTTCATAGCGAGCCTATTAGCGAATGGTGCAATACGGATGACTCTGAATCACATGTATATGCAAATACTATCAGGTACAAAAACTATACACATTTTGAAAGCAACCATGGCAACAGTAGCATAAAACTTATTGCTGTAGAGGAGGACGATGATTTTGACCAAAGTGACTTTGTTTGATAATCCAATTTTCCAAAAGTGCAGTGACCCAATTAGTTGGTAACGTCTCGATTGGTTCAACTTTGAGTTCTTAGTTTTTCTGCTTTGAAGTATGTTTCAAATTACTCTATAATTTAACGGTCACCTTAAATCTCAATACTGTCAACAGATGCACTTAAAACAAGAAAGCGTGTGTAAAGTTTTGAAGAAATAAATGGAAACTCAAAGTTGAAACAAACAAAGCCCATTTCTCCTTTTGATTTTGGTAAAAGAATAAGAAAAGACAAAGAGAGGAACAACACTACCAACCCTTGATTTTGCAAAAGCGGGTAAACTGCTTCAAGGTAGTAATCAATGGGAGCCCAGGCCTGAACATGAACGGTTGGCACACGGCTTATATTGAAGTCAAATCTTTCCAATGAAGAATGTGGTAGCTCTCTCATGACGTTCACAAAACCAGCAAGGGTACTTATGAAGTGATCTTCATCATAGATATCACCAAACTTACTGCACCCACACAAATAAATTCAGGAATTTGAATGCTTAAGAAATTAAAAGCCATCACTCGAATATTGATAAGGCCTTGGAGTGTCTAGCAAACCTGGGGTCCCTCCAAACTTTGTGATACTCAAACTGTGGAATCACCAATGTGGCATTGAGAAGTCCAGCAATAGCAACTGCATTGCATATCTGTAAGAATAAACACTTAACTTCTTTTCTTGTTTAATCGAGAGGCTGTTTTGTAAGATGAAGGTCAAGGCATATATATACCGATGAGCGTTGTTGGTTCAGGCCACCATTGGCCTCGATGATCAGATAACTACTTTGGCCATAGCTCTCTGAAATTCAATGGAAATCACTATTTCATTGACATGTAAAATCCACCCTTGAAAAAAAGAGGATGATAGTTGTGTAATAGGACGGATGTGATTGCACTAAACAAATTTGTGTGCCAAAATATAGTGAAGAATCAAACATTTTGATTTAAATACAATGAAATCTCACCGGTTGGACTACTTGGGCAATTTCTTGGCTTTATCAGTTTTTTATACTTCCAAACCCTGGACAACTGCAAGAAAATGACATTTTTACATATTTGGGCACAACTTATGGCAGAATTATACCCACAATTCCTTGAACATTGAACATAGTCATGTATGTACTCATCATGTGTATAACCAACAAGTACATCACACAACATAGTCTATCTGTATTATGAAAATGCACCTTACTTTATATCAAGACAAATATTAGGGTAGCTTTAATGAGCTTAATTCTGCACTATTTTAATTCAATGAGCTTAATTCTTGTTTGATGAGGGTCTTGAATGGAAGTTGAAAGCATTCTATTCCAAGTTCCAGCAATGCAACTGGAAGCAGAAGAGCTGTGATCTAATAAAACACCGCCTCAGAAATAAAAGAGCTCGTTCTTGAGCTTGGTTTACCTCCAAAAGGATGACGACAAGCCAGTAAACTACTTTCCAAACAAGGTCAAAATTGGAAGAAACAGAATAGACAAAAAGACATGACCAAAAATCTGAAGTTCAACTACTCACAGTTATGTGCTTTATACCCACAATGACTACAGGAACAAAGTGAAAGGGTATACATACAGAAATAGGTGGAAGAGGAAGACGAACCTGAATGGGGGTGGAATTATCGGAAAGAATACGAGTTCGGAGGGCACGGAAGAGGTGATGGGAGCGGTAGACGGAGCCGGGAGCAGGGGTCGGGTACAGGATAAGGGAAATAGGGCAGCTGCAGAGGATCAGCCCCCAGAAGTAGAGGACCGGGATCAGCGGCCAGAACCGGAGCCAGTTCCGGCGCCGGCGGCTCGGCGAGCCGTTGGTCTTATTAGCTGCCATTGCAACCACAAGAAGAAGAAGAAGAGAGTAGTGGGGGGCTTGAGGAAAGCAGAAATTGCTGGTGGGTATTGAGGGAGTGAGTGTGTCTGAAAGTGGGGTTCATGAGGGTAGCCATTAAATTTTATAAAGCCCACCACCACCACCACCACCTCCTCCTCCGCCGCTCAAATTCAATGTAAAGTGGAAGGCATTGTTGGCCTTTGTTATTTTTTCTAACTGCGGGTAAAGGTGAATGGTAAGATGAAATTGGTTTCAGAGAAATGGGGTAGGAGATGGTTCGAAAGGAGTGCAATTGGGTCCGCGGGTTGCGTGACATGCGGGGTAAAGACGACGCCCACCCATGGCATGGCCCCAGCAGATGCTAATGAGTAATGAGTAATGACTGATAGTAAAAAAAGCCGAGTCCTTTATGGAGTATGAATGTATGATGGTTGTTGTTTTGCCCAATTTGACTAATCATTCGTTAGGTTCGTCAAAGCTTGACCCGACTCGATAAACTCATCCTACTTGACTAACACCGAACCCAACCCATCGCTCGAAAAAGAAGGGAAAATGTGTATACATGAGCATTTCTGACCCGAACACGAAACGAACCTGAATCCGAAATTAACTCGTAATTGATTATTTCTGAATGTACTAGTTTGATATTACCCGATATTCAAAGTAATTCGGCATGAAATCATTCGAAAATCCAAATTTACCCGAACCCAATATCAGGCGAAAAACCGAACTCTCCCGCGTGAAGAGCACTCGACCCGAAATAACCCGTAACTTTGAAGTTAATGACCAAATTTTCATACATTATCTCATATATACTTGTAAAAAAGAACAATATCCTTTAATAAAATAGTTTAGATACATCAAAAATATATATCTATGCTAAAATATATATTTTGTTCAAAAAATAATAATAAAATTATTATAATTAATTTTTTGAATTGAAATGTCATATTAAATATTTAGTGGTAAGTGTAACGATACTACGACAAACATCATCATTTAAAATATGGTCAAATTGAAACTCGAAACTCGACTAAACCCAAAATCTGACTAACCCAACACCTGATTCAATCCAAAATGTAGTTGAACCGAAAACTAAATAACTCAATTGAAAGTGACCTAAAAATCGGACTTTACCCGACTAGTTGAATACCCGACCCGAAATGGTCCAGCCGATCTAACCCGATTCTTAAAATATCTGAATTTAACCGAAATCTGGATTGGCACGAACTTGTAATGACCCGACCCAACCAACCCGATTGAGACCCCATCATCATCGTATTAATTTAAATGTTCAAATGTGCATATGTGCTATGTTCGTTCGTACGTTAGGTATACCTTTCATTCAGCCTGTATTGGTGAAAATGACGCCAACGGAGAGCAGGGTCGTCATTGGACACCACTTTGCGACAATTTGTCCTATCGGCACACTTGGCCGTGTTTGTACTATTCTTCTTTTCCCCTGTTCGATCAATAAGACCAACTTTCTCAATCCATCAGGAGATTCAGGACTTAGTACAATCGTCTTGGTACCTCCTTCAAACCACATTCCTTGACTCACCCATTCCAAACTTTAATAGACAACAAACACCCTTTGTACTAAACTTTTTTTAAAGATCAATCGGGTGGAGATACCCTCCATCGCCAGTAAAGGGTCCATCTTCCTTCGTCGGTGTAACAAAGTTTCGAGACAGAGTTAAAGCATATAATAAGCTCCAACTGTTTGAGACAAGCTTATTAACGGAGGGCCAGTACCAAAGACTACCAGCTAAGAGTAATTTCCTCTACTATTTGTTGATAAAGTGGAAAGGAACAAACAAAACATCTGCCACTATCACATGGGGAAGAAGACATTTGAATCTTTCAAGCTATCAAGTTTCTACCACCACCACCATACGTACACAAATATTATGAAACATTTATTAATATCTACCCAGCAGCTGGGCCCATCCAGCTTACAGCATTAAACTTCTCACATTCTCCTACTGTCATAACTGCGCAAGCAGTAGTAACTAGTAATCCATCATCTCTGTACAAGGATGGAAGATATCAACGGCAGTAGCCTTCATACAGTAATTTTTTCACCAAAAGAAGAATAGTAGTACGGCGACTGGCTAGAAGATTCACTGCCTTACCTAACTTCCTAACGGAGCCTAACTTCATAAAAGGCAGACACATGTAAACAGAGCAACCATCATAAAAAAAAACCATGAACAACACCTTTATTGCAAATATCTCATATGCCAAGAGACCAGACAAGCAACAGGCATAGCCCATTTGCCAATCAAGCTGGAATCAGTACACATCAAGCATAAACCATACTCAAATCTGTGGAGGATTCAATTTATGACAGCAAGTCAATATTACTTTTAGCATCATGTTACTGTGATTTCAGGTAAAGCAGTGCACATAGTATTATGCTGAGTTAATGGGTTCTCGCTACATAGATAGAAGAGTTCCGGCAGCCTTTGTTGCTCTGGGATCTAGAAGGAAGTCTTGAAAGCACCGACTCTATCACGAGGAATCAAACGCAGGTCAGATCCATGCTTCAGGAAGACATTGCCTGAAATTATTCAATGTTAAGAATGAGAATAAGGGTTGGAAGCATGACACCAGGACATGAATCTTATAATTAAAAATCATATTGTTTGGATATGATAGCTGTTATGTCCCACACTAACGTCTTCAAGTAAATTTTTACAAATGAATACATTGCATCCTACTCCAGGATAAACATTCAGGCAGGTTCTGGCTTTGATGAGTGTAATAAATAGGAATAAACAGGAACGGCTGAAGATTTAGAACTACATTCACCAGCTTTGGAGTGGTGAGCAAATAATGACACAATGTTAGAAAAATGTGAAATTGCAACCAACTTTGAGGAAGTGTATTTAGTAACACAGGCCTTGCTTTTTTCCAGTAAAATTTTTCAGCATATGTGGCTCAAAGCTTCATCAAAGAACTACCATTGTTTTTTGATAAAAATAATCTTAGTCCATCACATAACCTCAAAGCTGAAATTGATGCAAAGCATCAGGTATTGAAGTCTATGAAACCAGATGCACATAAACTCAAAGCTGGAACATTTCACACATTTGTGTCATTACCCTCTCACCAAAGCAACATCAGACATATAAGAAAATGTAATATCAAGAGTTTAATCTCTTCAAATGTGCGGGTTTCAAGTTTACTTACCAGCACTTTGCTGAGGATTGATTCCTACACCATCTGTAAAGAAGAAGACAGTAAGGAAAAACAAATGATTAAGAACTCATAAATACAATAATAGGGAAGGAAATGAGCAGATCATGCTAAAACAAAAAGTCATAATGAGCCAACATGCAATCCATAAAAAAAGCACAACATCTTGCAAAGTATCGTAAATAAGAATGTCAGAAAATTCACAGCAGACTCTTATCCCTGACACCATTTTCCTCCCTCAATAGTGATCGAGACGACCCCAGTGATCATTGACACGCTATTCTTGATCACATCAGTCTAGGGTTAGCCTGGAAATACGAAGACTTGGGATGGGTTTGGCAAAACTAGCTATATGGGTGGTGGCTGTTGTAGCTCTATGTGATTCATGTTTTGGGTAGTAATTTCAAGAGTTTAATTTCTTCAAATAGCTATGCAAAAGCTCCGGGCTCTTGGTTGTGTACAAAAAGCTCCAACACCCAACTTCCCTAAAACAACTCAAAATCCTCCTCAAAAAGCTATTGACAGGCTTATGTTTCCAAACTCTCAACCATCTAGCTGTGTTTTAGAAACAACGCTCCAAAATCTCCCAAAATCCTCCACCAAAACCACCCTCGAGCTGAATCTTGAAGGTAACCTGAGACCAAGATCGAAGCCTCATCATATCCATCATTCCCAATTTCTCATTATTAACTTGAAGAAAATGACATACCTGCAATAAAAGATCCTTAGTTCATTAAAATCACTACTCTGACAAGCTTCAAGATGATGCATATTCTCACACCTGTAACTTAAAATCCTTTATCAGTCACCTTGACAAGGTAGAAATCTCTATCACTCTATCTTGGACAACATATTATTTTTCACCTTGAGCACCAGGGTTAAAGGGCAATAGGGTAAGGGCATTAGGCCGTGAGACAACTCTCTACCAAAACTTTGAATAATTCCAAACCAATCTGACAACCAAGATCAACCAAAACACTCAGAACAAGGGGATTAAGGAGATGGAATAAGTTCTAGATTTCCCCATGACCAAAATAAAAAATCATGCATTTACAGAACTCATATGTATCAGCACAATTTTGAGCTTTCCGAATGAAAGCCAGAATCAACTTCATAACAACTAAACTACCAACCACACCAAATCTAAATCTACACTTTCGATTTTGAAAAAACAAGTAACATAATCACAATAGAAGAAATGAAAAACTAAATGAAAGGAAAAAATACCGTTAGTGATGATGGCGCTGGTCTGAGGAGGGACCTTAAACTCCTCGGCGGAGAATTTGAGGACAGCGGTGAAAGGGGCCGCCTCCGGGACACTAAATCTGATCGAATTCAATCACAATTTGAATTGTATGTCAGACATCAAACAAAGATCAACAATTCGTACCTCAATTGACCAACAGAAAACCCTAATAAGCAAAAAGTCTTACACTTTGAAGGGAAGCTTTGGATCGGAGGTAAGGGTGATCTTAAAGGAAACTTTCCCCCCGGTAGCCATTCCTATCTCTATGTTCTCCTTCCTCCTCGGTGTTATATGAGATTATGCAGAACTGCAGATTGCAGAGTTGAGGTTGAAGCCCGTTTGATACGATGAACAATGGAATATATTCTTTTTCGGTAATAATTTATTATTTTCCTTAACCAAGGATTGTTTGAGGGTAGGTCTCTTAAAAGCTGATCCTACCCACAAATTCGATCCGACTAGATCCGAATTGTTTAGGTTTCTATACGAAAATTTAGACTCGTGATCCAGTTATAACTCAATTTGATTGAAACCCGAACGTTGGGTTAAACCCGAACTGATTGGGTCGAGCTCGATTTATTATATTTTATAATATATAAAATATATTCTGAAAATTATGTTATATTTTATTATTAAAATATTTTAAACTATAATTTATTTTTTAAATAATATTACATTAAAATTTTTGATACAAAAATGGATACTCTTGACCCGTTGAGTTGATCCGACCCTCCTGACAACCTGCATCGACCCGACCCGATTGATCCGTAAGTCTATACCTACCCGAACTCATTTCAACCCGAACCCGAGATGACCCGACTTGAACCCAACCAACTCAACCAATTGACAGGTGTATCTGAGGGCACATAGTACAAACCGAAAGTGTGTGCAAAAGCTTTTTCGGTACAAGTTATCTCCCCCACCTTTGTATGATAATGTCTCTAAACATCATTATTTTTATTTTTCCAAATCAATTTATAATTATTTGGAAAAGAATTGTAAGATTGTAAAATATTTTACTTTCTTATTATTCAAATAAAAAATAAGCGTTAGTTATTACAAAAATGGTGACGGCTTGCATTTAGTGCATGCCTAGGATGTATATTGAGCATGTTTATCGTTTGCTTTTCTCTAAATTAGGCTAGACTTTTAGTTGTTTTTAGTTTAGTATCTTGGCTAGGAGTCTACGCCTTGTTCGTGTGAATTTCAGGTGAAAATGGAAGAGAATTGGTGATGGGAGATCAAGAGGACTCAAGGAGCCATCATGAAGCTTGAAAATGGAGTCAAGGAGAAGCCCGAGAAGACGCCAAAAGAAGCAAACCAAAAGCCGAGCAAGACAAGAGCCGAGTAGTCGAAGCAAGGAAGCAAGCCCGTGGAAACCAGGCCCAGACCCGGCCGGGTCACGGGCCGGGTCCCATCCCGGGTCGGTTCCCCCTGCCCAAGCCGAGAACAAAGGCAACACAACAAGGTCTGACCCGACCGGGTCACGGCCCGGGTCATGGCCCGGTTCAGCCCTGTTTTCAACGTGTGAAGCATGTGCGTGTTTCCAGTGTCAAACCCGGGCGGATCACGGGCCGGGTAGTAGCCCGGGTCTCGCTGCGGCACCCCTCTTTACTACTTTCAGATCCCTTTCTTTTTAGGGTTGTATAAATACCTCTTCGTCCTTTTGGAAGAGAACTACATTTCTCCCATCTGGGAACCTTTGTCTTTCCATTAAAGTGTTTTTTTGTTTTGTGAAGAATTAGAGAAGATGATTGAGATTCTTGCCTTTTCTATATATGGATTAAGTTTGGTATGGATTTCCTCTTTTCTTCTTCTCCATTTCCTTTGTTTTCCATGTTTATGTCTAGCTAGATCCCCAAATCCTAGGGTTTGGGGGAAAACCCATTGGATCTAGGTTGAATTTGAATTGATTGCATGAATTGAGATTAGATTGTGGTTTATTTCAATCCTATGTGTGTAATGCCAAATTTGATTATGAATTTGAGTCTTGTTGATGATTGAAACCAAGAGGTGATATTGTTGATAGGAGGCTAGGTGCGGGATTTGTGTTGAGAGACACTCTCCCCACTAAAAAACTAGGATTGATTGCTTGAGAATTCCTTGAAATGAGAATTGATTGGAATCCTCTTGAGAGGAACAATTACCGATAGAGACTTTGAGTTGGATTGATCACTCAAGCCACGATGGTGGATGGGGGTTTGAGCCGACCCTAAGCCCTATAGCGCCCAAAGGGCCTAGTCCCGAGTTTTCAAGCCACGAGAGTGGATGATATATGATGTCTTTCATTTTGGTGGTGTGTTAGTGGTTAATTTCCCTTGTAAATATGTGTTTTTCATTCCTTTCTTTGTTAGTTTCGTTCCTTTCTAGCTTAGTTCCCGGTTTTCTTTGAGATTCGGAAACTATGCGAGTTTGCTTTGATTTGTAGGTAAAAATGGCAAGAATGAGGACATTTTGGAGAAGCTTATGAAGGAGCCAAGTCAAGGAGTGCAAGAGCCAAGCTAAGAATGAAGTGAAACCGAAGGAAACCCAAGAAGAAGACAAGGATCGAGGCCCAGGACCGAGTACCACAAAGTCGGGCCCGAGATCGAGCAACCAGAGCCAGGACCGACGTTCCCAACGTCGGGCCTGAGGTGCATCCGTGTCGGTCCTAAGTCGGCAATTGAGAGGATTGTTCCCCAAGGCATATTTTTAGTAACTTTCCACATTTGCCCCTTTCTAAATTGGGAATTCCTTGGTCCCCAATCCATGAGAGGCTATAAATAGAGGTGATTAGAGAGCATTAAGGGCATGTTTTGATACACCACACCCAAATCACTCTCTAAAGGCTCAAAGGAAGACTTGGAAGGCAAGGAGAAGAGAGGAGAAGGAAGAGAAGAGGAGATCGGTGGAGCTAGGAGGAGGATTAGTGAGTTTTGTACTTTGTTTTGCTTTGATCTAGTAGAATTGAGACTTGGATTTTGTTGACACTTTGGAATTGAATGCAATTTGAGTTTGGTTTGATGTTGATGATTGAGATTTGCTTGATTTCCCTTGTGATTGCTTTGTTCTCTTACTTGATGGAGTAGATTCCGTAGTCTTGGGCTATGGGGGAATCCCCTAGCTAGGATTGGGTAGAAAACCTCAATTCCATAGCCTTTGAGTGCTTGATCTATGAATCCTCTCTACACTATGCTTCAATTCTCTTGTGAAAACAACGGGCTTAGGGCTTGTGATTGGTAAGAGTAAGCGAGAGCAATCTCGAACCAAATCACTAGACCTAACATCGAAGGAGAGTGAAAACTCCCTCGGGTCGAGGTGTAGATTGGAGGGATTGAAGGCTAACAACCTCGATCTCACAAGGATCAAACACTTATTGGTTGAATTGGGGAAGAATATCCAAGTCTAGTTGAGGGAGGAACCCAAAAACCCAAGACCGATCTACCATTTTTGAGCAGACCGAGTTACCCAGTACATCGGGCCCGACTTGTACCACGTCGGTCCCGTGCAACTCAACCTCGATCCACCCTCGGACCGAAGTGACTTGTGTCGGTCCGAGGTGATTTTTTTTTTGTTTTCCTTTGTTTTGCCCTTTCTTTCATCTTTTCTTAGTCTTTTCGGGTACTCTCGACGCACGAACTCCCGTGTGTTCGACACCCTACCTCTTTGCTACAATTGAGGTTCGGTTTTATAAATTTAAATTGTGAGACCCTTCGATCCCGGACCGATCAGAATTTTGGCGCCGTTGCCGGGGAGTTCTACTTGTTCGAGGTACCTTCTTTGTTGAGTCTTTGATTTTTGGTAGTGATTTGGGTGAGGGACTAGCCCAAACCCCTTGTTTGTTTTGATTCGGTTTTTTGTTTGTGTCTTTGGTTATAGGTGCATGCGAGCTAGTTCCGTCCGAGGAACCCTTGAGCTCGACTTTGTGTGTGACCCGGAGAGTATTCTAAAGCAAGCCCGAAAGAAGAAGAGGATGGCGGACCAAGCCCGAGATGAGGAGTTTGAGAGGATGAGAGCCGACATGGCTCGAATGCAAATTGAAATGGCGAACCGAGATGCCGAGGCCCGTAGAGAGAGGGAGCAAAGGATGAGATTAGAGGCTCAAATCAACACCCAACCCCGGAATGCTAGACAATACATGCATCCGGAGTTGAAGGTGCCCGAGCCGGCCATCGTTTTGCCGGAGGTATCAAAGAATTTTGAGATAAAAACTCAATTTATTTCACTCATCAAGAGAGAGCAATTCCAAGGGAGGCCGAATGAGTGCCCGATCGAGCATGTGAAGTAATTCAAAGATCTATGTGAGACCATCTCGACGGACGACGAGACACTTGAGTATGTGCTACTCAAGGCCTTCAAGTGGTCTTTGGGAGGCAAGGCTTTGCATTGGTTGGAGAGTCAAGCACCTCGATCCATCACATCATGGAGGGCTCTGAACGACTCATTCTTGATGAAGTTCTTCCCGCCCACCAAGACGACGGAGCTTAGAAGGAAGATTGCTAGTTTTCAACAAGGAGCTCACGAGCCACTTTTCGAGGCGTGGGACCGGTTCAAAGAGATGTTAAGGGCGTGTCCAACACATGGGCAACAACCTTATGTACTTCAAGACATTTTCTTCCAAGGAATCAACCCCTCCACCAAGGATAAATTGAACCTTCATACCGATTGTGGGTTCATTGACTTGCCTCCGGAGCAAGCATGGGAGTTGCTAGACAAGCTCTCGGATTATGAAGCCATGTATGGTGTCAATCAAGTGAGCAAGGAAGTGAGGATCCATGGAGAAGGTCCGAAGAGGCTCTATGATCCAAAGGGTGAAGAGGTGGATAAAGATGTGAAGATCCAATTCTTGGAGGATGAGTTGAACAAGATGAGGAGGAAGATGGGTCATCTCCAACAAAACACAAGAGCATGTGAAGAGTGTTGTTCTTTGAAGTATGGAACCCAAGAGTGCCCAAATGAGCGCCAAGTCCGATTGGCCGAGCAAATTGAGGAGGCCAACTATGTTCAAAGGAACTACGGAGGGAGAGCCAATTTCAACAATGGAGGAAGGTGGAACCAAGGCCAAGCTAATGGCTACAACAACAACTTCAACCAAAACGAGCCAAGGGCCCAACCACCACCATACCGACCCCCGGGATTCTATGAGCAAACACCACAATGGGCTCAAGACTTGAAGAATCAATTCACCAATGTGGAGAGGAGAGTTGATGAAATGGGTGCTCAATTCAAGGAATTCGGTGTATGGAGAAGACAAGTGGACAACCAATTTGTTCACATGGCAAATTAACTTCCAAGAGAAAAAGGGAGACTCCCGGTCCGACCCGAGGAAAATCCTCGTGCCCAACAACAACAAAATGAAGTTTGAGCCATAGGATTGAGGAGTGGACGGAGTTTGCCCGAGCCAAGAGTACCAAGAACGAATGGAGAGAGTCGGACCGAGGATCCCAATACCTCGGGCCCGACGTGCCCAGACATCGACCCAGTGAATGGAGGAGGTCCCCTGAAGAGGACCGAGGCTCAACACACCTCGGGCCCGACGTGCCCTGAAGTCGGCCCGACTTACCCAAATGTGCCCTGTCCCCGGTCCGTGATGCTTGACGTCGGTTCCGACGTTGATCCTATGTCGGTCCAAGCTGAAATCATGAAGGAAAGCCAAGATCTATCCAAGGAGGTGGATCCAAGCAAGAAGCAAGGTGCTACAACTCTTCCATATCCTATGAAGAAGCCCAAGGAGATTGTTGAGGGCAAGTTCAAGCGGTTCTTGAAGCTTTTACAAGGCTTGAACATCACCATTCCATTCACCGATGCTCTAAGTGAGATGCCATCCTATGCAAAGTTCTTGAAGGAAATCTTGAGCAAGAAGAGATCAATTGTTGAGATGCAAGATGAGGTGAAGATCTTAGAGCTACCTCAAAAGCTAGGTGATCCCGGAAGATTTGCCATCACCGTGGGAATTGGATCCCAACAATTCAAGGCTCTTTGTGACTTGGGAGCAAGCATATCGGTTATGCCCATGAGCATATGGAGAAGGGCTAACCTTGGAGATATGGAGCCGGTCGATATGAGTCTTACCATGGCCGATGGTTCATCAACAAAGGCCACCGGAGTTCTAGATGACGTCCCGGTTCGAGTTGGAAGATATTTTGTGCCCGATGATTTCGTGATCTTAGACATGAAAGAAGATCCGATGGTGCCCATTATTCTCGGGAGGCCGTTTCTAGCTACGGCGGGTGCCAAGTTTGATGTAAGGAACGGGAAGGTCACTTTCGAAATTGGAGAAGAAAAAGTTGAGTTCCATTTCAACAAAGCACTTAATGAACCGGATGCATTGGCGATTTTGAAGCTAGAGGAAAACGCCAAGCGCAAGAGAGAGGAATTGGAACCCACAAGAGAAGAAGCACCCACAAGAGAACATGACATGGTCAATGTTCAAGTTCATGAAGAACCAAGAAGTGAAGACCACCCAAGAAGCCATGAAAAGTATCCTAACCTATATCCTTTTGATGTGGGAGACTCTTACATTTGTCTAAGTGATTTGAAAGAAGATTTAGAGGATGACTACCTTTGCTTGAGTGATTTGCAAAATGATTTGAGTTATGATGTCATTGAGTCTCCTAGAAATTCTTTAGACTTTTGTGGTGTAGGTGATAAAGAGCAAGTCGAGAAGATGCAAGAGATGCCAAACTACATTTTGGAGGAGACGGACGATGGAGAATTTGGATGCCACACTTTCATCAAGCACAAATGGTGGCACTTTGGTTATGAGGATTGTGGAGAAGTGCATGGCAAGGAGGATCAATTCACCGTTTTTCACCCTCCTTGAAGGGTAGAGGTTAGACGTCAAGCTAATGACGTTAAAAGAGCGCTCCTCAGGAGGCAACCCGGGTTTAGTAGGTTCATTTTCGTAGTTTCTAGTTTGTTTTTCTTTGCTTTAGTATAGATTCTTCCTAATCTCTTCTCTAGCATGTATTTTGTGGAAATGTGTGTTGTGTGAGCTTCATTAGCATGTGTGGTATTTGTGGAAAAGATGCAAGAACTTGTGGATAGAAGTAACCAAGTCGTGGGATTTTTAGGAACCAAAATCGGGTAGGACCGAGGTACTGGGTACCTCGGGCCCGAGGTGCCCGACGTCGGTCCAGTTATGCCGACCCATTTTTGGACCTTGACTTTGTGGAAATTCCTACTATACCCTCTTGACCCACCTTTGTCTTCTACCCCATTTAAGCCCCCTTTCCCTTACCTAACATCCATCACCCCCATAACCACTTTCCCAAAATACCCAATTCTCTCTCAAATCCCAAATCGATCCCCTCTCCCCCACCATACTCGATCCTCAAAGAAACCTCACCACAAGATCTCGATCCACACCCTAGCATCCCCAAGCATTGAACCAAAAGCCAAAAAATCCCACCCAAATCTCATAGATCTACATCCTTCTTCTAGATCTAGAAGAGGAAATTTGAGTTCTAAAAAGTTGTTTGCTAGAAGTCTTTGATTCTTCACATTTGGTATGTAAATCTCAATCTCTACTTGATTCTTTGTGAAATTCATGCTTTCATTGCTAGATTTGAGATATGCCATGATTGAGTAAGCTTAGACTTTGAGCATCCATGGTGATTTGCATGCATTGTGAAATTTGTGCCTAGTTGTTGAAAAATCCCACTTAGAACTTCGATTGATGATGAGAAATGGTTGATTTTGGATTTTAGGAGCATAATAGTGTGTTTTATGGGTGTTTTGAAATAAAGAAGTCGAAATACAATCGGACCGAGGTATCCAGATCCTCGGACCGATGTTGCATGTCGGTCCACAAGTCGGACCGAGGTTGAGAACCTCGGGCCCAATGTGCTGTGTTGGTCGGTCCTTTGCAATGTGACTTTCTCTTGTGTGAATTTAGGGATTCATGAGCTTGATCGTTGGTTATAGCATGTTTATTATGATATATCTTGTAGCTTGACCATTGATATGTGATCCCTTTGTTCATGCATGATGGATTTTGTGGATTGAGTGTGTTAAGAACAAGTATGGGGTCATCTCTTTGCATGATGAGTTGTTTGTTGAGGAAGCTTGTGCTCTTGTTGTGATTGTATAGATTTTATCTTGGAGTTCTTTGGTTTTGATTGTGTGTAGGTACCATGACTACCCGCGCATCTTCTTCAAGGATGGAGAAATCAACTAGAAAGTCCAAGAAGTCGTCCAAGAGGGTCCAAAGGATGGATGATGTGCGTATTGAGGATGAGGATGATGCTAGAGAGTATGAGCGTCTCATGGGTCTATCTCACCACACTCGGTGGTTAGATTGGGAGTCAATTCAAAAGATGAGCATGGATGAGGCTCTTTCTCGGTGCTATAACAACATTGGTCTCAACGTCTTACTAAGGTGGAACAACACTCACTACCCCGCCTTGACGTCCGAGTTTTTGGCGACATTCAAGTGCACCTATGAAGGGGTCGAGAGTGAAGGCATGATCTCCTTCCAAATGGGCAACGAGTTGCATGAAGTTTCTCTCCGGAACTTGGCTACCTACTTCGGGTTCCCATTTACGAGAGATGAGGCCTATGTTGACAATGAGAAAGTTGACTACCTTTGGAAGTTTGTAGCCGGGAAGAGTGAGATGAGGAAGGGCGCATCGACAAATGAGATAGCAAACCCACTCTTCCGAGTCATGATCCGAGCCTTGGGCTGTTCCATCTTTGCTACACATGAATTGAGCAAGCCTATGAAGGAGGAGGCCATGATACTCTATGAGATGTTGTTTGAGAATGAGAAGCCAATGAACCTCACATGGGAATGGGTGAAGATGGTGAGGGACTTCCAAAGCTCTTCATGGATCTATTTCGGAGGCATGATCGCCCGACTAGCTCACCGTCTTGAGATGGATTTGTCTACCTACACACCGGCCCCAAATGGTGTAGAGTTCATGGACCTCAAGTATTTCAAGAAGGCAAACATTATCAAGGAGAAGCTAGTGACCGGCGCCTCTACTTACTTAGCCCCACACTCCAACTTCAACAATGTGCACGTTCCCTTGGGGCCTCGACTCTTCGACCTCACTTGCTACTACAATTGGTACCAAGTGTGGGCGGGGAATGTCAATCCTTATGGAGAGCCGGAGGGGACACTCGAGGTTAGGAGACGAGCACAACACATCCGTTTCACTTCTCCTCAAGCTTCCCCGGACTCCGAAGAAGAAGAGCCCAACCGTTATGAGTTTGTAAGGAGAGACGACATGGAGGTGGACTTGCCTAGAAGTGAAGAAGAAGAAGAAGAAGATGGTGGTTACCACAATTTGCTCACCGACCACGCCCCAACACTCTTGGACTGAGGAGCATCCCACGTCGGGCCCGACATCCATCAACGTCGGTCCGATGCATACTTGCCCGATCCGGTCCCGATCCACTTCGAGAGGGGTGAGGGGAGTGGAGCACATCAAGCACCACCAAGCTATGGAGGATATGAGGGGTATGCCCAATGGTACGGCCCCGGAATGGTGTTCCCCGAGCCAAACCAATCGGTGGACATGAATTTCTTGGCCAACCAAATGGCACATCTCCAACTTCAACAATCATCAATGCTTCAAGAAGCGCACCAACTCAACCAACAACAACAATACCTCAACTTCCAACAACAACAACTTTCTCACCACCAAGAAGACTTCCAAGTGCAATTTGATGAGGTGAACCGCAACATCGCCTACACTAGACGTGAAGTGGAGGACTTGAGGGCGGCCGAGGATCAAAGGTGGACCGTCCAAGCAAGTTTTAATGAGTGGATGTCCGGGAATTTCTCATCCCGTGAAGACCAATGGACACCTCCCGCGCCACCACTCTAACCGCCAAGCCAAGACCCCTTCAATGATCAAGTGTATGAGCGAGAACGGCAAGCAAGGATCCAAAGGAGACGCTGTGGTCACCCTCCAAACTAAACCTCAACATGCCATGCAAGAATAAGGAAATTGTGAGCTTTCTCTACTCTTCTCTTTACTTTTGAAGTTTTGATTTCTTTTGATGAGGACATCAAAATTTTAAGTATGGGGTGGGTTAGTAGCTCATAGTTCCATGTTCATGTGTAGTTTCATGTGTTTTCTTTTGTTTTGTTTAAGGGATGTTTTATTTTGGGTTAGTGGCATGATAAGATGTTGAATGATGATTGAATTTTATGGCATGAATGGATGAGTTTGTTTGCTTTGTTTGAAATTTTTTGCAAAAATCCATAAAAATTCGAAAATTGTGTGAAAACAACAAAAAGATTTTGATTTTGGACTAGGAATTTCCCATCTTAGATGTCCATATGAAGGCTAATGATAATGTGAGCATGTAAAGTCCTTTGCATATTTTTGGATAGTTTAGCCTCTAAATGGATGTTGTTTTTGATGTGATATGATATCTTGCATGTTTTTATTGAGCACATGAGTTCTAGGATGAAATTTGATGCAACTAAGCTAGAGTGAACCTTGTGAGATGATTTTTGGCCATTTTAGGGATGATTGTTCATGATTGCATATCCCTCATTTTCTTGTGTGAATTAGCTCAAGCATGCTTAGTAAAATTTGCTATTGAGGTGTTTATCTATTTTCCAAGGCCAATATGAGATTTTTTCTATGCTTTGTCACATTGATTTGAACTTTATTTCATTTAGTCACAAAATGTTCCATATCCTACCTTGAAGATAAACCGTTGTTTGTAGCCCCGTTTTAGCCTTAGACATTTGTTTGAAACTCCTCAAAAAAGTGATTCCTAGCCTATATGACTTGACCCTTATGGGATTGGACTTTAGTGAGAGGTTTGGAAGAATATTTGGAGAGTTGAGATTCTCTTTGGTTAAGGGCAAGAATGGAGTTATAAATCAAGTGGGTAGTGCATCTTTGTTGTGGAAGAAAGAAAGAAAAGTTGGAAAAATAGTGGATCGAAAGTGAAGGCGCTTAAGTGAAAAAAAAAAATGGTTCGGACCGAGTTCAAAGTAACCTCGTGCCCGATATGAGTTCAAAGTCGGTCCAGTGCAAAAAAAAAAAATAGCAAAAAGTGAAAAAATCCAACAAAAAGTGTAGTGCAAAGATGAAGTGGAATGTTTAGTGAAATGTGGGTTGAAAGAAAAGAAAAAAAAGAAGAAAAATCAAAGTCTTTTGGGAGTGTGAAGTTGAAAGTGGAAAAATTTGGTGAGTTTGGTGAGAGACTAGAAAGTTCAATCCCCATTATAAGCACCACAAGACCAAAATGATTCCCACCTTGAGAAACACCAAAAGCCTCATTACAACCCGGCCGAATGGAACCTCTTTGAGGACCTCCATTGAGCCAAGTTCATATTCTTTGTGTGCATTGTAATAGGCATCTCTAGGTGGAGGAATTGGTGATATTAGCTTAATGGTAAAGCCTTTACTTGCATGTTTATTGAGTTTGAGTGTTCATTGCTAAGCCTAAACACATGATGAGTGATACACATTTTCACATCCCTAAAGTGAGGCTTTGTTGCATTAGACTATATTCCTTGAACACTTGATCATGTGTGATGATGTAATCTTGCTAGCATGTCTATCACTTGTTCTTACTTGTGTTTTTCATATGAGGCTTTACTTGAAGATTGTGCTTCGGTCTTGCTTACATTGTTATTGCTTGAGGACAAGCAAGTTTAAGTATGGGGTATTCTGATGTCTCTCATTTTGGTGGTGTGTTAGTGGTTAATTTCCCTTGAAAATATGCGTTTTTCATTCCTTTCTTTGTTAGTTTCGTTCCTTTCTAGCTTAGTTCCCGGTTTTCTTTGAGATTCGGAAACTATGCGAGTTTGCTTTGATTTGTTGGTAAAAATGGCAAGAATGAGGACATTTTGGAGAAGCTTATGAAGGAGCCAAGTCAAGGAGTGCAAGAGCCAAGCTAAGAATGAAGTGGAACCGAAGGAAACCCAAGAAGAAGACAAGGATCGAGGCCCAGGACCGAGTACCACGAAGTCGGGCCCGAGATCGAGCAACCAGAGCCAGGACCGACGTTCCCAACGTCGGGCCCGAGGTGCATCCGTGTCGGTCCTAAGTCGGCAATTGAGAGGATTGTTCCCCAAGGCATATTTTTAGTAACTTTCCACATTTGCCCCTTTCTAAATTGGGAATTCCTTGGTCCCCAATCCATGAGAGGCTATAAATAGAGGTGATTAGAGAGCATTAAGGGCATGTTTGGATACACCACACCCAAATCACTCTCTAAAGGCTCAAAGGAAGACTTGGAAGGCAAGGAGAAGAAAGGAGAAGGAAGAGAAGAGGAGATCGGTGGAGCTAGGAGGAGGATTAGTGAGTTTTGTACTTTGTTTTGCTTTGATCTAGTAGAATTGAGACTTGGATTTTGTTGACACTTTGGAATTGAATGCAATTTGAGTTTGGTTTGATGTTGATGATTGAGATTTGCTTGATTTCCCTTTTGATTGCTTTGTTCTCTTACTTGATGGAGTAGATTCCATAGTCTTGGGCTATGGGGGAATCCCCTAGCTAGGATTGGGTAGAAAACCTCAATTCCATAGCCTTTGAGTGCTTGATCTATGAATCCTCTCTACACTAAGCTTCAATTCTCTTGTGAAAACAAGAGGCTTAGGGCTTGTGATTGGTAAGAGTAAGCGAGAGCAATCTCGAACCAAATCACTAGACCTAACATCGAAGGAGAGTGAAAACTCCCTTGGGTCGGGGTGTAGATTGGAGGGATTGAAGGCTAACAACCTCGATCTCACAAGGATCAAACACTTATTGGTTGAATTGGGGAAGAATATCCAAGTCTAGTTGAGGGAGGAACCCAAAAACCCAAGACCGATCTACCATTTTTGAGCAGACCGAGTTACCCAGTACATCGGGCCCGACTTGTACCACGTCGGTCCCGTGCAACTCAACCTCGATCCACCCTCGGACCGAAGTGACTTGTGTCGGTCCGAGGTGATTTTTTTTTTGTTTTCCTTTGTTTTGCCCTTTCTTTCATCTTTTTGTTAGTCTTTTCGGGTACTCTCGACGCACGAACTCCCATGTGTTCGACACCCTACCTCTTTGCTACAATTGAGGTTCGGTTTTATAAATTTAAATTGTGAGACCCTCCGATCCCGGACCGATCAATATACCGTATTCTAGGCACATTTGTTTGGTCCCATAAGGATTAGACAAAGAGATTAGGTAATTGCCTCCAAACCAAAGTTTAGTCAAAATCATGCTTCCTTTCATTGTTTGCTTAGGTTCATTGTGGTTAGTACCTTAATTCTAGGATTGTCTTTCTTTGTTGTCTTTGCGTCATTTGCTTCGTTATATTTCTACTTGATTGCTAGTTGTTAGTTTCGACTTCGTCCTTCTTTCTATATTTTCCTCTATTTAGACCTAGCTACTTGTTGGTCGGTTCAATTCTTTGCTACAAAAGTCCCATAGTTCGACTCCTTGGTAATACTACAACCGACCCGTACACTTGCAATGTAGGTTTTGGGACCTATCAAGTTTTTGGCGCTATTGCCGGGGACTTTTGCTAGTTTAGGTTGTTTCCTATAACCAATAGATTAGGTCCTTTTTGCTTTTGATTTTTTTTGTTTGTTTGTGATTTCAGGTTTCTTAGACCATGAGTATGTTGAGACTTGATCAATGGGAAGATGAGCACTTCCATGAGTATTTCTCTTGATTTCTACAACTTATGCAAGAACATGGGGCTTAGGGTTATCAATACCACAAGTTTGAGTTATGTAAGTACATAGTTGAGGGTCTGAATCCCACAACTTTTGATTTGGCCATTTACATGAGTAAGGGGAGATTATGGGATATGGAAAGTGATGAGTGTTGAGACTTCCTTTGCTTCATGAGCGATGAGTGTATGCAAGTTGAATCTCCACCGACTCCTCAACCGGTTGAAACTTCTTATGCTTATCTTGAGAGCTTGGTAGAGTATCTTGCCAACAAAGTCGATAACTTGGTTATGGAGCATTGCGATAAGTGTCATTCTTCTCTCCATTCAACAACAACTAGCTCAGTCTATGAGTATGAGAAAACGGGAGACGTCACATTGGAATCCAATGACCATGAGTTAGATGTGCCAAAAGACGACATTGTCGTCATGGATGAGCCCATAGAGCTCAACGAGCTTGATGCATCCTTTCCCGTGCGGGGTGATGAGATGGAGAATTGCGATGCTTTGAAAGAGATGGGTGATTTATTTGAGGATGAGAGGTTCTTTGATTATTCATTAGAGGACGAGAGGTTGTTCGATGACAAATTAGAAGATGATGAAAGAAATGAGCAAGACCACGTCATTGCGGTGTGTCCCTCACCAATGGAGCCTCCTTCTATGCTCTCTACTTGGGAATCTCCTCTCTCGATCTTAGATGCCCCATGTAAGTTCATCCCTAATTTCTCACCCTTTGTCATTCAAGATTTACATGATGAAAAACCATGTTTAGAGCCTAAAGAGGAATCTAGAGATTACTATGAAGTTACCTTTGAAGAAAGTGCTTAAAAGAGCTTTGATCTATATTATATATATATATATATATATATATCTTGAGAATCCTCCACCCGAGCAAAATTAGTTTCAACATATTCCATTTCAAGAAAGTAGTGCTAGCTTATTTGATAGGTTAAAACGGTTTTTAAATGTTATATTATTCATTTTTTAACCATCGTTGGGCTACTTACACCTTTGTGAGATGTGCTCACAAAGTTTTGATAGGTTATTGAGGGCGTTGACAATGATTGATCCGAGCACTAGCTTGAAAGGAGACATGGTCAAGCTAACGATCTTAAACAAGCGCTCCTTGGGAGGCAACCCAAGTTTTCCCTTTTATTTTCCTTTGTTTAGTAGGTTAGTTGAATAAAACTAGAAGCAAAGTGATTCAGGCTATTTTGTATAGGCTAACTCTTGTATTTTAAGATGATTTAGAGAGTGTTTAGGTTAGTTTTGAGCGTTATTGTAATATGAAGACCGAAGATACAAAGAATGAAGAATCAAGAGTTAAAGAGCTTAAAGACGAAGATTTGCCACTGCATGGATATCGCGGTCGCGTTGTCTAGGACGCGGGCGCGGTGGTGTGAAGGAGCAAACCAACCAAGACCATGAAGGCCGCGGTCGCGCTGTCTGTGGCGCGGTCGCGGTAGAAGCCGACTCAGCCTTGACCAATTGAAGACCGCCGCGGGCGCGGTGGTGGTGCCGCAGTCACGGTGTGACCGACTTTCACGCGGACGATATTTCACCGTTTCTATCTTGTTTCCTTTCTTATCTTTCGGTTTCCTATCTTATTTAGTCCGAAAAGGTTGATCCTTGGGGCTATATAAGGGGAACCTTTCTAGGTTTTTAGAAAATCATACATACTTGTCAATCAATTGTCTTTCAATAAAGATTAGAGTTTTCTTTGTAATTGAGAACTAACTCTCCTCTTGAGTTTATTCAATCAAGGAAGCTTTATTATGAAGTTGTGAAATTCTGGTAATCTCTTTATCCCTAGGTCTTTATTGATACTCTTGTGCTTCATCCCATGATCTATGTTTGATTTTATGAGCCTGATCAACTTGTTTCATTGACTTAGATCTATTGTTTGATTTAGGATTGGTTGTTGTCTATGCATCTTTCCTATTCTCGAAACAACTCTATTCTAGGACCGTGGACTAGTTTAGGAAAGAGTATTCAATGGTTAAGTTGTGCATGAGACTCGTAGCTTGATTGCATGATTTGATTTCCTAATATCCCTGTGCTCTATGCTAATTCTAGGTTAAGCGTCCTTGCCTAGGGTTATAGAATTGCTTGGACCGTGGACTTGCGATTGCTAAAGATTGGGATTGGAATTGACCTAGGCATATAAAGAGGTGGATGAATTCATGATCAACGGATTAATAAAGTGGAATTGATTGGATAAACTCTAATTGATAACTTTTGATTGAAACCGACTTTCAAAACCCCCTTTTGATTATTTGCATGAAAACCATTAAAATCTGAATAAAAACTGATTCCTTTGGGTTCGACCCCTTGCTTGCCTACTATACTATTGTTTGCATGTTTGGGATTTATTTTTGATAAGGGAACAACGACTTTGCCCGAGTCAAATTTTGGCGCCGTTGCCGGGGAATCCTTTTTCTTGTTCTGATTGTGTGCGTTTTCGTGCTCTGCGCTCAAACCGCGCCCGCGGCCCCCTCGGCGCGCCCGCGGTTCGTGCGCAGAACCATCCTTTGGGTGCGGGCCTAACACATGGTCCGTACCCGGTCTACTAATACTTCCCCTGTTCGTTTTGATCCAGAAATTGACAGGACTCTTCGGAAGATAAGGAGTGCCCCCAGAGTGTCTACATCTTACAATCTTCTTGAATCTCTTTCTCTCTTTGATTCTGAACCAGAAGGCGCCATGGCGGAACAAACTATTCGCCAACTCACAGCGCCCGATCTCCAGCAACAGCAGCTCGTTGTTGAATTCCCCGAACTCGGGGAAGGTGTGAAGTTCGAACTGAAGTCTGGCCTCATCCACCACTTACCCAAATTTCACGGGTTAAGTGGTGAGGACCCGAACAAGCATCTCACTGAATTCCACGCGGTGTGCGTGAGTATGAAGCCCACTGATGTAACGGAGGATCAAATCAAGCTCCGGGCTTTTCCCTTCTCTCTTGAGGACACCGCCAAGGACTGGCTCCTTTATTTGGTGCCGGGCTCTATCACTACTTGGGTGGCCATGAAGAAGGCGTTTCTTGAGAAGTACTTCCCCGCCTCCAAACAAACATCTATTAAGAAGCAACTCAGCAGTTTGGAGCAAGGGGAAGACGAGAACCTCTATGACTATTATGAGCGCTACAAGAGGCTCATCGCGAGTTGCCCCTACCATGGCTACCAAGCCAAGGATCTTATTTTCTACATCATTCAGGGACTCTGCGACAATGACAAGAGGCTCGTGAATGCACCTTGTGGGGGTAGTTACGAGAACTTGACCCCAGCTGCAGCTTTTCAGAAAGTTGAGATCTTGGCGGAACAAGCCCGCAATCAGAGGTCCAGGACCAATGTGAGGTCCGTTAATGTGGTAAATGAGTCCCTGAATGCTGAAGTAAGGGAGCTCAAGGATCTTATGAAGCAGCTGCTCACGAAGAAGACAACCCAGCAAGTCAATGCTTACGGTCTTTATTATGATGCGAGCCACCACATAGATCAGTGCCCTACTATTCAAGAGACCGAGGAGTCGGTCAATGCTATTGGCAATTATGGTGCGCCCCGGCCCCGCAATGATCCTTACTCTAACACCTACAATCCGGGGTGGGCGAACCATCCTAACCTAAGGTGGAGCAACCAGCAGCAACAGGATCCACCACAACAGCAGCAGCAGTACGCTCCTCAGGGCCAGCAGCAACAATTCCGGTCCAATAACTATGCCCCGAGAGCACCTGCTCCGTCTCAGAATGATGCTATTACCGCCCTCTTGAAGGAGAACCAAGAGACGAGAGCTGCTGTAAAGAATCTTGAGACTCAACTGAGCCAACTCGCCACTATGATCAATAGGCTCGAGTCTAAGGATTCCGGGAAACTTCCCTCTCAACCGCTCAACCACAAGGAGAATGTGAGTGCCATGAACTTGAGGAGCGGAAGAGCATTGGCGAGTCGGGAATCACCCCCTGGTGATGATCCGCGACCGCGTTCCCCTGGCCGCGACCGCCCCGGGGCAACAGAGAATGAAGACCAAGGCTCTGTTGGCATTCCGCGCCCGTGCTCTCCCCTCCGCGCCCGCGAGATTCCAACAGAGAACTTGGACCACGAGAGGCGTAACGAGCCGCGACCGCGGAGTCCGGACCGCGCCCGCGGTAAGGAGGCCGAGCGTAACTTCGAGGCTTTACTCGACTATGCTTTCAAGAATTATTCACCTCCACGCCCGAGCTCTCCTAGACGGAACCGAGCATCAGCAGTAGAGGAGGACGATGGCTATGTGGCTCAACCCCTTCCACCATTGAATTCTTTCAAACCCTCTCCTCCCTTTCCCGATGCTCTCAAGGACACAAGGAAACCGGCACATGATAAGGAACTCTTCGAGACCTTCGCCAATTGTCGGGTAAATGTTCCTCTTCTCAATCTCATCCAAAGTGTCCCTCGTTTTGCTAAATTCATGAAAGAGCTATGCACCATAAAAAGAAAGAATAGGACTAGTCCTAAAATTGAAAAGGTAGCTCTAGTTGAAAAGACGCAGGATAGCAAAATTGAGACATGTAATTCCCTACTCCAAAAGCAATTACCTAAAAAATGCTCAGACCCAGGAAGATTCGCCGTCCCTGTCACTATTGGAGAAACTAAAATTGAGCGTGCTATGTTAGATTTAGGTGCCTCCATTAATGTTCTTCCAGCTTGCATGTATGATAGGTTAGGCCTTGGTCCTCTGAAGGAATCTGATATTGTTATTGAGTTGGCTGACCATTCTAATGTGCGCCCGAAAGGGTTAGTTGAGGATGTTCTAGTGCAGGTGTAGGGTTTGATCTTTCCTGCAGACTTCTATGTGATGGAGATAGGCGAAGGGCGGTACGA
Organism: Polygonum maritimum; assembly: GCA_963924305.1. Taxonomy (NCBI): domain Eukaryota; kingdom Viridiplantae; phylum Streptophyta; class Magnoliopsida; order Caryophyllales; family Polygonaceae; genus Polygonum; species Polygonum maritimum. The sequence goes on along the minus strand of OZ002736.1, from coordinate 9,023,253 downwards.
CCCGGTTCTCTTACTCGGTCGCCCATTCATAAAAACCGCCAATACAGTCATCGACGTTGCCAATGGATCTCTTTCCATATCTCATGGTGGCAACACGGTCCGAATTGATGTTGACGAGGACCCATATTGATCGTATCCACGTCGAGCCAACGACGTTAAACAAAAGCGCTGCTTGGGAGGCAACCCAAGGATTAGTTAGATTGTTTTTCCGTTCTTAGCTTAGGACTTGTTTGTGTTTCTAGCTAACATGCAGGTACTAGGTCCGAAAGGACACGCCTAGCATGAAACCGCGCCCGCGTCGTCTTGGCCACGCCCGCGGTGGATCGTCAGCGCGCCCCGACGAATAGGTACTAGCCCGTGCTCGCGGCAACCATACTGCGTCTCGGTTTTAGCTCGTTTTTATTTTTAAAAAAAAAATTTTGAAAAAAAAATGAAAAAAAAAGAAAAAAAAAAGAGACAAAAAGAGGACTATTTGGTCCCATTCTACCTCTATATTTTCCATCTATCTATACCCCTTCTATCCATCTTCTATCTTTCCACCTTCTATTTCTTGTCTTTCCATTCACTTTTGTACTTTCCATTCTTTGGCTATGTGTAAAAGCCTAAGTACGGGGGAGCTTTGTTTCCCCGGGATTTCATCTCCACGGCTCGAGTTCCAGTATTCATCTATCTCTCGAAGAACGAGCCAAGATACGACGGTTGCTTACACATCACGCTTTTCAAGACAAAGTCAAGAACTCGTCCCTGCACAAGAACCGCGGCCGCGCCTCATCAGCTGCGCCCGCGGTGCACATCCGAGGACAACTTCGCTCTCTGACACAATTCCGCGCCCGCGCCCTTGGTGTCGCGCCCGCGGTTTGCCCACCGAATGGAAATACGAAGCTTTCATCCATGCTTTCTACCACCCTTTGAAGAGTTCTTCCATTCCACCTCTCTTCAATCGTTTGTGAGTCTTCTGATATACCTTTCTCCTTGCTTCTATCCTTTCTCTTTACTTCATTGAGGACAATGAAGGATTTAAGTATGGGGGAAGGAGTACTCGCATTCGCTTATCCTAGTTAGTGTAGTTAGAGATTTGCTTCAGATTTTTGATTTTCTTCTTTTCATGGAGCACTTGCACCATATTTTTTGCATAATAAAGAAAGAAAGAAAAAAAAAGATAGAAAAAGCCATAAAAAGTGATAAAAGGCATATAAATCCTGGGATGAGTCGAAAACCCGAAAGGGCGGCTCAGGTAATAAGCAGGTAACCCGGACCAGCATTAGGCTGGGGTAATATGAGGTTCATGAGAGTGTGAGTTTTTGTGAGCACACCTATTGAAAAATGAAAAGAGCGGTTAGGTGAAAACCCGAAAGGGCGCCCAAGCAGAATTGAGCGGTAAAATTCGAGTGTTTTAGGATCATTCTTGCTTGGGGACTTTGGGGTTTACATGTTAGATTTGGGTAGATCCTAGGTTGCTCTTTTATGTTTTTAGAGCTTGAGTGATATATCTTTGTTGTGAGGTGTGTGTGTTTGAGCTTCATTGTTTTATGCTCATGATTTCTCTATTTTTGGGTTCGGGTTGTGAGCTGAGTGTTTTTATCTTCCCTTGTATTTCCTGAGATCTTAGATGTGCTACCTAGATGTATTTGTTTTGAGCTTACTCAAGGACGAGCAAGATCTAAGTAAGGGGGAATTTGATTCAGGCTATTTTGTATAGGCTAACTCTTGTATTTTAAGATGATTTAGAGAGTGTTTAGGTTAGTTTTGAGCGTTATTGTAATATGAAGACCGAAGACACAAAGAATGAAGAATCAAGAGTTAAAGAGCTTAAAGACGAAGATTCGCCACTGCATGGATATCGCGGTCGCGTTGTCTAGGATGCGGGCGCGGTGGCGTGAAGGAGCGAACCAACCAAGACCATGAAGGCCGCGGTCGCGCTGTCTGTGGCGCGGTCGCGGTAGAAGCCGACTCAGCCTTGACCATTTGAAGACCGCCGCGGGCGCGGTGGTGGTGCCGCGGTCGCGGTGTGACCGACTTTCACGCGGACGATATTTCACCGTTTCTATCTTGTTTCCTTTCTTATCTTTCGGTTTCCTATCTTATTTAGTCCGAAAAGGTTGATCCTTGGGGCTATATAAGGGGAACCTTTCTAGGTTTTTAGAAAATCATACATACTTGTCAATCAATTGTCTTTCAATAAAGATTAGAGTTTTCTTTGTAATGGAGAACTAACTCTCCTCTTGAGTTTATTCAATCAAGGAAGCTTTATTATGAAGTTGTGAAATTCTGGTAATCTCTTTATCCCTAGGTCTTTATTGATACTCTTGTGCTTCATCCCATGATCTATGTTTGATTTTATGAGCCTGATCAACTTGTTTGATTGACTTAGATCTATTGTTTGATTTAGGATTGGTTGTTGTCTATGCATCTTTCCTATTCTCGAAACAACTCTATTCTAGGACCGTGGACTAGTTTAGGGAAGAGTATTCAATGGTTAAGTTGTGCATGAGACTCGTAGCTTGATTGCATGATTTGATTTCCTAATACCCCTGTGCTCTATGCTAATTCTAGGTTAAGCGTCCTTGCCTAGGGTTATAGAATTGCTTGGACCGTGGACTTGCGATTGCTAAAGATTGGGATTGGAATTGACCTAGGCATATAAAGAGGTGGATGAATTCATGATCAACGGATTAATAAAGTGGAATTGATTGGATAAACTCTAATTGATAACTTTTGATTGAAACCGACTTTCAAAACCCCCTTTTGATTATTTGCATGAAAACCATTAAAATCTGAATAAAAACTGATTCCTTTGGGTTCGACCCCTTGCTTGCCTACTATACTGTTGTTTGCATGTTTGGGATTTATTTTTGATAAGGGAACAACGACTTTGCCCGAGTCACAAAGTATTGGGTTTGTTGATTTAATTGTGAGAGCTTTGCATTTGGGAAGCCATTGTTGCTTGTTGTTGCTTGCTTGATAGTGGCTTGATTGCCTTATTGCTTGTTGAGAATTTGCTTGTTGCTTGCTTGTGCTTGTCCTTGCCGGGACAACGTTTTGCTACTGTTGCTTGTGGAATTTCTTGTCTAGTTGTGTGTAGGCAAATAGCAAAGACTCTTAACTCCTACTTTCTTCTACAAATTGGTGAAATTCTCAACTCTACCGCCTCCTACATTGAACACAAGGTGAGTTTTTTTCTTCTCTTCCTTCTTGCTTTAATTTCCACATTGAGGACAATGTGGCACTTAAGTTTGGGGCAGGGAATTAGCTAGTTCATGCTAGATAGATCCATTCATGTTTAAATTTTTGCCTTGCATCCATGTTTAATTTTGTCTTGCCATTATTTTTGCATGCTAAAAATCCAAAAAAATGAAAAATTGTTAAAATATCAAAAATATCATGAATATTAGGATGCCATCAATTCTCTTGAATGGAAAGCCCCTTGTCTTCAACAAAGTAAAATCTACGACTTGAAAAATTCCATATCTTTGTTTGGATAGATGAAACCCTTATCTTTGCATAATCATGGACTTGTTTGTTTGACTTGTAGTTAGATGAGCATATGTGATCCTTGAGATTGGTGACTTGTGTTGAAATTCTAGGCATTGAGTACCTAGTGAGATCATATTTTTAGCCTTTTTCTAGGACTTGTGTCCTTTCTTTGCTTACTTATGTGTCAAATCTCTATGAATTGCTAACTCTAGAACTTGAATTTGAATCTTTGTCAAGACCGCATTACATTAGTCATGCTGGTGACACTAAAATGATAGAGGCATTTTTTTCGTTAGCCCCACTATTCCCATATCCATCCTACTTAAGTGTCATTTTCTTGAAGCCCCAATTTTGAGCCTAAAAGCCTATTGATGTCTACTTATTTGGTGGTGTTTTATATGTGTTTTCCTTTGTAAATATGTTTCTTTCTTCCTCTTTTCTTGTCTGTTTTGTTCCTTTTTAGCTTAGTTCCCGTATTTCTATGAGATTCGGAGACTATGCGTGTTTCATGTGTTTTGTAGGTACTTTTGCAAGGATCAAAGATCATTTTGAAGGAGAATTGAAACATGGAGCAAAGCATGAGGCAAAGAGGGAAGGAGATGAGCAAGCCATGAAGAAAACAAGAGGAAAAGCCAAGAAGAAGAGGTGGCACGAGGTCCGGATCGAGGTAGAAGCAAACCCGGGCTCGAGATGGATTTTCAACCTCGGACCGAGTTGCCCAGTACCTCGGGCCCGAGGTCCCTCCGTGTCGGTCCGAGTCAGTCTCGTGTGGGTTGGGCAGCAAGGCATTAAGATGTAGACTTCCACAATTGCCCCTCATCTACAAAGGCTCTCTTATTCTTCTAATTCAGGGAGACACCCAAACTAAGGCCTAAGCCACTAATCAACACACAATCCTCTCAAGGGAATACTTGGAGAGCAAGGAGAAAGGAGAGGAGAAGGAGAAGAGAGAAAATCGGCCAAGGAGGAAGAGATTTGCTAGGTTTGGTTGTTAATTTAGCTTAGCTTTGCTTTGATCTATTGGAAATTGGAACTTGGATTGGAGATTGTGGATTGCTTTTGACTTGTGAATGAAATTTGGCTTTGGTTTGAGATTGATGAAGATGATTGAGATGCTTTGTGGTTTTGTTGCTTTCATTACTTGCCATATGGAGTAGATCTCCTTGATCTTGGGTTATGGGGGAAAACTCTAGCTAGGTTGGGCTAGAAACCCCAATTCCATAAGCCTTGAGTGCTTGATCTAGGAACCCACTCTACATAGAGCTACAATTCCTTGCGAAAGTAAGGAATCAAGGCTTGTGATTGGCAAAGTAGCGAAAGTGAAAGGTGTCCATCACAAGACCTTGCTTCGAAGGGGATGAAGCAAAAGCCAATCTCCTCAATGATCGATGTGTAGAAGTGGTTTGGACGAGGCGAAAGCATCTCGATCCTACCTCGATCATCACTTGTTGCTTGAATTGGGGTGGAAAAGCCTCAATCTACTAGAGAAGGAACCCAAGGCCCAAGATCTACTTTCAATCCTTTGAGTTCGACGTACCCAGGCACATCGGTCCCGACTTACTTAGTGTCGGTCCCGATGTCCTCTGTCCTAGCCAACATCGGGCCCGACGTGACCTTGTGTCGGTCCCGATCGTTCATTTCATTTTCCTTTGTTTTAAGTTCTCTTTTCTCGTTTTCAAGTATTTTGGCATATCAATCGAGTAGATTTTCCGAGCGTTCGATACCCACCACGTACTACAACGGGGTCGGGCTATAAATTGTATCTTTAGACCCTCGCATCCGTGAGCGATCACCTATATTTTCAAACTCCACAAAATATTTCCCTAGCCTAAATAGCTTGTCCTTTCTAGAGGATAAGAATCATGATGGATTTATTTTGAGTGAGTTTGGGGGTTTGAGAGGGAAGATCTCATTTGGTGGAGAGTGTTTCAAAAGAAAAATGCAAAAGTTTGGGAAGTGTTGGGAAGAAGTGAAAAATCTTGGGAAATAGAGCTTAAAGATGATATTGTTGATGTGAAAAAAAAAAGTGTAAAAATCCTTAGGAAATCACCAAATTTTTGTTGAGAAAAGAAAAGAAAAGTAGAAGGGTTGAGTTGAAATGAAAGAAAAGTGAAGGTGAAAAAATGGAGTTCAAATTAGTGAAAGTGATGAATTTGTGAATCTTCGGGTATGAGAGAGTGTTTGAATGCTTGAATTGGTTCCTTGGTGTTGAATGAAATTGTGACTCTTATTCTCTAGTTTAGCACCACTTGGCCAAAAATTATTGCTCACCCAATTCTTCTCACCTTAGCCCCGTTACAACCGTCAAAAGACCTCTTGATTTTTGTCATTTGCATTGTCCATACGCGGTGGAGACTTGGATCTTATTCAAGCCTATGGTATATTAGTGATCATAGATGAGATTGAGTGAAACACTATGTAGCCTAAACACGTAAGCAAGAGAGCAAACACATTCTTCCTAGTGAGGCCTAGAATGGATGCATTTGTCTTCATCTTTTGAATTTTGAAACATGTGCAATGATTCCAATTTGTTGAGCTTCAAGGTCATCGATGTATGCTTGTTCTACTTTGAGGTGAATACTTGAATTGCATTTGATGTGGGATGATAAGTCTAATTTCTTGTTTGAGGACAAGCAAGGTTCAAGTTTGGGGGATTTTTATGGTTTGCATTTAGTGCATGCCTAGGATGCATATTAGCTCATGTTTGATTATATTATGGTTTGCTTTTCTCTATTTTAGGCTAGACTTTTAGTTGTTTTTAGCTTAGTATCTTGGCTCGGAGTCTACACCTTGTTCATGTGAATTTCAAGTGAAAATGGAAGAGAATTGGAGATGGGAGACCAAGAGGACTCAATGAGCCATCATGAAGCTTGAAGACGGAGTCAAGTAGGAGAAGTCCGAGAAGACGCCAAAAGAAACAAACCAAAAGCCGAGCAAGACAAGAGCCGAGAAGTCGAAGCAAGGAAGCGAGCCCAGGGAAACCAAGCCCAGAGCCGGCCGGGTCACAGCCCGGGTCCCTGCCCGGGTCGGTTCCCCTTGCCCAAGCCGAGAACAAAGGCAACAAAACAGGGTCTGACCCGGCCGGGTCATGGCCCGGGTCAGCCTTGTTTTCAATGTATGAGGCATGTGCGTGTTTCCAACTTCTAACCCGGGCGGGTCATGGGCCGGGTAGTAGCCCGGGTCTCGCTGCGGTGCCCCTATTTATTAGTTTTAGATCCCTTTCATTTTAGGATTGTATAAATACCTCTTCTTTCTCTTGGAAGAGAACTACTTTTCCCCATTTGCGGAACCTTTGACTTTCCATTAAAGTGCACAAGCCACGATGGTGGATGGGGGTTTGAGTCGACCCTAAGCCCTATAGCGCCCAAAGGGCCTAGTCCCGGGTTTTTTAGCCATGAGAGTGGATAATATACCGTATTCTAGGCACATTTGTTTGGTCCTATAAGGATTAGACAAAGAGATTAGGTAATTGCCTCCAAGCCAAAGTTTAGTCAAAATCATTTATGCTTTCTTTGTTTACTTAGGTTCATTGTGGTTAGTACCTTAACTCTAGGATTGTCTACCCTCATTGTCTTTGCGTCATTTGCTTTGTTATATTTCTAGTTGATTGCTAGTTTTTAGTTTCGATGTCGTCCTTCTCTCTATATTTTGGTCTATTTAGACCTAGCTACTTGTTTGTCGGTTCAATCATTGCTACAAAAGTCCCAGAGTTCGCCACCTTGGTAAGACTACAACCGACCCTTACACTTGCGGTGTAGGTTTAAGACATATCAGATGGTAAAATATTTTTATTTCCTTATTAATAAAATAACAATAATAACTCATAGAGAAAATTATTAGAGAAAGGATGAAAAAAGTTATGGAAAACACTGCACCCACTACAATGGGCCTTTGTAGCTAATAGATCCATACATGATAACGTATTAATAGCACATGAAATATTTCACTCCTTTAGAGGAAGTCAAGCAAAAGACGGGTGGATAGCAATTAAATTAGACATGGAAAAGACATATGATAGAGTGATTGGAGTTTCATGTTCACCGTCTTAGAAAAATTCGGATTTCACCAGAAATTTATTGAATGGATTAGAGAATGTGTTTGTACAACTTCCTTTTCAGTACTTGTAAACAATGGCCCTACTAAACCCTTTAAACCTGAACGGGGAATTAGACAAGCAGATCTGTTATGTCCATTTCTTTTTGTTATAGGAGTAGACGTTCTTGAATAAAACTACAAAAAACGAGCGAAACCGAAAAACATACAGTAGGATTCCCGATGGCTTGAGGAGGAATCCGAGTTCCTTTCCTAGCCTTTGCGAGGGACATTATTATTTTTGCAAAGGCTACCCAACAGGCTTGCACCACAATTAAGAAGATAACAAAGGAATATGCTGCAACATCAGGACAAAAAGTCAATTACCATAAATCTGCTTTCCATGTATCAAAAAAGGTAAATAGCCAACAAAAACAACAGCTACAACAAATACTTGGCATTATAGTAATGACGGATCTTGAAAAATACTTAGGTTATAAAGGGAAAGGTTAACAAGGAGACCTTTCGAGGCACTGTCGGGAAAACCCAAAATCAATTAGCCAGGTGGTAGGCAAACTCGTTATCTCAGGAGGGGAGGACAACAATTATTCGGTCAAATTTGGCAACAAAACCAAACTTCATTATGCAAAGCTTCTTGTTACCACAAAACATTCATCATGAAATCGATGAGACAAGTAGACAATTTTCTTGGAATAAAGATCAACATCATAGACCGTTGGTGGGATGGGACACTATCTGCAAACCAAAATTGCACGGAGGTGTTGGAATCAAGAAGTCAGAACATATGAATAAAGTACTACAAATGAAACTGATATGGAAAATTATCACGAAGCCGACCAATATTTGGGTTCGAATTGTCACCCAAAAGTACCTAAGAAACAATAATCTCCTTGACTATACAGTCAAAGGAAACACGTCATGGCAGTGGAAGCACCTAATGAGTTTTAGAAACGAACTTCAAAAAGGTTTGATCTGGCAAGTGGGTTATGGAAAATCGATAAACTTCTGGAATAAAATTGGGCCTTACAAGAACCATTGAAAAGATATGCATAGAATCCAAAGAATATCGATGATACAATTAAAGTAAAACACTTAATAATAAATGGAAACAAATGGAACACACAAACCCTAAATCGCTAACCCGTGAAATAATTAACATAATTAATGTTATTCCAATCCCCTACAATTGCATAGAAGACCGAATTTTCTAGGCACCAAGTAAAAATAGTTGGTTCTCTACCGCCTCGGCAGTGGGGTTGAATTCTAACATAGAGGGGCAACCAACTAACACAAACAGCTGGATTTGGAAACTAGATACCATTTCGAAAGTTAAAAACTTCCTATGGAAATTGAGATGAATGGTCTACCAACTAAGGATAGGTTACGACAGAAACATGTATCAATATCGGGAGGATGCATCATGTGTAACTGCCCGTTCGAAAAATCGAAACATTTATTAATCAAGTGTCCACATACGCTTCAGATAACAAAGCACATCAAGGCCAACACGGAACACGTACTCCGCCACTATAACATTGCAAATAAATCTCCGAGAGTCTTTATGCAAGAAATCAAATAACAATTAGGAGCGAAGGACCTTTAAAAAAATTGGCAGTGATTTGCTGGAGTGTGTGGCACCAAAGGAATAAACTCACCTTTCTGAACTGGTTCGTTCCTAGTAATTCTCTAGCTATTATCTAGCTCTAGCTTAGAATATCTTTAGGACATTTTTGACTTTCCTTTAATAAGTGACTTAGGGCACTTGCCCGCACTATCGAACAATGTTTCACATTCATAGTTTAGAAATTTTACACATATTTATACATAATGTTTCGCGAGAAATCTATTCTCCCACAACCCAAATACTGCTCAAAACGCAAAGCATACCCCACTCTAAGTTTTATGACTAAACGAAACGCGTTAAACAACAAACACCATTGTCCAAATACATGGTTATACCGCCTAGAAATGGCGATGTCGTCACGCATACAACGTTGGCAAAGTGACCCATAAGTTGGTCACCCCCCATCTAAGTCCGATCAATGTAGAACATCCGACTAGCTCGGGTAGGGGAAAGCTATAGCAAATATAACCCAATGGCCAAATGCACGGGACGCCGTGATGACAGTACATCCTAAGTCTTAACTTAAGGATCCAAAGGATGCCTAATCATAACTAACTATGCACGGACCTTTGCAGTAAATAAAGCGCAAAGTCTTAAAAACTCACTCAAGAACAAACTAACGTGCTAGGAGGGAAGGCACATAACACCTCCTCCCGAATGCTGATCTACTAACGCATTCACCAACATACGGGCAAACATATTCCTGGAGAATCTCCAGATCACTGCCCTACGCTAACTCAATTATGCCAATTAACGCAAAAAAAAATGGTACTAGCAAAACAACATATATATAAAAGCGCCATTCAGAGGGCGTCTAAATCGTCAAAACAAATGACGCCATAATAAGTTTTCGCCCTCGGCCAGAGATTAATTACTGTTACGGCCCTTAGGCCAAGGAGTTACCAAAAAAAAATAATCTAGGTCCTTAGGCCAAAAAACCACCAATGTTTTGCCAACACAAAAGCAAGATAAAATAACCACTACTGAAATTCTTAAGAAGAGAGATAGGGGTCTACTAGTCTTTAGCTGGGGCCGAGGTCTCTTCTTCGTGTTGAGCCTCCTCTTCGTTAGCGGCCGTCTCCGGTGACTCTTCCTCGTTGCCTTGCGTGGGATCCTCCTTAGTCGCGCCTTTATCGTCAACCTACTCCACCGGCTCCAGGAACTCTTTGCCAGGGGGAGGGTTGCATGCGGGGAAATACTCCTCTAGAGCCTCCTGTTGGGCTTTCAAGTCCCAGTTGGCGCTCTTGCCATCGGCCAGGTCTTGGAGCAACTCCACCTACGACTTGAGCGTGTAATATCCGGCGACTTGCACCACCACCTGGGAGAAGTTCTTCACCGACTTCTCGGCCTCCAGTGCCCTAGCGTCCAACGACTATTTTTCGGCTTGGAGATCCTCCACCTGGACCGTCAAGGCGTCCACCGAAGATTGGAGCTTACAAACCTTCCTCTTAGAAGAAGCGGCTGTATCCCCAGCACACTTTGCTTTCTCCTCCAGCCCCGACAATTCATCTCGACAACGGCTATTGGTAGCCATTATTTCCTGGAAACCCTGAGAAAGCCAAGAGAATAACAAAATAAGAACAAACCAAAAACGACTCAAAGAAATGCCAAACAAGTATCAAAGAAACGATGACGAATATATAAGACTTTGTGAATACGACTTACCATTCTCAAAGTCGTGCCAACATGGCTGAATGCGGCGACAGGAGTCAGGGCCTGAAAGTCCGACTTTACACTTGGAAGCGAGGTATCCCCGAAGACGCCCAGAAGGTCCTTGGGCTCTTTCTTCTTAGCGACCGGGGCTGGAGATTCTTCAGTCCTCTTCCGCTTACACGACGAAGGCTTCTTAATTTCTGAGGAAGGAGTCGGTGAAGAGAGAAGCTTGGAGCCCCCAGACCTCAATCTATGAACCATGGCCGCAGCAGAGGTGTCGACATTAGTGTTTAGGAACGATCAAAACAGAGAAATGACAAGAAGTTAAGGGTAAATTACACGCAAATCTTATCAGGGCAAGAAACAAAGTTACGAAGAGAATTTTCTAACCTGACTTCTTCTTGGATGAGCTCGCCATATCTGAGGAGAGAGGAGTGACGTCGGTCTCGGTTTACTCCTCGTCTGACTCTGGAGATTCTTCATCGTCTCTGGTGCCCTCTGGTTCGGGACAAATCTTCCTAGGCTTTCGCTTCTCGGCCTTGATCCTCAGTAAGCGACGACAAACACCTGTATCCGTACACCTTGAGTTAATACCAACCGACACTACACAAACGAAGAACAAACACAACTAGGACACAACGCAAACTCAAAAAGAAAAGCAGGAGAGCTAAAAAGAAATCAAGGCGCCTTACGATATGTGTTCCATCCATCTCGAAAGACCTCCTTTATGTCATCGACAAGATCTCCCAAAGACGCCTTTTAAATTAAAAAGAATCGGGCTTGCCAGCGCCGAGAGGGCATTTTTAGCTTGGGGATTAAAGGGTTTTTGACGTTTCTGGCATGAAGGGTTATGCGACCGGCCCTTTGAGGAACGATCTTGTAAGCTAGGAGAAGCTCGCCCATGTTCATCTCGAGCCCCCACTTCGCAGCAAGCTCGTCAATTCAGGCGAGGGTACGCCAGGTTGTTGGAAGGATTTGACAAGGAGGAACTTGTAAGGTGCCAAGGAAGTCTCGGATAAAGGTGGAAAAGGGAAATTTTTGGCCAAGAGTAAAAGGGTAATCAAGAAAACAAACCCAACCCTTTCTGACCCAATCGATCATCTCGACCATCGGGGCATGAAATCAGGTTCCCTCCGGAAAACCCCCAAACGAGACCCACTCGGCGATTTCTTCCCGAGACATGTCACAGGGGTAGAGATCTTGTGCACTCAGCGCTTGCGAAGAAGTCAAAGGCGACCGGTTTGCCATGAAAGAACGAAAGAAGAAGAAACTAGAGAAAGGAAGAAGGGTTACCTGGAAAAAATCGAGCGCGAAGGCGAGAAGACAGAGGACGAAGACGAAGTGATGAGAAGAAAGAGAAGTATACAGGTAATTATGAAGGGTTGTAGAAAAACAATCCCGAAAACCCAGGCGTTTCCTAAAGTCCCATCAAGTAAATGCACCATTCAAAATTTAAAAATCAAATTTGATGCCGCGTTTAGGGGTATTGTTGGACCAGAATTTTAGCCAAAGACGTGTCAATACCTAGTTAGAGAATCTCCAGCGCATCTTTGGGCAATGGCAATACTTTGGAGGAAAGAGAGTCGGTTGAAGTGGGAAGATCCGGGGCCATATCCGTAAACAAGATAGATTCTTCATGGATTATGTCGTTAGGAGCCAGAATTCGATAGAGTTTTGTTAGTTTTAAGATAAGATCATATCTTTGTTTAGGACTCCTTTAGGACTCCTTTTTTTCTATAAAAGGAGGTTGAAACCTTTAGTTTAGGATATTCCTTCTTTTGGGCATTGAAGAGTACTTTCTAGAGCTAAAGGGAGACTTGGTGATCAAGTTCAAACCTTTGTAAGACTTCTTCTTGGTTTAATTTGAATTTTGGTTTGAATTGATCATGTCTTCTTCTTCCTTTTTCTCGTCTATCTTTGCCATGAGTGAGTAGTTTTCTTAAGTTCTAGGGTTGGTTGAAAACCCAACACAATCATGCATGTCTAAAACGTGAATTCATAACTTGAATGCTTGATGATCATATCTATCTATCTTGTGCTAAAATCCTTAACGATAGTTGAGGCATATCTTGTGATTAAACTTAGCGAAATTGTAAAGTTGATTGCTTGATTAGATCTAATAGAATTATTTTCGAAAATTGATATTCCTAGGCTGAAAGATAGATAGAAAATTGTTTAATTTGCGAAAGTTGATTGAATAACTTGAATTATTTGCGAAAGTCGACTCTTCTATGATCTAATTGCATGATAATTGTGAGTTCTTGTTGGAAGCATGTATGATTGTTGTTGTGGTAGCCCTATTTGCCTTTTATATTGATTAAAACTCGTGTCTTTGTTTCGATCTTGACCCATAACATCGTGCTCAAACCTTTGCTTGTGGTTGTGTGGGTTTGTTTGTGATAGTACTCAGGATCGACCCTCTTGAGGTGGAGATCGACCCTCCTCGGTTCGGTCCTGGCGTGCTTGCTCGTGATTGCTGTGCTTTTCGTAGTTTATCGACTAATTTTTTAGCACTATTCTCATATCCATGGACGATCCTGTCTTCGCTATACTCAGCGGGGTCTTGAATATAAACTTATTTTTTCAAGAAACCGTTCAACACTATCTTATGGTCTCCGTTAGCATGTCTTCCCAATACTATGTAAGTAGAGGCTTGGCTTAGGTTTTCGGTACCTTTTTACCTTCTACCATGGAATTAATTCTTTAGCTTTAGTTTGTACTAGTAGATGACCCGTACCTTGTACGGCAGTGTTATTTATTTATTTATTGCTTTGTGTATGAATTTACTATAACAATTATAAATATTATCATATGTATACTTTGTTTTATAAAGACGCTTATTTTTTAGATTATAAAATGACATAATTCTTGTATATCATCATAGGTATAAATAAATTTTTAATTATGTATTTATTTTTTATACATACATAAACATATATTTAAGTAATTGAGGAAGAATGAAATAAGATAAGATGCATTATCACATTTTATTAACAATTGATACAAATCTTTTGGCATTTAAATTAAATTAGGTAAAATAACCTATATAATAAAATGAATAAGTTTAAATTAAATTTGGATTAATATATTATAATATTAACAATATAGATAATATTTAAATAGAATACCAAATTATCTCGTATATATATGTTATTTGTTTCTGAAAAAATTATTAATAATAAGTATATAAAAATGTAAGGAAAATGTGAGCGAATTATTATCTTAATTAAGAAATCTATCTTTTTATTCTAAAGTGTAATCAATATGCAATATTAGTGATATATATGTTAAATATAACATATAATTTTTTGATTGATATTTTAATATGATATGATAGTAAAAATTTATTTAATATATTATTTTAATAGAATGAATATTTGTCTTAAATATAGTGGTAGAATTTACTACCATTGATAATTTATAAAAATACCATAATAAAATTATGAAAATAATTTAAAATTAATATGATATCTAATTAAATGGGGAAAATATTATAATTATGATTTATAGATTGTGACGAAAAAAATACTATTTTAAAAAAAATGTTTATGATAGATCTATGTATTAATTAAATGTGTATAATGATAAGATAGAGATTTATATATTTGGATAGAGTTATTAGTTAAACAACACAAATTCTAATATAGAACTAATATTTTAATTTAGTATTTATAAGATTATGATAAAATCTAGATTAATAAGATAGATTTTTATAAAAGGGGGTAATGTGGCGTAATATGGTGGCAGAATTTGCTTCCGCTTTAGTATATAGTAATAGATAGATTATGGATTGCTAAATCCCTCTTAGGAGATTATCTAATGAAGTGATGCATATTTGATAAATTCGTGAAGTTTTGGTACAATTTTTTACCTTGATTAATATCTCTTCTCTTTGTGCTTAATTCCATGAACCTTGCATGATTCTATGAGTTTGGCCAACTTGTTGAATTGTCATAGTTCTATAGTCTAAATTGATTTGTTTCATTGTCCGTGTGAGTGATATGCTCTCTTTAGTATTGGTTAACTCTTGTATTTTAGGGCTTTATTGAGTGTTCTATGTTAGACTTTGAGCTTATTTGTAATATGAAGATCGAAGACACAATACAAGACTTTCCGAGTAAAGTTACAAGTGAAGACTGCCACTGCACTGAAACCACGGGCGCAGTGCCTTACCCGTGGGCGCGGTGGTTGTCTAGAACCGACAATTCTATCTTCAGAAGGCTGCAAGCGCGGATAGACCGGTGCATACGCGGTAGAACCCGATTGAGAAGTCTTTGACCTAACGCTGACCGCAAGCGCGGCACACCTGGCACGGGCGTGTTCTAGGTTTTAGGGATTCCAATTCACATCTAATTATATTGATAGCTTAGTTTGTAATATGGAGAACTAAAACTCTTTTGGAGTTTATTCAATCAATGAAGCCTTTTTATGACATCGTGAGATTCTGTTAACTTTTTTATCCCTAGGTTGATATTGATACTCTTGTGCTTCATACCATGATCTATGTTTGATTTTTTGAGCCTGATCAACTTGTTTGATTGAATTAGATCTATTGTTTGAATAGGATTGATTGTTGTCTATGCATCCTTTCTATTCTTGAACAACTCATATTTAAGACCGTGGACTAGATTTGAGAAGAGTATTCAATGGTTGTTTTATGCATGAGACTCGTTGTTTGATTGTATGATTCAATTTCCTATTATCCTTGTGTTTAATGCATGATTTTAATTAAGCGTCCTTGTTTTTATCATAGTTTTGCTAGGACCGTGGACTAGCGGATAATTGAGTAAAGGATTAGAAATGGCCTAGGAATATAAGGAAGTGGATGAATTGATGATTGATTGATTATAAAGGTGGAATTGGTTGAATGAACTCTACTTCCCTAAATATTGATAACAAATCTCTGAAATCCCCCCGTTTATGTTTACTTTGATTGATTTGATTTGCGTGAGAAATACTTGATTCCTTTGGGTTCGACCCCTTGCTTACTTACTATACTTGTTTGTTAGTCTAGGGTTATTTTTTATATTGGCACAACGACTTTAGCCGAGTCAGTGAGTATCTCTTTTTTTGAAGACATCTTGATTCTAGGACCGTGGACTAGGAGAGAGAGAGAGAGAGAGAGAGAGAGAGAGAGAATTGACAGTTTTATCTTGCGATTATAGCTTGATTGCTTGATTTGATATCCTGCATATTCTTGTTGTTCATGCTAGATCTAGGTTAAGCGTCCTTGCCTAGGTTTAAGTATTGCCTGGACCGTGGACGGATGATTGTTTATGATCATAATAGGAATTAGTCAAGGAAATCTAAGAAACTAATGAACTTATGATCGAACGATTCTGTATGCTGATCTGATTAAATATCCTCTACTTTCCTCCATTGATAACAACCTTCTCTGAAACCCCTTGTTTGTCTTTGATTGAACTGAATTTGCTTGAGAACATTGATTCATTTGAGTTCAACCCCTTGCTTGCGTACTATACTGGTTTGTTAGTTTAGGGTTATTTACTTTTGATCGTGGCACGATGACTTTAGCCGAGTCACTTTTCTAAGCTCACAACATTCTTTGATTTGAAGGAACTTCTTGTCTGCTTCCCTTGAATGCAAGCTTCACATGTTTCAGCTTGATTAGGAGTGATTCGGGGAATTCCTTTCACTAGGTCTTGTTGGAACAAATTAAGGATGGTGCTAAGTCCAGCATGCTCATGACGTTGATGCCAAAGCTCTGTGTCCTATGAGGATATAGTTAGGCACGGTTTTGATGGAGGCTCAAGTTCGCTATTGAGGATGTACACATTGTCCTTCCTTACTCCTTTCAATAGAACTTGGTTTGTCTTCTTGCTGACGACAAGGCACTCATAAGGGTCAAAGGTGACCATGTTATTCCCATGATCACACATTTAGGAGGAACTTAAAATGTTGAAGCCAGAGTCCTCAATAAGATTCACATTGGACACTTTGGTTGATTCGTTGATCCTTATAATGTCAGTCCCTTTGATGCTACCTTAACATTTTTAGGCTTAGCAGAATTTTTCTTTCCATTCCAACCTTTTCTATTTTGTTGGACATCATCCTTAAGCTTAGTACATTCAAATTGGCGGTGTCCATGTTTCTCGCAATGCTAGCAAGTTTTATAATATTCGTTAATGTAATACTTTGGGTGTGACTTTTGGATCCTATTCTTATTCATTTGTTCTAGGTTAGGAACTTTGGACCTGTTGGGACGCTATCAAGGACGCCCTCGTACTTGGCAGCGCGCCCACAACCGTCCCTTAGTTTTGATATGACAAACTCACTTTGATTCTAATAAAGATTGTCCAAGTGTTCAGGAACGCTAGTGACAAAAGGACAACAAGTGTGTATGGGCGTCCCATAGACTTTGGGACGCTAGCTAACAGGAAGTAAGGACCGACCAGAGACTACTTGAGCAAGGACGCAGTCCCAAGCAAGTAGGAACGCAAGCAGAGCGTCCTTACTCTATAGCCGACAAGATGACATCACTCGACAATATTTGATCATCCAAGGACACGTGGAGACCGATCCTGTAGCGGAGTCCAACACTACGTGGCGGACGATCCTGTTGCAGAGTCCATCAACACGTGGCGGCCGATCCTGTAGCGGAGTTCATCATACACAGCTGGATACAGGAAGCTTCCTCATCACCGCCCTACTACGTGGAGGAAGATCCTGTAGCCACGTCCTCGAAGGGCATGATCGTCCCAAAGAAATGACGCCCTTCCCCAAGTCCTATAAATAGCCCCAAGGCATTTATTGTGACGTTAACGCTTTCAGGAATATTCAGAGAGAATCAGTAGAAAGCGGCTCACTCAAGAACACGAAGAACTAACTCAAGAACTCAAGAACAGTGCTAGAAATTGTGTTAGATCGAGTGAGACTTGTAACCAAAACCACAAAACAGTGTGTAACAGAAAACCCAAAAAGAGAGAGAGAGTTCTGCGAAGTACTGCAGGACGTAGGAATAGAGTCCTTTAGTAGATTGAACCAGCTTTAGTTGTAGGCTTAAAGGAGTTCTTTACAAGTGAACTTAGAGAAAAGCTAAGTGTTAGAGAACTGTAAAGACTCGCCAGTACAACTGTAAGGACGTTCAATATAAAGGAAAGAACTATTCAAAAATCCTCCAAGGAGGTAGAGGTTTACACTCAAGGACTACTTGGTCTTGAGTGGTTCCTCTATAATTCACCGCGTTCATCTATTAACTTGTTTAGTACATTATTCCGCTGCATTACTAAAGGACGCCCCTACACCTCGTAGGGACGCCATACCAAAGGACGCCTTTACTCCAGTAAAGGACGTCCCTCAGTACTAACGATTCAACAGGACCCTTGACCCTTAGCAATTTTAACATAGATCTTTATGACTCTTGGTATTGGTATATGAGTCGGCTAAAGTTGTCGTGCCAAGATCAAAGATAAATAACCCAAACTACAAACTAGTATAGTATGCAAGTAAGGGGTCGAACCCAAGAGAACTATGGCTTCTAGTGTTAATATGATTATCAACTAAAGACAAGGGGGAAATCAAAGAGAGATCTAAACTAAACTACCTAGGAAACAAATAACAAACAAATAAACAAATAGATAAGATGTAGGTTCATTCAAAAGATCCACTCATGAAATAATTACTCGATCATAGATTCATCCATTGATTTCATTCACACCTATGGTTAATTCCTATCCTGATCATTAACAATCGAAAGTCCACGGGCCAAGCAATTCTATAACCCTAGGCAAGGACGCTTAACCTAGAATTAGCATAGAGAACAAGGATATGCAAGATATAATATCAAATAATCAAGCTACGAGTCAATTTCAAGATAAAACAATCAATTCTCTTCTTAATCCTAGTTGCATAGACAACAGGTCTAGGTTAAGTTGTTTTCACAGATTAGTTTTGTCCACGGTCCAAACCTAATCAAATAGTAGAACATCAATCAATTCAATAGGGTCGCGAGTCCTAGAGAAACAATAAACATTCATATAATGAAGCACAAGAGAATCAATATTAACCAAAGGATAGAAATCAATTACCAAAATCTTACGAGTTCATACATCAGAGCTTCTCCCTTGAACAAACCCAAGGAGACTAGCTCTCCATAACTAAACTAAAGAAGAATTAATTTGAGGAAGAAGGTAGAAGATAAGAGGTAAGAGGTACTAAAAACCTAAGGAGGCTCGTCCTTATGTAGACCCAGGGAACATGCTCCCCTAATCTAATTAGGAAAGGAGAAAAGATAGAAAAGGAAAGAGGAAAGATAAGAAGATAGATCTTTGGCCCGTCTCGGATCCGGCATTGCCGCGGTCGCGTCATCTCCACCGCGCCCGCGCTTTCACAACAGAGAAGAATAGGTTGTCTCGGTAGCCACCGCGGTCGCACTTCTCCCACCACGGTCGCGGAATTCGGACAGAAACTCTGGCGTCACTTCGGAGGCTGTTTTGACCATCTTCGGCTTGGAATATGACTTCGGTGTAAAATGATGAATTGAAGCCCTTGAAGTTAGCTTTCCAATGGAATTAGCTCAATCCAACCTCTGTACCTTAAGATATAGCTTTCGCAAGCAAGTGGTGTCGCGCGGACAACTCAAAACGCCTTAAAACTCTTGGTTCTTGCATCCTTGTGTCTTCGGCCTAGATATTACAATTACACTCAAATCTAACCTAAACACTCTCAATAACATCTCAAAATCTAAGATTTAACCTATACAAAATAGCCTGAATCAATAGGCAATTGATCACTTCCGTTAACTCTTGCCAATCACAAGCTCTTGATCCCTTGCTTCCACAAGGAATTGTAGCTCTATATAGAGTGGGTTCCTAGATCAAGCACTCAAGGCTATGGAATTGGGGGTTCAAACCCAAATCTAGCTAGAAGTTTCCCCCATAGCCCAAGATCAATGGAATCTACTCCATATGGCTAGATTAAAAAGCAATCAAAATGCAAAGCAAACCAATCTCAATCATCAAACTCAAAGAAAATCCAAATTTCATTAACCAAACAAAGGAAATCCACAAATACCAATTCAAATCCACAAAGTGCAAAGCAAAACAAAGACAAACTCACAATTCCTCCCTAGATTTAACCTTCTCCTCCACCGATTTCTCTTCCTTTTCCTCTCTTCTCCTTCTCCTTGCTCTCCAAGTCTTCCTAGAACCTTTGAGAGGTGATTAGTGTTGTCTTTCTTCTTGCTAATTCTCCTCCTCCCTTTTAATTAGAAGCTAAGAATGCCCAAAATAGAAAAGGGGTAAAAGTGGTAGATCACATTTATGTGCCTTGGAGCCCAATCCTTGATCCGCCGACTTGGACCGACACGGAGGTAAGTCGGGCCCGACTTGCTGGCACTTCGGTCCGACGTCCATGAGTCGATCTCGGGCCCGACATTCATGGAACTCGGTCCTGGTCTCTGGCCACCTTTCTTCTTGGCTTTTCTCGTGCTTCTCTTCATGGATTGCTCCGCTCTTCCGCTCCTTAGACTCGTGCTTTGATCCTCCTTCGGGTCTCCTTCCAAAGTCTACTCAAATCATGCCAAAAACACCTACAAAATGCACAAAATTCGCATAGTCTCCGAATCTCATAGAAAATCGGAATCCAAGCTAAAAAGGGACAAAACACACAAGAAAAGGAACAAAAGACACATATTTACAAGGGAAAATAACCTATAAAACACCACCAATTTGAGAGACATCAGAATACCCCATACTTAAACTTGGTTGTCCTCAAACAATAACAATGTAAGCAAGACCGATACATAATCTTCAAGTAAAGCCTCATATGAAAACACAATCAAGTACAAGTGATAGATATTCAAGCAAGATTACATCATCACACATGATCAAGTGTTCATAGGAATAAAGTCTAATGCAACTAAGCCTCACTTTAGGGATATGAAAATGTGTATCACTCATCATGTGTTTAGGTATAGCAATGAGCACTCAAGCTCAAAAATCATGAAAGTAAAGACTTTACTATTGAAGCTAATATCACCAATTCCTCCACCTAGAGATGCCTATTACAATGCACACAAACAATATGAACTTGGCTCCATGGAGGTCCTCAAAGAGGTTCCATTTGGCCGGGTTGTAATGGGGCTTTTGGTATTTCTCAAGGTAGGAATCATTTTGTTCTTGTGGTGCTTACAATGGGGATTGAACTTCCTAATCTCTCACCAACTTCACCAATAATTCCTTAATCAATTTTCACTCTCATCCAAAAGACTTAAAATTTTTCTTCTCTCAACCCAAACTTTAACTTAACATTCCACTTCATCTTTGCACTTAGCTTTTTGTTGGATTTTTCACATTTTTCTACACTGGATCGACTTTCACTACAACTCGGGCCCGATATCACTTCGAACTCGGTCGGACCACTTTTCTTCACTTAAGCTCTTTACAACTTTCAATCCACTTCTCAATTCCAACATTCTCTTTCAATCTTTTCACTTTTGCTCAACAAAGATGCACTACCCACATGATTTATAACTCCATTCTTGCCCTTAACCCAAGAGAATCTCACCTCTTTAAATACACTCCAAACCTCTCTTCTAAAGTCCAATCCCATAAGGGTCAAGTCATATAGGCTAGGAATCATATTTTTGAGGAGTTTCAAACAAAGGTCTAGGCTAGAACGGGGCTACAAACAAAGGATTCACTTCAAGGTAGGATATGGAACATTTTTGTGACTAAAAATATAAATTTCAAAATCAATGTGACAATGCTTAGAAGAAATCTCATGACGGTCTTGGAAAATAGATAAACACCGCAATAACAAGTTTTACTAAGCATGCATGAGCTAATCACATAAGAAACATGAGGGATATGCAAATATGAACAAGCATCCCTAAAATGGCCAAAAATCAATCTCACAAGGGTCACTCAAACTTAGTTGCATAACAACTCATCCTAGAACTCATATGTTCAATAAAAACAAGCAAGATATCATGATCACATCAAAAACAACATCATTTAGAGGCTAAACTATCCAATAATATGCAAAGGGATTTACATGCTCATATCATCATTAGCCTTCATTTGGATATCTAAGATAGGGATTCCTAGTCCAAAAACAAAATCTTTTTGTTGTTTTCATACGAAAATTTTCAAATTTTTATGGATTTTTGCAAAAAAATTTCTCAAAAACAAAATCTTTTTGTTGTTTTCAATCATACTTGTCTTTCAAACCACAATCCAAAAGCAAACATCCCAAAACACAAACTAGGAACAAACATCTTCAAACAAACACAAGGAACAAACACATGAAACTATGAACAACTAACCCCCACCCCATACTTAAAATTTTGATGTCCCCATCAAACAAGGAAACAAAAACTCAAAGTAAGAGAGAAGAGTTTGAAAAGCTCACAATTTCTTATTCTTGAGTGGCATGTCTAGATTACTCGGAGGGGTGCCCACGACGATTTCCTCGTTGGAGCCTTGCTTGCCTTTCCCTCTCGTACACTTGTGCTTGATATGGGTCTTGGTTCGGTGGTTGGAGTTGAGGTGTAGGGCGCGTCCATGGATCCTCTCGGGAAGGATAATTCCCGCTCATCCAATTGTTGAAGCTTTCTTGGACTTGCCACCTTTGGTCCTCCACCGTCCTAAGGTCGTCCACCTCGCGCCTAGTGTAGCCGAGGTTCCGGTTCATTTCTTCTTGTTGAGCTTGGAAGACTTCTTGTTGTTGAAAGAGTTGTTGTTGTTGTTGAAACATGAGTTGTTGTTGAAGGTTGACTTGATGGGCCTCTTGAAGCATGCTTGCTTGTTGGAGATGAAGGTGAGCCATTTGGTTGGCTAGAAACGACATGTCCACCGTTTGTTGTGGCTCGGGAAAGACCATGCCGGGACCATACAATTGAGCGTAGCCTTCGTATCCACCATAGTGAGGTTGCTCTTGCCTAGCTCCGCTCCCTTCACCGCGCTCAAAGTGACTCGGGACCGACTCGGGAAGAAAGGCATCGGACCGACGTTGTTGGATGTCGGGCCCGACATGCCCTGCATCTCGGTCCAGTAGAGTGGGGGCTTGTTCCCTTGCTCGGAGGTTGGCTAGCAAATTTTGGAAACCTTCATCTTCTTCCGGAAGCTTATCAACATCCATAGCCTCTCTTCTAGCAAACTCGAAGTTGTTTTGATCTTCATCGGAATCCAGGGAGGATTGGGGAGAGGTGAAGCGGATATGTTGAGCTTGTCGACGACACTCCCTTGTCCCTTCCGGTTCACCGAATGAGTGTGGCTTCCCGGCCCATACTTGGTACCAATTGTAGTACCTTGAGAGATTGTAGAGGTTGGGGCTCAAAAGAATTGCCACTCCTTCAAAGTTTGAGTGAGGCGCCAAAGAGGTGATGCGGACCTTCTCCTCGATGATGTTTGCCTTCTTGAAGTACTTGATGTTCATATACTCCACTCCATTAGGTGCCGGTGTGTACTTGGAGAGATCGACCTCGAGACGCATGGCAAGACGAGCTATCATCCCACCAAAGTAGATCCAAGAGGTGCTTTGGAAGTCTCGCACCATCTTGACCCACTCCCAAGTGAGGTTCAAGGGCTTGTCGGTGTTGAATAGCATCTCGTGGAGCAACATCGCCTCCTCCTTCATTGGTTTGCTCAACTCATGGCGTGCATAGATGGCACACCCTAAGACACGAACCATAACCCGGAAGAGAGGGCTAGCAATCTCGGTCGTGGGAGCTCCTTTCCTCATCTCACTCTTCCCCGCCACGTGCTTCCACTAGTAGTTCACTTTCCCATTGTCCACGCCGGCCTCCTCTCTTGGAAAAGGAAACCCGAAGAGGGTTGCCAAATCCCTAAGATTGAGCTCTTGTGTCTCATTGCCTAATTGGAAAGTGATGGCGCCTTCATCATCCTCTACGCCGTCATAAGTGAAATTGAAGGTGGCCATGAACTCCGATGTCAAGGCGGGATAATGTGGGTTGTCCCACCTCAACATTCCATTGAGGCCTATGTAGGAATAACAACGAGGGAGAGCTACATCCATTCCCATCTTCCTTATGGACTCCCAATCTAGCCACCTTGTGTGGTGCGTGATGTGTCTCATTTTAGTAGTGTTTTATAGGTCATTTTCCCTTGTAAATATGTGTCTTTTGTTCCTTTCTTTGTTAGTTTTGTCCCTTTTTAGCTTAGATTCCAATTTTATTCGGAGACTATGCGCGTTTTGTGTGTTTTATAGGCATTTTGGAGCAAAAATCATGGAGTTTGAAGCATGGAGTGATGGAGGAATTCAAGGATGGAAAAGGAACCAAAATGGAGCTAACAATGCATGGAAAGAAGCCTCAAGTGAAGACGAAGAGAATGGCGAAAGAATCGAGTCAATCGGAGCTAAAACGAGAGAGAACCGAGCGAAACAAGCTGAAAAGTGCCTTAGGACCGAGGTACCAAGCATGTCGGGCCCGAGGTACCATGGTGGCCCGAGGTGGTGGTCCGAGGTGTGCATGTCGGGCCCGAGGTCTCTGGAACGTACGTCTTTGGACCGAGGTTGAAGCATGTCGGGCCCGAGGTTCCTCCGTGTCGATCCTGTTGGTGATTTTAGTGTCATCAGAACTGTTTCCCTAGGGGTACCAGTGACTAGGGAACAGTGGCCATTTAGTGTCGTCGGGATTCATGCGACTTTATCAGATGTCACTTTACTTGTTACAAGTTTGGGGGTGTGGAGTACACGCTTGTACAAGTATACTTGAGATCTAAAGGGAGATATTAAGGAATTACGTTGTTACCCATAGGGTAACAGCGGAACGATGTCTCTACGACAAGAGACCAACTTGATGTTCAGACTTTAGTCTCTAAGATGATTGATAAGTACTGTTACCAGGTGGGTAACAACGACTTTATTGTCTTGGAAGAGACAAAGATAAATCTGAAAGATTGTTCTATTCGATGGAACAGTGAACTGTTCCCTCTGGGTCATTCCCACAACTGCTTCCTACGTTCTATATAAGGAGAATGGAAGATAGAGTCGTGGTTGGTTACTTGATTTCACTTAAGATCAAATCAATACAAAGTCATACATCTATTCTTACATTTTCTATAGTTTAGTTCTCATCACGAGCCTTGAGAGAACTAGAAGATTTGTCTTATCTCACTTCGGATTTTGCGGATTCCCTAGGCTTATAAGGGGCAAAATTCTGATTTCGGAAAGTGAACACACGATTCAAATCTATCCGAAGACAGGTTTCATTGATCGTTCCCCTTGACTAGGAGGAAAGGGTAACAGCAGACGCTGACTGTTCCCTGTGAGTGTTATCTATTCCCTACAGGGAGTAACACCAGAACTAACAGATCCATGTCGGTCGTGGCTCCGGATTCCTTTCTTTTTGGGATTTTCTTGTTAATTCCCAAAACTATATTGCTTCCTTGGAGGTCAAGGAGTCCAGAAGCCTTGGGGATCAAGGAGTTCTAGAAGCCTTGGAGGTCAAGGACTTGCCTTGGAGCCCAAGGAGTTTAGAAGAGTAATCTAGTCTTTCTAGTAGGGGGAATAATCTCTATTTAAACTCTTGTAATCTCTCATTTGGAACAACTTATCACATACACTTTGGAGAGAGAGTAGAGAGGGACGTTTGAGAGGGTAGAAGGAAGAAGGGGTGGACTCTTCTCCAAGGGAGGGAAAGAACCCAAGATCTAGAGGAGGATTTGGGTGAATTCCTTTCCTTGGAGAGGAAAGAAACCCTTAGGCTTGGAGCGGGAGTAGAGATTGTAAGAATTCTTCCTTTGTTTAATTCAAGTTTGCTTTGATCTAGAGTTTGTGTTGTTAATTTTGGACTTGACTTGCATGAATCATGATTTGCCTTTGGTCTTCTATGATTGCGAGTTTGAATTCCATGATTAGCGAGTAGTTAGCTTGATCTTAGGGTAGGGGGCGAAAACCTCAACTCAATTGCATGTACTTGAACCGATTTCATGACTTGATTGCCTTGATCCATGTCTATTTACCTTATGAGCAAGATTCTTAGATTGACAACCTAGGAGTAGGAGTAGATAGAGAGTCGTTTGGCTTGAATGAATGCGTGAGCCTAGTTCCATGAGATTAATGGCATGATTTGATTGGATTTGTTGATCTATGTCTAAGATGGAAGTCTTTAGTTCATTGATCTATATGATAGCATGTGAAGTTGATGTTGGCATGAACACTTAGCCCTAGGATCCCCTTAGCCTAGCTTGTTTCTTCCTTTTCATTGATTGTTGAGTCGTGCCCGAGTCCCCTAGCCTCGAGCGCGACTTTGTTTGTGCCTAGCTATCTCGGTCCTGAGATTGACAACCTCGGTCCCGAGTTGCTTCGTGTCTTCTTTCCCCATTGTGTTTGTGTTAGACAATCAACCGTTCAAACGCGCATGAAATAATTCCCTGTGATCGACCTCGACCACCGTACTACAACGGGGTCGTGATACAAATAATTTTTGTTGATTGACCCGGGGCCCTATCCTTAGAATTGGTATAGCACATCGGGCCTGTCATCAGAATGGCGCCGTTGCCGGGGAATTCTTGTGATTGTGCGTTTGTTTGGTTGATTTGTTTTGGGTAAGGGACTAGCCCGAACCCTCTTGTGTTATTTGATTTGTTTCTTTTTGTCTTTTTTGTAGGTGATTCCATTTCGCAAAAAAAAAAAGAAAAGAAGGGAAAAAAGAAAAAAATGGAGTTCTATGATAGTGATGATGAGTATGAGTGGGAGGTTTTCTACCTTCAAATGAAGATGTCCGGTCTAAAAAGAAAACTCCACGAGTTAAATGAGCAATTGGAAAGAGAAAGGAGAGGTAGAGTTCGAGCTCAAGAACAACTCGATGCCCAGATTAGAATGCAACAAGAGATGGAAGAGAGAGCCTATGAGGAGGAGTGTTGCATGAGGGGTTTGTATGGGAACCAAGACCACTATGATGGACGAGGTGGTGCTCAATCCTATTGGGGAAGTCCCACCTACACTCAAATGCAAGGAGTACCTCCATACCAACCTCCGAGCTACGAAGAAACTCCTTCATGGGAACATATGTTGCAAGAGGAAATTGATGAGGAACCACCATGGGCTCAAGACTTGAAGAATCAATTCACCAATATGGAGGGAAGATTGAGCACTCAACTCAATGAGTTTGGTGCATGGAGGATGAGCGTCGACGCCCTACTTGACTATTGGACATCCCTCTTGAGTTCACAAGAACAACTTCCGAGCTATAATGATGAAGAGAGCTATGATGAGGTCCGAGTCGAGCCACCACAAGTCGAGAAGAGTGAGCAAGCCTGGACCGATGTCCCCAGTGTGTCGGGCCCGAGTTGCTCGCAAGTCGGACCGACTTTACAACCTAGGACCGAGTTGGAGGACATGTCGGGCCCGAGTTATTTGCCCAGACATCGGACCACTTCCTCTGCCTCCACTCTGCCCCAGGACCGAGATGCCAAACGTTGGTACCGACTTACATCCACTTCGATCGGTGACTATGGAGGAAAACTATCTCATGGCTCTTAGGCGAGCAAGGATTGAAGTAAAGGAAAGCTCTCAATCTCTTATGATCGGAAAAGAAAAAGTCGAGTCTCAGTTCAAACAAGCTTTGGAGGAGATGCCCGAAGTCGGGTCCGATGTAGTGCCTATGTCGGTCCAACCCGAGAATCAAACCTCCAAGATCATGTGTGAGACTCGTTTGCCCTATCTCCTTTGCTCTTTTGTGAAGATTTATTGTGAGTCATATGGTGGAGATGAACCGTACTTGGTGGATTTGATCTCCGACTATTCTTGGTCTAAGTATGGGGTCCCCCGCCATTATGACGAGGCCGAGGCGCATGTTTGGTTGAACTATAGTGAATGGCCTCAATTCTTCTTGAGTGATGAGATGGTCCTTGGAGAGTTCATGGACCCCGAGCCTTATTTTCCACCCTAACGGAGATTAGGTGGCACGTCAAGCTAATGACGTTAAAAGAGCGCTTTTCGGGAGGCAACCCGACGTATCCTTAGTATCCTTTGTTTCCTCTTGATTTGTTTTCTTATTTTTAGGATTTGAGCTTATTGTGCTAACCCTTTCTCTAAACTCCTTTGAATGCAAGTATTATGGGATATATCTTTGGTGTGATCTTGTAGGTGCTTCTTGATTCGAATGATGAGCTCAAAGGGACAAGGTGTATGATGCAAATGGACGAACAACTAGGACGTGAGACGAGCAAACGGTCTCGACCACTTCTCAAGTAGTTCAAGCCTCAAGTGCTCCACCTTCCCCTGTGCCGATGTCAACAATTCACCATTCTTCCTAGCTTCAAACGCCTTGTCTAGTGAGTTTCCCTTTTCTTTTCCCTTGTGGTTTAATTTGGATGCAATGAGGACATTGCATATTTTAAGTATGGGGTATGGGAAAAGGAAACTCTTTTGTGCCTAGTGTTTGTACATATGTGTGCTTTGTTTGTCTTTTGTTTTATGTGAGAAAATTTTTGCGAAAAATCCTAAAAATTTGAAAAATATCGGTTAAAAACAGCAAAAAGATTTTGTTTTTGGACTAGGAATTCCCATCTTAGATGTCCATATGAAGGCTAATGATGATGTGAGCATGTAAAGTCCTTTGCATATTTTTGGATAGTTTAGCCTCTAAATGGATGTTGTTTTTAATGTGATATGATATCTTGCATGTTTTTATTGAGCACATGAGTTCTTAGATGAGTTTTGATGCAACTAAGCTTGAGTGAACCTTGTGAGATGATTTTTGGCCATTTTAGGGATGCTTGTTCATATTTGCATATCCCTCATTTTCTTGTGTGATTAGCTCATGCATGCTTAGTAAAACTTGCTATTGAGGTGTTTATCTATTTTCCGAGGCCAATATGAGATTTGTTCTAAGCATTGTCACATTGATTTGAACTTTGTTTCATTTAGTCACAAAATATTCCATATCCTACCTTGAAGATAAACCGTTGTTTGTAGCCCCGTTTTAGCCTTAGACCTTTGTTTGAAACTCCTCAAAAATATGATTCCTAGCCTATATGACTTGACCCTTATGGGATTGGACTTTAGTGAGAGGTTTTGGAAGAATATTTGGAGAGTTGAGATTCTCTTTGGTGAAGGGCAAAGAAATGGAGTTATAAACCAAGTGGGTAGTGCATCTTTGTTGTGAAGAAAGAAAGAAAAGTTAGGAAAAAATAGTGGATTGAAAGCAAAGTGCTTAAGTGAGAAAAAAGGGCACCGACCGAGGATAAGTGCACTTCGGGCCCGAGTTTTAGTGCAAGTCGATCCTTAGTGGAAAAAGTGTGAAAAATCCAACAAAACGTTTAGTGCAAAGATGAAGTGGAGTGTTTAGTGAAAGAGTGGGTTGAAAGAAAAGAAAAGAAGAAAAATCAAAGTCTTTTGGGAAGTGTGAAGTTGAAAGTGGATAAATTTTGTGAAGTTGGTGAGAGACTAGAAAGTTCAATCCCCATTGTAAGCACCACAAGACCAAAATAATTCCCACCTTGAGAAATACCAAAAGCCCCATTACAACCCGGCCGAATGGAACCTCTTTGAGGACCTCCATTGAGCCAAGTTCATATTCTTTGTGTGCATTGTAATAGGCATCTCTAGGTGGAGGAATTGGTGATATTAGCTTCAATAGTAAAGCCTTTACTTGCATGATTGTTGAGTATGAGTGTTCATTGCTAAGCCTAAACACATGATGAGAGATACACATTTCTATGTCCCTAGAGTGAGGCTTGGTCGCATTTGACTTTATTCCTTGAACACTTGATCATGTGTGATGACGTAATCTTGCTAGCATGTCTATCACTTGATCTTACTTGATTTTTCATAAGAGGCTTTACTTAAAGATTGTGCTTCGGAGACTATGCGCGTTTTGTGTGTTTTGTAGGCATTTTGGAGCAAAAATCACGGAGTTTGGAGCATGGAGTGATGGAGGAATTCAAGGATGAAAAAGGAGCCAAAATAGAGCTAACAATGCTTGGAAACAAGCCTCAAGTGAAGACGAAGAGAATGGCGAAAGAATCGAGTCAATCGGAGCTAAAACGAGAGAGAACGGAGCGAAACAAGCTGAAAAGTGCCTTAGGACCGAGGTACCCAGCATGTCGGGCCCGAGGTACCATGGTGGCCCGAGGTGGTGGTCCGAGGTGTGCATGTCGGGCCCGAGGTCTCTGGAACGTACGTCTTTGGACCGAGGTTGAAGCATGTCGGGCCCGAGGTTCCTCCGTGTCGATCCATGTCGGTCGTGGCTCCGGATTCCTTTCTTTTTGGGATTTTCTTGTTAATTCCCAAAACTATATTGCTTCCTTGGAGGTCAAGGAGTCCAGAAGCCTTGGGGATCAAGGAGTTCTAGAAGCCTTGGAGGTCAAGGACTTGCCTTGGAGCCCAAGGAGTTTAGAAGAGTAATCTAGTCATTGTAGTAGGGGGAATAATCTCTATTTAAACTCTTGTAATCTCTCATTTGGAACAACTTATCACATACACTTTGGAGAGAGAGTAGAGAGGGACGTTTGCGAGGGTAGAAGGAAGAAGGGGGTGGACTCTTCTCCAAGGGAGGGAAAGAACCCAAGATCTAGAAGAGGATTTGGGTGAATTCCTTTCCTTGGAGAGGTAAGAAACCCTTAGGCTTGGAGCGGGGGTAGAGATTGTAAGAATTCTTCCTTTGTTTAGTTCAAGTTTGCTTTGATCTTGAGTTTGTGTTGTTAATTGTGGACTTGACTTGCATGAATCATGATTTGCCTTTGGTCTTCTATGATTGCGAGTTTGAATTCCATGATTAGCGAGTAGTTAGCTTGATCTTAGGGTAGGGGGCGAAAACCTCAACTCAATTGCATGTGCTTGAACCGATTTCATGACTTGATTGCCTTGATCCATGTCTATTTACCTTATGAGCAAGATTCTTAGATTGACAACCTAGGAGTAGGAGTAGATAGAGAGTCGTTTGGCTTGAATGAATGCGTGAGCCTAGTTCCATGAGATTAAAGGCATGATTTGATTGGATTTGTTGATCTATGTCTAAGATGGAAGTCTTTAGTTCATTGATCTATATGATAGCACGGGAAGTTGATGTTGGCATGAACCCCTAGCCCTAGGATCCCCTTAGCCTAGCTTGTTTCTTCCTTTTCATTGATTGTTGAGTCGTGTCCGAGTCCCCTAGCCTCGAGCCCGACTTTGTTTGTGCCTAGCTACCTCGGTCCCGAGATTGACAACCTCGGTCCCGAGTTGCTTCGTGTCTTTTTTCCCCATTGTGTTTGTGTTAGACAATCAACCGTTCAAACGCGCATGAAATAATTCCCTGTGATCGACCTCGACCACCGTACTACAACGGGGTCGTGATACAAATATTTTTTGTTGATTGACCCGGGGCCCTATCCTTAGAATTGGTATAGCACATCGGGCCTGTCATCAGTGCGCTAGCTCCATGTACCGTGCATAGTTCTCGGCTACATCATCATCGTCAAGCCTCACATCATCCATCTTAGGTGCTCTCTTTGACTTCTTTGACTTCTTTGAGGGCCTTTCTACATGAGAAGAGGATGAACGGGTTTCCATCGTACCTACACACACTCAAAGAAAAAGGCTACAAGATAAGATCCATACAATCTTAACAACATCACACATATATACAACTCACAACTCGACACACAAGAACTACCCCATACTTAGGCTCTAGACACCTATCTCACAAAATCCAACATGAATGATCATAGAATTCCTAAGCAATAGTTAAGCTAATGGATATATCACATCATAATCAAGCTATAACCAACAATCAAACACATGAATCCTCATGACATGACAAGAAAAAGGCTAACAGAACATGATCGATACACTCAAGACGTCGGGCCCGATACACCTTCAACCTCGGTCCGAGGTGATGGACCGACTTCCACAAGTCGGGCCCGAGGTACCTGGGTATCTCGGTCCTATTCAAGCTTCGTCTTCTCCAACAAATTCACCCAAAATCAATCTATCATGCACCTAAAATCCAATTTCAAACATCTATCATCACTAATCGAAGTGCTAAGGGGATTCAATCATGCACAATCAACATTTAAGAACAATTTTACTATTCATGCAAATCCACTATTGTTGCTCAAGCTCCAATCTCAATCAAACATGGTAATACTCAATTCAAGCAATGAAAGCACATAATTCTCAAAGAAATAGATAGGGATCGAGTTTCACATACCGAAATTGAAGAGATTAGGACCTTTAAGCAACAAATCTATTAAGAACCCAAATTTGCTCCCCTTAGGTCAAGAGGAGGGATGAAGAACAATGAAGATCTTGAGATTTCTCTTTGGATTTGAAGTTGGGGAAGGTTTGTGGTGTTGGATCGAGATGGAAGAGGGCAAAGAGGGACGGATCGAGTGTGGGGATGAAGGGGGCCGATTTTGAGGGTTTGTGAAGGGAGATGGGTATTTTTGGTGTGGTGGTTATGAGGGAAGTGGTAGGTAGGTAAGGGAAAGGGGATTAAATGGGAAAAAGACAAGTTCTAGGTCAAAGGAGTAAAATTGGGATCATCCACTACTCTTGACCGAAGTTGACCGAGATAGTGGACCGACTCACCCAAGTTGGGCCCGAGTTACCTGGGCATCTCGACCGGGGTTGTTCCGACCACCAAAATTACTCCATTAATTGCACACCTTTTTTCCATGAATCCATTTATTTTTCACCATTACCTCTACTAAATCTTGAAGCACTAATAACACCACTAATCCACAAAAATACATGCTAGGGAATGATTAGAGAGAATCTAAGCTAGGCTAGGAAAGTCAAACTAAAACTATGAAAAGAAATCTACTAGGCTCGGGTTGCCTCCCGAGAAGCGCTCTTTTAAAGTCATTAATTAGCTTGACTTTCTAACCTCAACCTCATGGCGGATGAAATATTGTGAATTGCTCGCCATCATCATGCCCATTATCATTGCCTTCGTATCCATAGAACAACCATTTATGGTTGATGTAGACATGGCTCTCCGGTTCTCTTGCACCATACTCCTCCATAGCATAAGTTTGCACCTCTTGAACTTCCTCATCTTGGTCCTTCTTTCCTACATCAAAAACGTCCCAAGAGTTCCTAGGAGATTCTACAACATCATCCTTCAAATCACTTAAGCATATGTAGCCATCTCCTAAGTCATCTTTTAAGTCACTTAAGCAAATATAAGAATCACCAACATCAAAAGGATATGAGTAAGGATATTCTTCTTTGCTCCTTGGACTATCATTGCTCCTCAACTCATCTTGATGCTCATCTTGTTCCATCAACTCTCTAGCTCCAACTTGCTCAATGATCCTTTCATTGCTTCTCAAAGGTACCTCTTCTCTTGCCACTTCAACTTCTTCTCTCTTTCTCTTGGCATTCTCTTCTAACTTTAAAATTGCCAACGCATCCGGCTCATTCAAAGCCTTGTTGAAGTGAAACTCAGCTTTTTCTTCTCCGATCTCAAAGGATACCTTTCCATTCTTCACATCGAACTTTGCTCCGGCCGTTGCTAATAACGGTCTCCCTAGAATGATAGGAACCAAGGGATCTTCCTTCATGTCTAGAATCACAAAGTCGTAGGGAACGAAGTACTTTCCAACTCGAATCGGGACATCATCCAAAATTCTCGTAGCTTTGGTAGTGGAGCCGTCGGCCATTGTGAGAGACATATCAACCGGCTCAATCTCACCAAGGTTAGCCCTTTTCCAAATACTCATAGGCATAACCGACACACTTGCTCCGAGGTCACATAGAGCTTGAAAACTTTGAGACCCTACACCAACGGTAATAGCAAATCTTCCCGGGTCTCCTAGCTTTTGAGGTAGCTCCAAAATCTTCACCTCATCTTGCATCTCAACTATGGACCTCTTCTTGCTCAAGATCTCTCTCAAAAACTTAGCATAGGAAGGCATCTCGTTCAAAGCATCGGTGAATGGGATTGTGATGTTTAATCCTTGCAAAAGCTTGAGGAATCTCTTGAACTTGCTTTCAACCACGTCTTTCGGCTTCTTCTATAACACCCCCTTTTTCTGTAGGGATATTACCGCCAGTGACCTCGGGTTAAAACTCCCAAAGTCACCCTAGGCTTTACAGTTATCACAGAAGACGACAAAACTTTAATGCGGAATTAAAATGATTAAATAACAAAGGTCTTAATCGTTGATTACATAGCAAGTTGAGAATAAAACTTGTATTGGATCTCACACCTCGAGTATCTCAATACAAAAACTAAGTTTAGAGACAGTCAAGTGCGGAATTAAAATAAAGGTCCTTGAAAAGAGGCTGAAGTCTTCAACGCCTCCTTTGTCTAGTCTTCGATTACGAGTCCCCTTCCTGATGTGCCGCGACGGAAATTCGGTGGACACCAGCCGACCATGCAAGGAAAAAGGGTGGTCGGTTAGTCTTGTGACAGACTAAACAAGAGGGTTTTTGAAGGTGGTTCGGTTAGTGGGAATGGGTAGTAACTGATGTCGGACTCCGAATGAAAACCGGGCGACGATCCAGCCACTACACACTTCCACAGGAAAACGAGAATGACTTTGAAAAGGTTAGGATATCACGAGAGGTGATATCCTCGTTAAAACTTCGATGCAAGATTGTTGGGAACGTATTATCACACAGAGACTTTATTTTAATTGTCTTCCTTGAAAACAAAGATGAAGTTGATTTAAATTGCGCAACGCGCTTATCTTGATTACTTCCTTAACCACACAGAGGATTACACTTGGACTTATTAAGGTGCGTTAATCGCGGATATAAGTGGCTTGACGCCTTAAAGGGATAAAATCCTTAAACGACCCCTCAGCGGTTGAGGAGGCCATGGTCATGACCTTACACCAGGGAGTACTCCCTCCACACTGGTGAGATTAGCAATTAAATAAATCTACACACAACTACCAATCAACGTGACACTTACGTCCACACACACATCGAGACCTAGTTCGACTAGCGCATCCTACGAGGTACTAGGAATGACAGTCATTAAATCTAACAGTAAAATCCTAGGTTCATTTTAACACACAATTAGTTCCCAACAATCAAAAACTTCATGATTCAATTATAAATCATGCTTTTAAATCATATGCGTAAAGTTGAACCATTCCACTTGCCTTGAGTTTGGTCAAGACGAATTAAGCGACCGAAGGTATGACTCGCTGATGATTCTCCGTACCTTCGTTGAACAAAGCTGATATCGGAAAGAAACATTCCAAAATAAATTTTAGTAATTTATTTTGAGAAATGATTCATTAGAGTTCATATCCTTCATGAACCCTATTTCAATAATAACCCTTTAAGTATTTAAGAACTTTATGTTATTTTATTTTATTGATATTACTTCTAAGATACAAGTTATACTTTATCTTAAAATAGTGAGTATATATGATAGTTCACGAGTTTATAAAATAACTTCTTAAAATCATTTCCATAAAAATCTTATATTAACTTATAGTTAAATATTAATTTAACCATTAATACATACACGTATAGATATATATATATATATATATTTTATCAACATAGGTAATTTGATAAAAGCTTATATATACTACTTAAGTCCATAATATTGAAACTTACCATAATACCCCATGTTGAAAATAAGTTTATAAAATAACCTATTATATCATAACTTACATTATATAACTCATGGAGTGGTTTAATAATAATTATATTCAAGATATGTAGATATATCCACCCATATAGTATATTGAAAATAACCACTACTTAGAATTTATGAAATTATAATTATACTTCATGATAATATAAGATTAAAATATTTCGTATTAGCGTCTCCTTCTAAAAGCATAATAGTTGTTATAATACATGATCAAACCATAATAAAATTTATAAAATATCATCCTCTTATGATTAAAATATAGTAGTTAACATACTTATATAATATATACCCAAACTATGATATTATTAATAAAATGTCATTATCTATCTCATCCTTATACTAATATCATATTAATTAAAATAATATAGCCTAATGTATAGTTTCTTCCTAATACAAGAATAAAACTATATTGTATTACAATTCCATAGGTAGAGCCTAATTTATATACAAACTATATTGTTTTTCTTTCTTTTCAATTTCCACTATTATCTCCTTGTTCTTCACAATATACGTATACGTACAGGCCTTTCTTTCTTCCTTTTTTTTTATTCTTTTTGTTTTGTTTTGTTTGCTTGCTGTGCAACGTACAGAACAGCATACGTACACGGGTTGCAACGAAAGGGAAAACAGGGCATCGACTCACCAGTTCATCGACACGATTGGCGGCGGTGCGGCGACGGTTCAGCGATACGAGCCCAGTTTCAGAAACTCCGGTGAGAGGCGGTTCCCATTCTGGTGGCGGCGTAACTTCTAATCGACGGACGGCGGAGCACGAGGCGGTCGAACACGGCGTCGCGGAAACAGGGGACTGCGGAATCTTCGGCTTCCTCCGGCGGTTTCGAACGAAATCGAGAGTGTTTTGAGATGGATTTTCGATTGGGAGTAGTGTGGCTTCTTCGTTGAGGCTCGTTCCGAATTTATAGTTGAGGATGCGGCCACGAATTCATTGGTCTTAACCCGAAGCCCTCGAGCCCAAACGACGCCATCCCACTCTTCAATTCGATCCTTAATTCGGAGACTATTAACTCCCTTAAATGGATTCAACGAAGCCTTATCTGATACACATCACTAAGGAACCAAGAGTCGCACTTATCTGCTTCTCATTAATTCGGATTTGATCGAATTACCCACAAAGAACCCTAACCCGAGCTGACCACTTCCAACCCGATTTCGACCTTGAAGAGGAAAAGAAAACCCAAAATTGAATGAGGGATTTGATAGAGGATGGAAAGAGGATTCCATAGCATCTTTCCGTTTTGATTTCCATAGAGAAACGACGACGAATTTGTCGATCGAACACAACCCTATTTTACAATCGGGTGATACACGAACGAACTTCTTAATAAGCCTTGAGAAATTATTGTATTTAATATTTATAAACTAATACTTAGAAATTTAATAATAAGGTTTGTACACTTTGAGTTAGGATGATTAGTATAATTTTATACTATTATATTATAGTGTTGTAAGGGATTATTATTTCATAATTGACAAATTAAAATATCACACTATCATTATATATAATGTTTGAAAGGGTTATTATTTTATAAAGGACAAACGACCATTTTGCCCTTACAGGAAATTGAGTGTTATTACAATAGTACCCCCTTAAAAATAGTTTCGTACTCGAAACTAGGATAAACCCTACATGGGAAACTTAACGAGAGAGAGTTTTTACAATGATACCTAGAGTTTCGCCCTCAAAACTAGGATAGACCCTTCATGAGAATCTTGATGAAAGAGAGATTGTTATAATAGTACCCCCTTAAAAGAGTTTCGTCCTCGAAACTATAGGAGGTTAGGATGGTATAAAAGAAATGAGAACAAAATTTATTTTTGTCCTTTAATGTAAGAGAGGTAACACCTTAGTATGAACTTCAGAGGTAAAACTCGATAACTTAGGAAATACTCTTATAAACCCTCACTTGTTTCCTCGATGAATGGCCTTGTGCCTGAAGATGGAAACAAATAACGAAAATTTTGCTCCTAGAGGATATGCTACTACTATTTGCCTTAATCTCTTGCACCACTTAGGCTGAATTTATCTCGTCACCCACTCACCCATAGATATCTTATTAGAACAAAACCGAAATGTAGCTATCTTGACCAACATACATACGTTAATGGAATTTCCTAGTCCAACGATGAAGGAAATACAAATCCATAGTATTATCCGTAAGAATGATAAGATTGCTCATGAATCTTATGGATATGATTGGGACGAGAATAATTATCGATCTGTGGAGAGGGACCCACGATACTTAGCTAGAAGACATTAACATGTCTATATAAAGAGTACAGTCTTATGAAATGGGGCCTCTGCCAAGTAACAAGTTGGTGTTTTTAAAAATGAAAAAGAAAGTGATCTTGAAGAAGTCAAATATTTTATCCTCTAACGTTCAAATGGAACTGTTGGTAGTTGAAAGAATAATCTTCATAAGTTATGAAATTAATGAAATTGAACTACAATGAATCGTTAGAAGGTTGTAGCCAAAATGATTTCAAAGTCGAAAGAAAGTACATCACCCTTAAAACTCGTTGGAAAAAGAACATTTAAGAATTTACTTTCTTTGGAAGTACACTAGCGTAAAGATGATACATTGTTACATAGAATGCGTATCAAAATATTTAGAGCTTATAACTTGCATATATTTTCCAACTCGAAAATTCCGATTTAGACAAAAAAGAACACAATGAGCTATGCTTAGTAATACTACCATTAGATCAGGAGATTATTAACGAAGAAAGAAAAGAGACTATAGGTCAAGTCAAATTCCCTTATATTAGCTTCTCCATATCCAGGCAAACATTTATCTTTTCAAAGCACCCATCCCGATCCATACTAGTAAAATTGTTTTTAGAAACCTTTGATGGAATCATCACTTGTATTGTGTTAAAAATATCAAACAACCAAAATGAAAATTAACTTAAGGAATGTTGATTGCAGGGTATCGTAATTTTAACACTTAAAAGCGTTTTCACATAGTAGCCTCACTGACGATATATATATTAAAATAAGATTCACTTAAAAAAAATTTAATACTTTAAGCTTGATGTGATTATCGTACCTAAACCAAAAAAAACGATTATGAAATCAGGGACTAGGAATCATAACAACAGAGTTCTTTGTACTTAAAACTTATGTAAAGTTTATCAATGAAATATTCCTCCATAGAGTTCAAATTAAGTTCCAACCAAAGCAACCTATATGATGAATTGTCATACCACATGGAAATCACTCTACTTTTGAAAACTTCATCCAACCTTATTTTACCTTAAAAATTGTGATTACTTCTACCTGTTCTCAAACCTTTTACTTATGAAGATTTTAAATCTAGATTACAACACAAGAGTTAAAACTTCTTTGAAAATTCTTAATTCAAATTTCCCTCAAGGAATTATGTGATTTTGTTCCACCATGTGATCAAGATGGGGAACTAGATCGACATAAACCTTTACTGCATTTCCATGGGAATAAGACATGTAAAATTGCCTTACCATGTGATCAGGATGGAAGACAAAACACATTCTTACTCTCCACCATGAAAACCGTAGAGGACATCACAAAAACCTTTGAGATAACTGTTACAAACATTCACTCAACATACAAGTCAAAATTACTTTTTACAATGAAAATCAAAAGTATCTTATACGCTTTTAAAAGCACCAAAATTGACACATAAGGGGCTTATAAAACTCACAAGAATTTATATAATGATTGGTAATGCAACGTCTTAGTATCCAAAAGAAGAGTTTTTCCTTTATTGTGTGAAATTATATAAGTTCACATGGCTATAAACATTGTAAAATCCAAATATCTTCCATAAATTTATAAAGATAGTCAAAGAGGTTACAACTTACAAGACGAAAATTTACTAATTTGGTGTCAACATTTAAATATATTAAACTTGAAAGAAGTTGATCTTTACTTTACTAATTATATATGTTTAATAGAAAATTATCGAACAAGCTTGTCTACCAAACTTCATAAGGATGCATTAACAAAATACGTATATATATATGTAAAGTTTGATGCATTAAACGAAGATTTTCAATGAATATGACTTATATATGATACTATGGTTATGAAAATTATCAAGCAAAAACAAATCACCTTTACCAATTTTTTATGAAAGTAGTCAACTCGTAACCACTCGAACTTCTTATATACTACTAGGGTCAACGTGTAAATTATTTTGAACTCAAAAGAGAAGTATCACGATTACCAAATATATAAACTTTAATCATGAAAATAATAATCCATGATAATTCAAATTTACTAAAGTAACAATTCCTTCTCAGGAACATAACACAAAATATTTTCAAACATGCTTAGATTCACACAACTTTACTGTTAAAAGTTTACCTTTCAAATATAAACTTTTATAGATTTGATCTTCTAATTTAACATCCAATGATAACTATATCAAGGTTAAAATGTTATTGCTTGTATAAAAAGAATAACCCAGTGTAAATTTCACTAGTACGATTAAATGGATTACCAAAATTTAGACTCCCGATAAGGAGTATTAAAATCGCAAAAGGTGTTGAAATTCCAAAGTATGGATTTCTTTTCGAAAGGACTATAATTAATTATATATTTTTAACAATACATATAAACTCCTAATTTATCAAAACTTAAGCAATGACAATATCGAACTTTAGAAACCAAATATTTATGAATACCAACTAATGAGAGATTTTGCTGACATGAAATTCTTAAAATACTTTAACATTTATCGAGAAAAGAAATTTCAAAGGAAGCAAAATTTTTCTTCGCTTTATAATGCTTGACACATTTTCTTAAAAACTAATTAAAGTATATTTAAATTAATGCTTAAATTGTATAAAGCTTGCATAAAAAATATTTATGTTGCTTTACAGGTACGCTTTATAATCATATAATTGCAAAATAAGACACAAGGCTTAATAGTGCTACAAACAATTAAGCAATCAAACTCATCATAAGTTAGTGTTTAGGAGCTATGTTAACTACGAAGACTTATAATTCACCAAAATGTTATTTTAGTGCAAAGTATTAAGTTATCTGGGACATATAATGGAGACTTTTTGACAAGGAGTGTCAAAATATTCAAAAGACGCTGAAGTTCCAAAGTATAAATTTTCAAAGGGTTACATTGTTATTACAGACCTTACTTATATACTAGGTCTTAAATTATTGAAGTCATATACGATTGCAATGTCAAAATTTGAACCCCGAAACAACAAGAAAATACTTTGGAGAAAATCTCCTAACGTCAAAATTTCTCTCTTTTCTAAAATACTATTATATTTATCAAAAAAAATGTAATTAAGAGTTTCAAATGCAATACTTCTACTGCAAAGTTAATCTTGAAACCTTGAGCTATAAAAAAAATCACCTCAATATTTTTATAAACAATCTTTTGGACTTCCAATTCACCCAGAATTTAAATCAAATTTGTTTATATAACTTTATAACTATTCACAGATGTATTGGGATATTTAAAAGCAGTAAGACTCAAGTTTATATTAACCTTGGAAAACCTATGAGTTGCTTTACAAATACACATTGTAATCATATGATTACGAGGTAGGAAATAAAATTTCACTTTATTTGGAAGATGACTAGAACTCATCGCAAGCTTGTATTGAAATATTAGGAGTTAGTAAAATTCGAGCAAAGGGATTTCTAAGACTTAAAATTAATCAAACTTTGTTTAAATGCTAGACATTAAGCTATCGAGTACATATGTATATATAGATATATGTATAAATAATTTTGAAACAAATTTTACCACCCATCGCGTACTTTAAATTCCGATTTAGGAAAAGTCTTAATTTCCAGAAAAATTCTCTTGACATAACCATTTCTTAAAATAACTTAACATGTATGACAAGAAGAAGTTAAGAATTAAAATATTTCAAAAGGAACACTTTCCATAAAATTTTAAACCCATATAAGTTTTAACCACTAAACAATTCTCCCGTCAATTCCTTTTGACTTTCATATTCCAAGAAATGAGTTGGATAAATCATTTGATAAGCTTGACTTGTTATAATAAATCATTTAATAACCTCTACACGTTAAGAAAATCTTAGATTGAATATATACATAGGATGAGCTTGGAAAGGGGACATGGCTTAGAGTTTTGTTTAGACACAAAGGGTTTGATGGAATAACAAGATCTGAATGGTTCAAGACTTGAGAACCATCGCTTCTACTAAAGTTTAGTATAGGCATGATAAAGAAGAACGGAAATTATCTAGCCAAATGTGGATAAGGTATGCCAATACCTAATATCACACGGTTTATAACTACGAGTGCTCATTGGTACTACTCTTCTCTTCAAAGAGTGACCTCTTATACTAATCATTTTCTGCAAATGATTAACAAGAGCAAATTAGGATAAAATGATGATTTTCTATACTTGGAACTAAGGAATAACCTTTAATTGGGATTTTAGAAACTCGAGTTTTGAAAACAATAAAAAGTTTTCGGCTCTGATACCATAATTGTAACACCCCCTTTTTCTGTAGGGATATTACCGCCAGTGACCTCGGGTTAAAACTCCCAAAGTCACCCTAGGCTTTACAGTTATCACAGAAGACGACAAAACTTTAATGCGGAATTAAAATGATTAAATAACAAAGGTCTTAATTGTTGATTACATAGCAAGTTGAGAATAAAACTTGTATTGGATCTCACACCTCGAGTATCTCAATACAAAAACTAAGTTTAGAGACAGTCAAGTGCGGAATTAAAATAAAGGTCCTTGAAAACAAGCTGAAGTCTTCAACGCCTCCTTTGTCTAGTCTTCGATTACGAGTCCCCTTCCTGATGTGCCGCGACGGAAATTCGGTGGACACCAGCCGACCATGCAAGGAAAAAGGGTGGTCGGTTAGTCTTGTGACAGACTAAACAAGAGGGTTTTTGAAGGTGGTTCGGTTAGTGGGAATGGGTAGTAACTGATGTCGGACTCCGAATGAAAACCGGGCGACGATCTAGCCACTACACACTTCCACAGGAAAACGAGAATGACTTTGAAAAGGTTAGGATATCACGAGAGGTGATATCCTCGTTAAAACTTCGATGCAAGATTGTTGGGAACGTATTATCACACAGAGACTTTATTTTAATTGTCTTCCTTGAAAACAAAGATGAAGTTGATTTAAATTGCGCAACGCGCTTATCTTGATTACTTCCTTAACCACACAGAGGATTACACTTGGACTTATTAAGGTGCGTTAATCGCGGATATAAGTGGCTTGACGCCTTAAAGGGATAAAATCCTTAAACGACCCCTCAGCGGTTGAGGAGGCCATGGTCATGACCTTACACCAGGGAGTACTCCCTCCACACTGGTGAGATTAGCAATTAAATAAATCTACACACAACTACCAATCAACGTGACACTTACGTCCACACACACATCGAGACCTAGTTCGACTAGCGCATCCTACGAGGTACTAGGAATGACAGTCATTAAATCTAACAGTAAAATCCTAGGTTCATTTTAACACACAATTAGTTCCCAACAATCAAAAACTTCATGATTCAATTATAAATCATGCTTTTAAATCATATGCGTAAAGTTGAACCA
Source organism: Polygonum maritimum (assembly GCA_963924305.1). Lineage (NCBI taxonomy): Eukaryota > Viridiplantae > Streptophyta > Magnoliopsida > Caryophyllales > Polygonaceae > Polygonum > Polygonum maritimum. Next base: position 8,980,328 of record OZ002736.1, on the reverse strand, counting down.
TTCCACTTGCCTTGAGTTTGGTCAAGACGAATTAAGCGACCGAAGGTATGACTCGCTGATGATTCTCCGTACCTTCGTTGAACAAAGCTGATATCGGAAAGAAACATTCCAAAATAAATTTTAGTAATTTATTTTGAGAAATGATTCATTAGAGTTCATATCCTTCATGAACCCTATTTCAATAATAACCCTTTAAGTATTTAAGAACTTTATGTTATTTTATTTTATTGATATTACTTCTAAGATACAAGTTATACTTTATCTTAAAATAGTGAGTATATATGATAGTTCACGAGTTTATAAAATAACTTCTTAAAATCATTTCCATAAAAATCTTATATTAACTTATAGTTAAATATTAATTTAACCATTAATACATACACGTATAGATATATATATATATATATTTTATCAACATAGGTAATTTGATAAAAGCTTATATATACTACTTAAGTCCATAATATTGAAACTTACCATAATACCCCATGTTGAAAATAAGTTTATAAAATAACCTATTATATCATAACTTACATTATATAACTCATGGAGTGGTTTAATAATAATTATATTCAAGATATGTAGATATATCCACCCATATAGTATATTGAAAATAACCACTACTTAGAATTTATGAAATTATAATTATACTTCATGATAATATAAGATTAAAATATTTCGTATTAGCGTCTCCTTCTAAAAGCATAATAGTTGTTATAATACATGATCAAACCATAATAAAATTTATAAAATATCATCCTCTTATGATTAAAATATAGTAGTTAACATACTTATATAATATATACCCAAACTATGATACTATTAATAAAATGTCATTATCTATCTCATCCTTATACTAATATCATATTAATTAAAATAATATAGCCTAATGTATAGTTTCTTCCTAATACAAGAATAAAACTATATTGTATTACAATTCCATAGGTAGAGCCTAATTTATATACAAACTATATTGTTTTTCTTTCTTTTCAATTTCCACTATTATCTCCTTGTTCTTCACAATATACGTATACGTACAGGCCTTTCTTTCTTCCTTTTTTTTATTCTTTTTGTTTTGTTTTGTTTGCTTGCTGTGCAACGTACAGAACAGCATACGTACACGGGTTGCAACGAAAGGGAAAACAGGGCATCGACTCACCAGTTCATCGACACGATTGGCGGCGGTGCGGCGACGGTTCAGCGATACGAGCCCAGTTTCGGAAACTCCGGTGAGAGGCGGTTCCCATTCTGGTGGCGGCGTAACTTCTAATCGACGGACGGCGGAGCACGAGGCGGTCGAACACGGCGTTGCGGAAACAGGGGACTGCGGAATCTTCGGCTTCCTCCGGCGGTTTCGAACGAAATCGAGAGTGTTTTGAGATGGATTTTCGATTGGGAGTAGTGTGGCTTCTTCGTTGAGGCTCGTTCCGAATTTATAGTTGAGGATGCGGCCATGAATTCATTGGTCTTAACCCGAAGCCCTCGAGCCCAAACGACGCCATCCCACTCTTCAATTCGATCCTTAATTCGGAGACTATTAACTCCCTTAAATGGATCCAACGAAGCCTTATCTGATACACATCACTAAGGAACCAAGAGTCGCACTTATCTGCTTCTCATTAATTCGGATTTGATCGAATTACCCACAAAGAACCCTAACCCGAGCTGACCACTTCCAGCCCGATTTCGACCTTGAAGAGGAAAAGAAAACCCAAAATTGAATGAGGGATTTGATAGAGGATGGAAAGAGGATTCCATAGCATCTTTCCGTTTTGATTTCCATGGAGAAACGACGACGAATTTGTCGATCGAACACAACCCTATTTTACAATCGGGTGATACACGAACGAACTTCTTAATAAGCCTTGAGAAATTATTGTATTTAATATTTATAAACTAATACTTAGAAATTTAATAATAAGGTTTGTACACTTTGAGTTAGGATGATTAGTATAATTTTATACTATTATATAGTGTTGTAAGGGATTATTATTTCATAATTGACAAATTAAAATATCACACTATCATTATATATAATGTTTGAAAGGGTTATTATTTTATAAAGGACAAACGACCATTTTGCCCTTATAGGAAATTGAGTGTTATTACAATTTCGACGGGTAAGGAAGAGTTGTGCCACCTTGAATCTTGTTAGGATCGACCTCCTTGGACCGGCTCGACTCATTCACAACTTCCTCTGCAGGGACCGACATAGGCACCACGTCGGGCCCGAGGTCCTCTTCTTCGGTCTGGGGGCAGAGCACTGGCTGGGATGTCGGACCGACATCTGGGCAAGTCGGGCCCGACACCCTCTCATCCTCGGTCCTAGGCAGGGGACTAACTCTGGTTCCTGGCTCTATATCTTGGCACATCGGTCCCGAGTTGCTGGGTAACTCGGTCCGGTTCTCTTCTCTTGACTTTGACACATGTGGCTCGGGTAGATTTCGACCACTCCTCAACCCAATAGCTCGGACTTCATTTTGATTTTGTGGGGCGCGGGGATTCTCCTCGGGTCGGCCCAGAACTCTCCCATTCTCTCTTGGTAATTGAGTTGCAATTTGGGCAAATTGGTTGTCAACTTGCCTCCTCCATACACAAAGCTCATTGACTTGAGTTTTCACCTCTCTAATGTCGCCTCTCAACTCTTGCGCCCATTATGGAGTTTGTTGGTCATTAAACCCCGGAGGTCTATACGGTGGTGGTTGTGCCCTTGGCTCGTTTTGGTTGTAGTTGTTGTTGTAGCCATTGGCTTGACCTTGATTCCACCGACCATTACCTCCATTGCCTCCATTGTTGAAGTTTCCTCTTCCTCCATAATTTCCTCGAACAAAGTGCGCCTCCTCAATTTGCTCGGCCAAGCGAACTTGGCTCTCATTCGGGCAAACTTGTGTAGCATGGGCAAAGGATCCACACTCCTCACAAGCTCTAGCGGTTTGCTTGTAGTGGTGAACTTGCCTTCTCAACTTGGTCACTTCACTCTCAAGGAATTGGAGTCTCACATCTTTGTCAATCTCTTCACTCTTCAGATCATAGAGCTTCCTTGTGCCATCACCTTGAACTCTCACTTCTTTGCTTGCTTAGCTTACCCCATACATGGCCTCGTAGTCGGAGAGCTTATCAAATAACTCCCAAGCTTGCTCCGGAGTCAAGTCTATAAATCCACAATCGGTGTGGAGATTTAGCTTGTCCTTGGTGGCGGGGTTGATGCCTTGGAAAAAGATATCTTGGAGCACATATGGTTGTTGCCCATGGGTTGGATATTGGCGCAACATCTCCTTGAATTGATCCCATGCCTCAAAGAGCGGTTCATTTGATCCTTGTTGGAAACTTGCAATCTTCCTCCGGAGCTCGGTTTTTTTTGTTGGTGGGAAGAACTTCATCAGGAACGCCTCATTGAGAGCTCGCCATGTCGTGATCGACCTAGGGGCTTGGCTCTCGAGTCAATGTGTCGCCATACCCCCAAGTGACCACTTGAATGCCTTAAGAAGCACATACTCCAATGTCTCCTCATCCGTTGAGATCGTCTCACACATGTCCTTGAAACGCTTGACATGCTCAATTGGACATTCTTGTGGGCGTTCCTCAAATTGATCCCGCTTGATGAGAGATATGAATTGAGTTTTGATCTCAAAGTTCTTGAAAACCTCCAGTAAAACAATGGCCGGCTCGGACACCTTCAACTCCGGATGCATGTATTGGCGTGCATTCAGGGGTTGAGCCTTGAGTTGAGCCTCTAGCCTCAATCTTTGCTCACGTTGCCTTCTTGCTTCGGCTCCTCGGTTTTCCGCCTCAAGTTGCATTCTAGCTATATTGGCTCTAAGCCGAACCAACTCATCATCATGTTGTGCTTGGTTCTCGATTCTTTTCTTCTTTCGGGCTTCTTTGATTATGCTCTCCGGATCACTCACAAATTCAAACTCAAGTGTTCCTCGGGTGCAACGAGCTTGCATACACCTATAAGCAAAGACACAAACAAAACCCATTCAAAACAAACAAGGGGCTTGGGCTAATCCCTCACCCAAATCACTACAAAATCAAAGGACTCAACAAACTTGTACCTCAAACAATAAGAAATCCCCGGCAACGGCGCCAAATTCTGATGTCGGTCCGGATTGGAGGGTCTCAGAATACAATTTATAATCTGACCTAGTTGTAGAACAAGGTAGGGTGTCGAACACTCGGGAATTCTGTCGTTGAGTGCACCTAATAGACTTGAAAAAGGGAAAGAAAAGCTAAAACAAAGGAAAACAAGAGAAACCACTCGGGACCGACACTGGTCACTTCGAGCCCGAGGTGGATCGACATGGGAAAAGGCCGGGACCGACACTGTCCAAGTTGGGCCCGAGGTACTGGGTGAGTCGAACCTTGCAAAATGAAGAGATAGATCTTGGGTTTTTGGGTTCCTCCTCTAGTAGATGTGGGCTATTCCACCCCAATTCAAGCAATAAGTGTTGATCCTCGTAGGATCGAGGTTGTTCGCCTCGGTCCCGCCACTTCTACATATCGACCATAGGGAATTTGACCTCTCTTTCATTCACCAAACAAAGGATATCCACAGATACCAATTCAAATCCACAAAGTGCAAAGCAAAACAAAGACAAACTCACAATTCCTCCCTAGATCTAACCTTCTGCTCCAACGATTTCTCTTCCTTTTCCTCTCTTCTCCTTCTCCTTGCTCTCCAAGTCTTCTTAGAGCCTTTGAGACGTGATTAGTGTTGTCTTTCTTCTTGCTAATTCTCCTCCTCCCTTTTAATTAGAAGCTAAGAATGCCCAAAATAGAAGAGGGGTAAAAGTGGTAGATCACATTTATGTGCCTTGGAGCCCAATCCTTGATCCGCCGACTTGGACCAACACGGAGGTAAGTCCGGCCCGACTTGCTGGCATTTCGGTCTGACGTCCATGAGTCGATCTCGGGCCCGACATTCATGGAACTCGGTCCTGGTCTCTGGCCACCTTTCTTCTTGGCTTTTCTCGTGCTTCTCTTCATGGATTGCTCCGCTCTTCCTCTCCTTAGATTCGTGCTTTGATCCTCCTTTGGGTCTCCTTCCAAAGTCTCCTCAAATCATGCCAAAAACACCTACAAAATGCACAAATTTCGCATAGTCTCCGAATCTCATAGAAAATCGGAATCCAAGCTAAAAAGAGATAAAACACACAAGAAAAGGAATAAAAGACATATATTTATAAGGGAAAATAACCTATAAAACACCACCAATTTGAGAGACATCAACTAGCTCTCTATAACTAAACTAAAAAGAGAAGAATTGAAACCTAAACTATGAATTATGAGTTATGAGTTATTCAGAAAATCCAACCTAAAAACCCTATAAATAGTCTCGGAAAACAACTATCCACAAATACTAAAAAAATATAAAAGAAATAAGGAAATAAGATAAGTAGCGAAAAATTCCGCTGGACGCCACCCGCGATAGCGGGTCACCAACCCGCGGTCGCGGGTCAAGGCGATTTTGCAATTCGACTTCGCTGCTTCTACCGCTCCCGCGGCTGATCGCCCGCGGTCGCGGCCTTTACTTCATCAATACTTCGAGCCTCTGTTGCTATTCCGCGGTTGCGCCTTGAGCTCCGCACCCGCGATTCTTCTGTAGACGACTCCAACTTCATAAAATCTTCACTTTACCAACTTTTGTGTCTTCGGCCTTGATCTAACAAATATTCCTAAAAGCTAGCCTAGAACACTCAAAAACATCCTAAAAACTACCAAGATAAGGCATACAAAAGATTGCGAATCAAATTCCCCCATACTTAGATCTTGCTCGTTCTCGAGTAAGCTCAAAGCAAATATAACAAGACAGCACATCAAAAGATCTTAGGAAGTAAAGGGAAACATGACAATCATAAACTCTCAGCTCACAACCCGAACCCAAGTAGAGAAATAATGAGCAAAACATGAAAGCTCAGCACACACCTCACAAAGATACATCAAACCACTCAAAGCTCCAAATCATGAAAGAGCAATCCTAAAGATCTACCCAACATCTACAATGTATCCCCAAGTCCCAAAGTAGAATGAAATCCTAAACACTCCAATTTTACCGCTCAATTCTACTTAGGCGCCCTCTCGGGTTTTCACCTAATCACTCTTTTCATTTTTCTCAAGGTGTGCTCACAAATACTCACATCTCTCATGAACCTCATATTACCCCAGCTTAATGCTGGTCCGGGTTACCTGCTTATTACCTGAGCCGCCCTTTCGGGTTTTCGACTCATCCCAGGATTTAATATGCCTTTTTTTTTCAATTTTTATGGCTTTTTATTTCTTTTTCTTTCATCATTTTTTTTTATCAAGACTGAAACTGTACATAAACACAGCAGTGAATCCCCTCCCCCATACTTAAACTCTTCATTGTCCCCAATGAAGCTAAGAACAAAGAAGTAAAGTAAAGAGAAGGGAATCAGAAGACTCACTGCTGATCAGGAGGTGGGGGTGGTGGCCTGAAATAGTAAGAAGAATAACCTGGCCACATACCCTGAAAGTACTGCTCCTGCCTCCTCTGAAACTCAACCATCCAAGCTACAGCCTAGGACATCTCATCAACTCTAGACTCAAGTCGCTGCATTCGAGTCTCCTGACTCTGATCATAGGATCCAAAATCACGAGCAAAAGAGGTAGCACCAGCAGAAGAACCCCGACCTGAACCAGAAGCATAGGCCGTAGCATAAGCATCCCACATAGGATCTCCACTAGCTGGCTGTGCATCAAGCATAGGAACATCATCAACAACTGCCTCATCAAAAGCCTCAGGAGCAATAAAGAACTCATGGTTCTGCTGACCATAGAGAAATGGGCGTGGGAGACGCAAATAACGAGTAGCAGGAGAACCGAACATCCAAAACCACCCTGACTCAGCAGAACCACTCAAACATGTCGCCTTCTTCAGCTGAGCGACATCATACTTGTTTGAACCAAAATTTACCCAAGGAAGAACTTTGGCTTGAATCGGGCCTAGATCGGAATAAATCAAAGAGAAGGACGAAAATCGTGTTCGTATTGATGAGAAAAGAGTATGAATGTGTAAAAACATGGTACCCCGTTCTAGGGTTTACAATGGAAATATGAAGGTATGACCCCCCTTCTAGGGTTTACAGTGCGTGCCTCTGGCGAGGGCCATGGTGTGTGATCTGATGTGATCAGCTATTCTCCTCTATCTATCCTCAATTTCGTGGGTTTACATGGGTATTTATAGACAAAAGGTAGGAATTCTATCTTATACATGGTATAAATCTATCTTAACCAACAAGTCTTCCGGAAAATCTATCTTATATCTTGGATACTCTTTATCCATTCTGGCAGCGAATCTATCATATATTAGAAGATATCTTGGAAAGATTCTATCTTGTTGCCTCGGATCTATCTTCTTCAACCGACTTCAATTTCCTTTCGCCGCAAGTCTTGTCTTACTCTGAAGAGGTAGCAAAGAAGTACTAATCGGGTCTTGATACTTCTTTGACTATGTATTGATACTTCTTCGCCTAAAACCTGGGTCGAACAGTACCTTGTAGCTGTAAGGCATTAGGACTTCTCTGGTACTGGGTTGCTTCCTGCTTGGATTATTTCTAGGTCCAACAATACCCCAAATTCATCTTGGTTGTTGAGGCGACGAGATGGGCAAGATGGATTTCACGCCTTTGATACGAGTCTTCGTTATGGCAAGAAGTATCCGCTGATATAAGCGATTGAGTCTATGGACAACAAACGTCTTCATGACATAAGTGATTACTAGAGGCGCGGACACTATCGAAGTCGTCAGCTATAGGTACGGACCTGATCGAAGTTGTTTACCGCCAACGTAGGTGTGACCGAAGTTGTGTAGCTTTGGGCATTTTAACTTGACGATAACCATGAGCTTCGGGTGTTTATCCTAATCATAGTCGCTAGCCCATAGCATACACTTAGGTAAAGTCACAAACCAAGAGCTTACACTCGTTGTCGTGTAAAGGTGATGTTTGAAAAACTGAAGGTACACGTCTCGGATAGAGAGCCTATGTCTTGGAAGCTATGTCTCGAAGGTACTCTTATGGTAGTACACTTGGTCGGTTTTAAGATCTGCATCGGAGAATCTCCGCGTAAGATAGCGGATACTCGATGAGTTGTAGTGCGGTCGGGAAGTGAAGCTGTGAGAAGCTGTGAAGGTGACCCAGTGCTTGGTCAATCGTGGTGGTTAGAATGATTGCTTTAGTATTTGATGAACCCTCGCTTGGAGATTCTTCAAGACTTTTCTGATGCGAAGAACGATCGTTGGGACTTAATGACGTAGTAAGATACCTTTGTCAAGTATTATCCACTCGGTACCCCAGCATAGGATCTTCTTTTGAGGTGGACGTGGATCTTGTAGATGACGAGGATAAGGTAATTGGCGTACCTGATGCTTAGGCGGTAATAGGCCCCAGCCTCCTTCGTCATGAAGGGTCTGATTCATGAGGTTGAGTTAACCCCATAGAATGATATTTTGAACGCAGATGTTGATCGATAGGGGGCAATCTTCATATGTGGATCGATTATTAACTAGGCGTGGCTAGATAAAATCGTCATTTAACCAGAGAATGATCAGAGAAGTACTGATGCGTGATTAGCAAGTTCATCTGAGCCATTTCTGATGAATCTTCGCGTACGCGTCTATCCAGCGATGATGTCGACGCAACTAAGGAAGTCGATGGCGAGGAGCCTTCGGACGAGGCAGCTTCTTCGACCCCAGCCACTGAAGGGTGGCTCTACTGTTTGCCTTGTCGCTTATTTGACTTAACTTCGTTGAGTGAACGAAAGCGAACCCCTGATTGGGTGTATGTTTATTTTGTTTCGACGCCCTTATATGGAGCGCTTCTTTCAGTATTGTCCCTGCACTAAAATAAAATAACTTTGCAATAATGTTAGTATAAGTAAATATCCGGAGAATATCCAGAGAAACATCGTCCGTTGGTAGGGGACGTCTTGTTTTACTCGTATTGAGCTTCGATGCCATGGTATGGTGCTCACATATATATATGCTGTTATGCTAGTACCTTTTTATTTGCATTAGTTGGCAAATTTAGAGGGAGGTGATGGTCTTGGAGATTGTCCAAGGACGCATTTGTGTGTGTTTGAATGCGTTAGTAGATCAGCATTCGAGAGGAAGTGTTATGTGGCTTCCTCCCATAGCGCATTCGTTCGACCCTGAATAGGTTTCCAGGTCTTTGCGCTTTGTGTACTGCAAAGGTCCGTGCATAATTGCTTATGATTAGGCATCCTTTGGATCCATAAGTTTAGTCCTTAGGATGTAGTGTTTTCACGGCGTCCCGCGAATGTGGCCTTGGGTATCGGTGCTATAGCGTTCCCCTTCCCGTACTAATCCAATGTGACTACATTGATTGGACTTAGATGGGGGGTAACCAACTTATGGGTTACTTCATCACGTTGTATGCGTGACGACATCGCCATTTCTAGACGGTATAACCATGTATTTTTACAATGGTTTTTTGTTGCGCATTTGTTTAGTCGGCCAAACGTAAAATAGCGCGTGTGGTGCGTTTGAAGCGGTAGTTGAGTTGTGGGAGAGTTGTTTTCTCGCAAAACATCACAAATAGAATTGGAAAACTTCTAAACTATGAATTAAAGACAATGTATCGACAATGGGAGCTAGCACCCCAGAGTCGCTTATTAAAATAAGAATCAAAGAAGTCTCAAAATAAAGCTACGTATTGAGTAGGATTTTAATGAGAACAAACCGATTCAGAAGTGATACTTCTTCAGGTGGGGTGTGTCGTAACGCGTGTGAGTCGCGATCGACTGTTGTTAGCGTTGGCTCGTGAATGAGCGGGAAGACATTATAGAATGTAGGAAGAATGAGAACGAGTAACAAAGTATAGATAGTAAAAGTAAGTACCTTAATCTTGTAGCCAATGTTTGCGTATAGCGCCTTGGGACTGTATTCGGGCCGTGGCTGACCATTGACGTTTTGCATGGTTGGATAATGCATGACCGAGAAGTCAAAAATAGGTGATCACGGGTTTTCCCCAATGATCCTCTAAGGCTTAAGTTAGTAATGCCTTTGTAAGAAACCGCAATGGGAAAGCAAAATGTAAAACAATAGTTTTAGGGAGTGATACGAATGAACCTGCATTTTTCCAGTGACTGGATCATGTTAGTGACAATGGTTGTTGTCATCGTCGTCTTCTCCCCCGACGCTCCTGAACACCGGCTAACAGGATAGTGATTCTTTAGCTGCGGCCTGGCGGCTATCTAGCGATCAATCAGCAAGTGATCGACTTGGGTTGTTCCCAGAAAATGGGGGTCTAAGGAGTGTCGTAGTTAGATCAGACGACCCCTGTTGTCTTCTTGCAGCCATCAAGGTCTGGCCTTGAATCTATCTTCGCAACTTCTTTGGAGAATTTCTGGCGACTGCCTAGCCGTTATGTAGAGACTGACAATGCGCGATTGGCCTGGCTGGTTGCCCAAGAATGGATGTTGGAAGGGTGTTGTATCTTGGTCTAGTATCGAGGTCGTTACACCCCTGTCGTCGTTTTGCAACCGAAAATGTTTGGCCTTGGAGCCATCTTTAAAACTTCTTTGGAGATTTTCCAGCAACTGCCTGGAGATTGCCCAAAGATTGTATAGAGAGATACCGACTTATGCGATCTTTTCTGTAGAAAGCTGCTCGAAACCGATTTTTCTGAACCAGGGGAGTGAACCCCTGACCATGGACAGTTAAGCCAATATCTTGTTGCTTGTTGGTTCAAGTAACCCTAGCTCGTGGTGAATTGGTAATTCGTGAACCGAGCGTGGGCCGCTTCCTTGGGTTCTTGGACGGTGTCCGAACCTGACTCAAGTTCACGTTCGTTGCTTTCTGTAGTGGTGAGCCAGTATCTGGCGGTGGGAACTCTAATCTTTACCGGAATGACGACCTCACATCCGTGCGCTAGGTAGAGTGGTGTTTGAACCGTTGCTCCCTTTGGGTGGCGTGATTAGTTCGATGTTCCACTCTTTACGGAAGTACGCGTCTTCATACTTCTGAATTGTGATCCATCATCGCATGTAATCTCTTTTGGTACTCCTAATCTTTTGACATGTGGGTGGAGGCAATTTTCCGTCAATGTCCATCCCCCATCTCGTGAATGACCATGGGGTGATCGAGGGATGGAGAATCTCTAGAAGCTGGTGTGGGATAGATGTGTGGCGCTGACATGCTTCGTCCGCCTAGGCGTACCTGGTTACGTCCTGGAGAATAGTCAGCTAGTACCACCCCTGCCTGAGGATCTTGGTGGCAAAGCTCCAACCCCTAGTGTGGTTCCTGCAGTCTTCCTCGTGCATTTCGCACATGATTTTCTCGGTTTCTTCTTTTTCTACGCATTGCTGTAGGAAGCATGTGGTAGATTCGTGGAAGAAGATCCCATCTAGTATGGTGAAGCGTGTTGCTTTCGATCTTAGGGCTTTGGCTTTGATCTTGTCCTTGGGTGCTTCGCCATGTAGGAACCAGTTTAGGTATGGCTTGGTCTAGTGGTCGACTGAACTGACCCGTGGACTGGTGGATCTTTGGAGAACATGTGGAGCGAGTGGCTCGGGTGGTGATTCTTTAGCGTTGATTCTTTTGATGATTCGGCCATTGCGGATTACAGTAGGCGAACGAGAAGCATCTTGTTGTATTCCCTAGGGTTTAGGGTAGTGCCTAATCCTGTCAGGGCGTCGGCCGAAGTGTTGTGCTCTCGAGGCATTTGCTCATAGTTAATTTGCTCGAATTGCTCGGCCGAGGATTTGACCGTTTTGAGATAACTTGCCATCCTATCATCTTTGGCATCGAGGATGCCCGATATTTGGTTAATGACTAGTAAAGAGTCGACTCGTACCTTAAGTCTCTTGATGGATAGATCCTTTGCTAACTCCAGTCCAACGACAAGAGTTTCGTACTCTGACTTGTTTTTAGTGGCGTCAAAATTACATCTGACCGCTTGAGCTACCCTTTCCCCCCTTGCCGACTTTAGTACGACTCCGACACCTGCCCCCTTGCGTTCGAGTCTCCTTCGGTGTTCAGTAACCATTTGTGTAAGGGCTCGTCGAGGGACGATGTCGGGATTTCTGCTTTCGCGATCTCCTCGAGGGTTGGGGTAAAGTCGGCAACGAAGTCAGCGAGCACCTGTGAATTGATACTTCTTTAGTACTTCATAAAATAGTCGATACTTATCTGAGGATTTGGAGATGAACCGGCTAAGTGCGGTTATCTTGTCGATCAGCTTTTAAACATCCCTTACGCTTCGAGGGGATTTCAAGGAAGCAATCGCCCGAACTTGGTCAAGGCTAGCCTCAATCCCTCGCTTGGTCACCACGTGCCCTAGAAAAGTACCAGACGGTACCCCGAAGATGCACTTCCGGGGATTTAGCTTCATGTTGTATTCTTCAAGGGTTTTGGATGCTTCTTCCAAGTGCCCCCTGTGTAAGGAAACACTTGTGCTCTTTACCACCATATCGTTGATATACACCTCCATTGTCTTTCCAATTTGATTACGGAACATCCGATTGACTAATCGTTGGAAAGTAGCCATGGCGTTTCACAAGCTGAAGGGCATTACATGGTAGCAATATGTGCTCTGCCCAATTATGAAAGAGGTTTTCTACATCGATGTCGTGAAACACGATGGCTTGTCTTGAAGATTTCCTGACGGCGTGCCCCGTTGGTTGGGGTCGGCTAGAAATTGCTCTCTTTGTCATGGTGCTTCGCTGCTGAGTATGTGAGATCACAAATGTTTGATCCCCCAGATATGACGTTGACGACTCTGTCTGGGGTCGGGGGATCTCTCCTTCCTTGTGCCTCGGATCGAAGATTCTCCAATACTTCTTTGGGCACTTGGGCGTCTGGCGCTACGTCCTTGATCCTCCCCTTGCGGATTAAATGAAACAACTCTTTCCTGAGCATGATGTAGTCGCGAGTCCAGCGACCATGATACTTGTGGTAGTCACACCACTTGGTGGTATCTCTATCGTTCTTTGGAGCCTTGTCCTTTCTTGGCCACCTCACGTATTCCCCAAGCCTGGTCATATTTCGTAGGAGCTTGTCCGTAGATATATTGAGCTTAAGGGAGTCTAGCGAAGGTGGTGGTGGCTCCCGATTCCTGTCGTCTGCAGGTCGTGCCCTGGCCATGTTGACTTGCCCGTGGTTAGGACGAGAGTATGGGTGAGCACGCCGTTCCTTTCTTTGGTCTGCCGACCTCTTGCAACTATGAACTAGACCCCTCTTTTCGGACCTTTCTGCTTCTGATGTTTTGTTTCGCAGGGATTTGTCTTCCTCAAGCCGGATGTGAGCCAAGGCTCTGGCTTGCACCTCTTCAAAGGTGTATCAAGGATGTTTAGTGAGTTCTTTGTACAGGACGCTGTCGGGAGTAATCCCTTGCCTGAATGCTTCGACCGCAGTGGTGACGTCAAAAGACTGGATTGAGACTTTTTCGCGGTTGAAACGATCTAAGACTTTTCTGGTGGATTCTCGAGACTTTAGTAGTACCCTTTAGAGACCGTCGGATTGCTTTCAACTAGTGGTGAACTGAGAGCAAAAGTATCCGAGAGATCCGCAAAGGACTGTATGCTCCTGCGTGGGAGATCGACGAACCAAGTTGGGGCTGACCCCGTTAGGGTCGTATTAAACCCTTCGCATATCATAGCTTCTTTGGAATGGTAGGGGACTGCGCTTGCCATCGTTTTTTGCTTGTATATTGCCACGTGTTCGTGAGGGTATGTGGTCCCGTCGTACGTGGGCTTACTTGGAATAGAGTTTCTTTGGAGTTTCTTTGGAGTTTCTTTGGAGTTTCTTCGAAGTCATCTGATGCTTCAGGTTTCACGGGCTGCAGTCCCTGGTGATTTGATCGAGTATGACGCCTATTTGCTCAGCATCCTTCTTTTTGATGGCCGTGTCCAGGCCGATCTACTGTGCCTTTCGTAATCTTCCTTGTTGGTGTCGCCACCCGCGATCCAAGTTAGGATGACGTGTCATGTAATTGAAACAAGTGAACAACAAATACGTATAAGTATAGAAGGTCGATATTTATAAGATGCGCAATTAAGAAAGAAAGTCTATCTTTTAGCGGCATATTAGAAAAATTGTAATCAAACAAGGATAAAGGCAAAATATGAACTCTTTAGAAGAGAGAAGCAAAACACGGAATGAATTGTGAGATAAGGGAACGAGAAAACCAGTATATGAAGGATGGAAGACGTGATCCGGGAGGATCGACTTGACCGTTTGCATCCAGGTTGCTAAGTACTGGTCCGATCCGCCTTGTTGTTGCTTAGAGGCTCTTTAGCGACCAACAATGAACGATTGGCTTGCCTTGCTTCCCTTGGCAAACCACCAGATTGTACTCAATTATTAGCATGAGGTTTTCATAATTAAAATATAGAAACGTAATATAATGAATTGAATGGGGAAAAGAATTCTCCCTGCTCTGGAAATTTGACGAGGAGGTAACAAAGCACACGGCTTTGATGTTTGCAAATCAAACCCTAATATTGTTGCATCATCCCCTACTTTGATTTGATGATCATTGATGTTGCATTGATGATCGCCCCACTCCTGGCTTCGCTGATCGCTCGAAACTTCTTCGGAACTTCTTTGGGACTTTTTCGGAGTTCTGCCATCTCCTCGTCTCGCGATATGGTGCTTTGATTTTTGTGATTTTTGTTGTTCCCGTAGCGAGAGGGTCAGGATGGGTGTCTTCCAGTCTTGATATTGTGTCTTTCGATCAAGAAATGTGGAGACTTTTGTCATTTGATGATTGTATCGATCTTCGGCCCCACGGTGGGCGCCAAATTGTTCGAACCAAAATTTACCCAAGGAAGAACTTTGGCTTGAATTGGGCCTAGATCGGAATAAATCAAAGAGAAGGACGAAAATCGTGTTCGTATTGATGAGAAAAGAGTATGAATGTGTAAAAACATGGTACCCCGTTCTAGGGTTTACAATGGAAATATGAAGGTATGACCCCCCTTCTAGGGTTTACAGTGCGTGCCTCTGGCGAGGGCCATGGTGTGTGATCTGATGTGATCAGCTATTCTCCTCTATCTATCCTCAATTTCGTGGGTTTACATGGGTATTTATAGACAAAAGGTAGGAATTCTATCTTATACATGGTATAAATCTATCTTAACCAACAAGTCTTCCGGAAAATCTATCATATACATGGTATAAATCTATCTTATACATGGTATATCTTGGATACTCTTTATCCATTCTGGCAGCGAATCTATCATATATTAGAAGATATCTTGGAAAGATTCTATCTTGTTGCCTCGGATCTATCTTCTTCAACCGACTTCAATTTCCTTTCGCCGCAAATCTTGTCTTACTCTAAAGAGGTAGCAAAGAAGTACTAATCGGGTCTTGATACTTCTTTGACTATGTATTGATACTTCTTCGCCTAAAACCTGGGTCGAACAGTACCTTGTAGCTGTAAGGCATTAGGACTTCTCTGGTACTGGGTTGCTTCCTGCTTGGATTATTTTTGGGTCCAACAATACTCATGATCATTAGTCAAAGGCATACCATGATATATTTGGATCTCATCCCTAGTCACATGAGGTAATGCCAAAAGAGTAATCAAACCGCCAAAACCAATCCTCCTGGCCTTCTTGGGATATTTCTTCAAAGTCTCTATGAAAAGCTCCACCCAATCAGGAACTACGGGTTGCGTACGCATCAGGCACCACAACAGGAGCGCATCATGAAGAGGAACATTGTTTACCTCACCCTTACCCAAAAATGTCATAGCAAGCACCTTGTGGCAAAGGCGAATACAAGGGTGCGGGATGTTGTAATTGTACTCTCCACTTAGGTTGTTAAAATGGCATCCAGTAATAGCAAACCAGAAATCAAAGAAATCTTGACTCCCCAACAAAGAATCCCACCCCTCAGTAGGTGGGGCGATGACACCAAACAACCCTCTAATCAGCTCCTTAGTCACAGTACAAGGCTTATCACAAGCCCGGAAAGAAAGCACATCGCCGCTAATAAGCAATGTAGACAGAAACTCAAGCACAAGACCTCGATAAGTCACCTCAGACAGTTGCATCAACCTCCCTAGACCACCCCGCACAAGCATACTCTGGGTGTAGTCTAACATCCCAAGCTCACTCAAAGTCTGAGCATGGAAGAACTTGGTAGAAATAATATCCATGTCTTTCAAAATATCCCAAATCTTCTTCTTCCCCTTAGTAAGATCCCTCACTCGATGTGACATAATGCAATGGAAATAATCGAGTACAGAAGAGGAATTCACCGATTGAAGAAACCAGAGATCTCTTTGTCGATAAACCGCGGGCGTGGATGTACGGGCCACGGTCACGGAATGACGACAAAACGGAGTTGAGGCTGCTGGAGTGAAGACGCGGGAACACGGCCGCTGGCGCGGCAGCGAAAATAACTCGAGCTGTGAACAAGTATCACCCGCGGGGGCGGGACAGCTGTCCGCAATCGCGGGTCCTGCGATTTCGCAGATCTACGAATTTGCACGAAACTGTGGCGGCGACAACCTCTCGAGCGGCTCCGAAGTTGGTGGCGATGGCGACGCAAGAGAGACCGGTGATGGAGCAGACGATAGTAGCAGCAAGGTGGTGGTGCGGGGCTGCGAAGACGTCTCGCGCTCGGCCCAGATCCGGATATGGGAAACCCGACAGCGAACGACCGAAGAGAGAGAGAGGCGGGGGGCCGACGGCGATGCGAGAGGAGAGACCGATGATGGAGCGAGTGGTGGTGAAGGACGGCCGGCGATTCGAATGGTAGAGTGGGTAGGGCTGGCGGCGTGCAGAAGAATGAAGATGATGATGGAAGAAGGTAGGGGAGCCGCGACTTTGAAGTCGCTGTTTGGGACTTTTTTTTCTTTTTCTTTCTTTTTTTTCTTTTTCTTTTTCTGAGCAACATACCCACGATCGCGGGCGAGAACCCGCGGTCGCGGTTTTCTGTATTCGAAACGCGACCGCAGTTGCGCACCCGCGGGCACGGTTCTACCACAGAATGTTCTTTCGAACCTAGTACCTGCATGTTAGCCCGGAAAAATTTTTATTTTCAATTTCAACTAGAATATCAAATTCGGGTTGCCTCCCGAGAAGCGCCTTTGGTTAACGTCGATGGCTCGACACACTCATGATCGGACATCGTCAATGCCCTGAGCAATCTATCAAATACTTGCGAATAACTCTCATGCAGGCATACATAGCACAAAGATGAATTGAAAGTGAATATTATAACATTAAGGCACCATTTTAATTTATCAAAGTAGTTAGAGAAGTTATGATCAGATTGATTAGGATGGAACCAGTTTTGAGTATTAAGTGGTTTTTCAAAGTACTCATCAAAAGAGACAAATTTAATTTTAGCACTACCATTTCAATTTATCGGGATCGACGTTCAACAAGTCGGGTCCGATGTAGCTGGGAATGTAGAGCTTAAATTTGGAGAGCTAGATCTCGGGTTTTTGGGTTCCTCCTCTAGTAGGTATGGGCTTTTCCACCCCAATTCAAGCAATAAGTGTTCATCCTCGTAGGATCGAGGTTGTTCGCCTCGTTCCCGCCACTTCTACACATCGACCCATAGGGAATTTGACCTCCCTTTCGATACAAGGTCTCGTAATGGGCAATTGCTCACTTTCGTTCACTCTTGCGAACCACGAGCCCTTGATCCCTTGCTTCCACAAGGAATTGTGGCTCAATGTAGAGTGGCTTCCTAGATCAAGCACTCAAGGCTATGGAATTGGGGTTTCAATCCCAACCTAGCTAGAGGTTTCCCCCATAGCCCAAGATCAATGGAATCTACTCCATATGGCTAGAGTAAAAAACAAACAAAACACTAAGCAAAACAATCTCAATCATCAATCTTAAATCAAATCCAAGTATCATTAACCAAACAAAGGAAATCCACAAATCCCAATTCAAATCCACAATAGCAAAGCAAAACAAAGCTAAACTCACTAGCTATCCCTAAATCTCTCCTTCTCCTCCACCGATTTCTCTTCTTCTCGCTCTCTTCTCCTTTCTCCTTGCTCTCCAAGTCTCCCTAGAGCCTTTGAGAGGTGATTAGTGCTGTGTGTGTGTGGATAATTGTCTTCCTCTTCTAATTAGAAGATAAGAAGGCCTAGAATAGAAGAGGGGTAAAAGAGGTAGTTCACAATTGTATGCCTTGGAGCCCAATCCTCCCTTCGACAGACTCGGACCGACACAGGGGCATGTCGGGCCCGAGGTGCTGGGCACGTCGGTCCGAGCTTGAAACTCGATCTCGGTCCCGAGGTTGCCTGGAACTCGGTACTGTCTTCTTGCCACCTCTTCTTCTTGGCTCTTCTCTTGCTTCTCTTCATGGGTTGCTCCGCTCTTCCGCTCCTTGCCTCGGGCTTTGCTCCTTCTTCGGGTCTCCTTCAAAATAGCCTCGAATCATGCCAAAAACACCTACAAAATACACAAAATTCGCATAGTCTCCGAATCTCATAGAAATATGGAAACTAAGCTAAAAAGGGACAAAACGCACAAGAAAAGGAACGAAAGACACATATTTACAAGAGAAAATGACCTATAAAACACCACCAATTTGAGAGACATCAGAATACCCCATACTTAAACTTGCTTGTCCTCAAGCAATAACAATGTAAGCAAGACTGAGACATAATTTTCAAGTAGAGCCTCGTATGAAAACACATTCAAGCACAAGTGATAGATATTCAAGAAAGATTACATCATCACACATGATTAAGTGTTCAAAGGAATAGAGTCAATGCAACTAAGCCTCACTCTAGGGATATGAAAATGTGTATCGCTCATCATGTGTATGGGTATAGCAATGAACACTCAAGCTCAAACATCATGCAAGTAAGGACTTTACTATTGAAGCTAATATCACCAAATCCTCCACCTAGAGATGCCTATTACAATGCACACAAAGGATTCGAACTTGGCTCAATGGAGGTCCTTAAAGAGGTTCCATTCGGCCGGGTTGTAATGGGGCTTTTGGTATTTCTCAAGGTGGGAATCATTTTGGTCTTGTGGTGCTTACAATGGAGATTGAACTTTCTAATCTCTCACCAACTTCACCAAAATTCCACAATCAACCTTACACTCACCCAAAAAACTTAACATTTTTCTTCTCTCAAACTACAACTTCACTAAACATTCCACTTCATCTTTGCACTTAGGCTTTTTGTTGGATTTTTCACACTTTTGCACTGGATCGACTTTCACTACAACTCGGGCCCGATATGGTGTCAAACTCGGTCGGACCACTTTTCTTCACTTAAGCTCTTTACTTTCAATCCACTTCTCAATTCCAACATTTTCTTTCTTTTCTTTTCACTTTCTTTTCTTTTATGCTCAACAAAGATGCACTACCCATAAGATTCATAACACCATTCTTTGCCCTTAAACCCAAGAGAATCTCAACTCTTCAAATGCAATCCAAACCCTTCTTCTAGAGTCCAATCCCATAAGAGTCAAGTCATATAAGGCTAGGAATAATATTTTTGAGGAGTTTCAAACAAAGGTCTAGGCTAGAACGGGGCTACAAACAAAGGATTCACTTCATGGTAGGATATGGAACATTTTTGTGACTAAAAGAATAAAGTTCAAAATCAATGTGACAATGCTAGGACAAATCTCATGACGGTCTTGGAAAATAGATAAACACCTCAATAGCAAGTTTTACTAAGCATGCATGAGCTAATTACACAAGAAACATGAGGGATATGCAAATATGAACAAGCATCCCAAAAATGGCCAAAAATTAATCTCACAAGGGTCACTCATACTTAGTTGCATAAGGACTCATCCTAGAACTCACATGCTCAATAAAAACAAGCAAGATATCATGATCACATCAAAAGCAACATCATTTTAGAGGCTAAACCATCCAAAAATATGCAAAGGATATTTACATGCTCGCATCATCATTAGCTATTATTTGGACATCTAAGATGGGGATCCCTTAGTCCAAAAACAAATTCTTTTTGTTATTTTCGACCGATATTTTCAAATTTTTATGGATTTTTGCAAAAAATTTCTCAAACAAAACAAAAAACTCATCCATTAAAACCAAATCAAACTCAATGATTCTTGTCTTTCATCATCAAACCACTATCCAAAAGCAAACATTCCAAACACAAACTTAAGACAAACATCTTCAAAACAAAAACACAAGCAAACACATGAAACTATGAGCAATTACCCCCACCCCATCCTTAAAATTTTGATGTCCCCATCAAACAAGGAAACCAAAACTCAAAGTAAGAGAAAAGTGTTCAAAGAGCTCACAATTTCTTATTCTTCAATGGCATGTCTAGATTAATCCGCGAATAGGACAGCCCATGAGGCTCTAACTTCTTCACTTGGATCGACTTTGTCATAGAACTTCTTCAAACGATGACCATTCACTTGGAAGACTTGTCCTTGCTCATCAACTACATCTACCGCCCCTTGAGTATGAATTCGGTGAACCACAAATGGTCCACTCTACCTAGTCCTTAGCTTTCCGGGGAAGAATCTAAGTCTTGCATTGAAAAGGATAACTTTATCACCAACTTGATAGGTCGTTGGAACCAACTTCCTATCATCCCACTTCTTGGTCTTTTCCTTATACAACTTAGAATTCTCATAAGCCTTCAACCTCAACTCACCCAACTCATGAAGATCTAGAAATCTCTTTTCACCGGCCAAATTGACATCCCAATTCATCTCCTTGAGAGCCCACTTGGCTTTACGCTCTAGCTCAACCGGAAGATGACATGCCTTGCCATAATCGGTGTGGAGATTTATCTTGTCTTTAGTGGGCGGATTGATGCCTTGGAAAAAGATATCTTGAAGCACGTATGGTTGTTGCCCATGAGTTGGACATTGGCGCAACATCTCCTTGAACCGATCCCATGCCTCAAAGAGAGGTTCATTTGATCCTTGTTGGAAGCTTGCAATTTTCCTCCTTAACTCGGTTGTCTTTGAAGGTGGGAAGAACTTCATCAAGAATGCATCATGAAGAGCTCACCATGTGGTGATCGACCTAGGGGTTTGACTCTCGAGCCAATGTGCGGCCTTACCCCCAAGTAACCACTTGAACGCCTTAAGAAGCACATACTCCAAAGTCTCCTCATCCGTTGAGATCGTCTCGCACATGTCAACGAAACGCTTGACGTGGTCAATTGGACATTCTTGCGGACGACCCTCAAATTGATCCCGCTTGATGAGCGAAATGAATTGTGTCTTGATCTCGAAATTCTTGGCAACCTCTGGTAGCACAATTGCCGGCTCGGGCACCCTCAACTCCGGATGCATGTATTGGCGTGCATTCCAGGGTAGAGCGTTGAGTTGAGCCTCTATCCTCATTCTTTGCTCACGTTCTCTCCTAACTTCCGCCTCTTGGTTGCCCGCCTCAAGTTGCATTCTAGCCATCTCGGCCCTAAGTTGAGCCATCTCATCATCGCCATGGAGTGCTTGGTTCTCCATCCTTTTCTTCCTTCGGGCTTCTTTGAGAATACTTTCTGGATCACTCACAACCTCAAACTCAAGTGTTCCTCGGGCGGAACGAGCAAAAACACAAACCAAAACCAATCAAACACAAACAAGGGGTTTGGGCTATTCCCTCACCCAAATCACTACCCAAGCACAAAAGACTCAATAATTTGGTACTTAAAACAACTATTACTCCCCGGCAACGGCGCCAAATTCTGATTGGTGTGGATCGCGAGGGTCTCGAGAATACAAATTAACCCGACCCCGTTGTAGCACATGGTGGGTGTTAAACGCTCGGGAATTCTGTCCGTTTGATGTACCTAAAGACTTGAAAACCGGAAAAGAGAAGCAAAAACAAAGGAAAACAAAAGAAACGCTCGGGACCGACATTAAGGTCACGTCGGGCCCGAGGTTGATCGACAAGAAAGAGAGTCGGGACCGACGTTCAGCAAGTCGGGCCCGATGTAGCTGGGGATGTCGAGCTTAAATTTGGAGAGATAGATCTCGGGTTTTTGGGTTCCTCCTCTAGTAGGTATGGGATTTTCCACCCCAATTCAAGCAATAAGTGTTGATCCTCGTAGGATCGAGGTTGTTCGCCTCGTTCCCGCCACTTTTACACATCGACCCATAGGGAATTTGACCTCCATTTCGATGCAAGGTCTCGTGATGGGCAATTGCTCACTTTTGTTCACTAATGCCAACCACGAGCCCTTGATCCCTTGCTTCCACAAGGAATTGTGGCTCTATGTAGAGTGGGTTCCTAGATCAAGAACTCAAGGCTATGGAATTGGGCTTTCAATCCAACCTAGCTAGAGGTTTCCCCCATAGCCCAAGATCAATGGAATCTACTCCATATGGGTAGAGTAAAAAACAAACAAAACACTAAGCAAAGCAATCTCAATCATCAACCTCAAATCAAATCCAAGTATCATTAACTAAACAAAGGAAATCCACAAATCCCAATTCAAGTCCACAATAGCAAAGCAAAACAAAGCTAAACTCACTAGCTATCCCTAAATCTCTCCTTCTCCTCCACCGATTTCTCTTCTTCTCCCTCTCTTCTCCTTTCTCCTTGCTCTCCAAGTCTCCCTAGAGCCTTTGAGAGATGATTAGTGTTGTGTGTGTGGATAATTGTCTTCCTCCTCTAATTAGAAGATAAGAAGGCCTAAATATAAGAGGGGTAAAAGAGGTAGTTCAGAATTATATGCCTTGGAGCCCAATCCTCCCTTCGACCGACTCGGACCGACACGGGGGCATGTCGGGCCCGAGGTGCTAGGCACGTCGGTCCGAGGTTGAAACTCGATCTCGGTCTCGATGTTGCCTGGAACTCGGTACTGTCTTCTTGCCACCTCTTCTTCTTGGCTCTTCTCTTGCTTCTCTTCATGGGTTGCTCCGCTCTTCCGCTCCTTGCCTCGGGCTTTGCTCTTTCTTCGGGTCTCCATCAAAATAGCCTCGAATCATGCCAAAAACACCTACAAAATACACAAAATTCGCATAGTCTCCGAATCTCATAGAAATATCGAAACTAAGCTAAAAAGGGACAAAACGCACAAGAAAAGGAACGAAAGACACATATTTACAAGGAAAAATGACCTATAAAACACCACCAATTTGAGAGACATCATGGTGCGGTCGCGTTCTAACTTCAGAGATTTGGATACATCTTCTGGTGGATTTCCGCGGTCGTGGTGCAAGCGACGCGGTCGTGGCTTGTCCACGAGATTCTCTACATTAGCTACTGGAGGGATTTCGCGGTCGCGATCCATAGGACGCGGTCACCATGGTTCCTCCGGAGAGCTATTTTCTGTGCCCCGCTCTCATCCACTCCTCAATGAAATAGCACTTACATTCACAAGTATTGGACTGGAGTGGTGGATTTTCTCTAAAAGCTCCTTGATTCTCTTCTCGAGTGCAGAGTTTAAGTCTCGGAATTTCCTCTCGAATGCCTCATTCATCTCTTCCAATTTCTTGGAGAAATTCTCCTTAGACAATAGCATGTTAAGGCAAGGAGGTTTCTGACTTCTAGTTCCTTCTACGAGATTCTCCATTATTAGCAAGACTCCATGGGGTGGTTTGTTGAAGTAGGTGCCTCCACACGAAGCGTTCACTAATCTCATGTGCTCATAGCACATTCCAAACATGATGAACTCAATAAGATCTTGATCTCTGAACCCATGTCCTGGATAACTAGAAACGAGCCTTTTGTAGCGATCAAGATAATCGTACAGGCTCTTCCCGTCATGTTGTTGAAGATTGGCGATGTTCCTCTTAATAACTGCCCTTACTGGTATGGGAAAGTACTTGTCCAAGAATCCAACCCTCAACTGACTCCATGTTGTGATCCGCTGGGAGTGAGGATTGTTTTTTTTTTTTTGAAAAAAAGGGTTAATTGTATTAAAAAAGGTTACAAAATTGGCTAGTAAGAACTAGCTATTTACATGATCTTCCATCTCTACTCTCTCCAAAAACTTCCTAAAAGCTCTAGAGTTGCTCTTCCATCTAGCCTTACAGCTATTCTTAATCGATCTAATACACATGCAAGTGGATTCTTCCTTACTTAGTCTTTGTTGATTGAAAATGACTAAGTTTCTAGCTTTCTAGATAAAGAACATACATACACAAATGCAGTGGTTCCAAAGATTAAAAGAGAAAGACTTCCTTCCCTTGAAGGAGCTCGTGTTACTGATCCAATCATCAATGCAGGTGACCCTGCACCCAAACTTGGCCCAAGCCAGAACTGTACTAGTAATGCTGCTGGAGAAGCTGCACTCGAGCCACAAATGGTTTGGATTTTCTTGGTTTGAGTTACTACACAACAGACCATGATCCTCCAAGGTGAGACCCCAAGCATGAACTCTGTCTCTAGTATGGATGCCTCTGCTAAGGATTTTACAAGAGATGAAGGCCATCCTTGGGGAGTTAAGCTTGTTCCAGACCATGTCAGCCCAAGGAGCTTTATCTCCTCTGCTCCTCTTGCTATCATACAAGCTTCTGCCATCAAATCTGCCAAATCTTGTTGTCAATGCACTGGCAGTATGGTTATCATCAAGGGAATCAACCAGCTCATCTCTCATCTTCATAACTGCCTTCCACAAAGCACTATCTGAGTTCTTACAAGGCACTTCCCATATATAGAGCCCTCGAGTGTGAGTGTGCTCCACCCACCAAGACCATATTGTATTATCACCCAAGCCTGCATCATAGAGTAATTCTGTGAAATTAACTTTGTTCCAAGCAGTGAGGTCCTTGAGGCCAAGGCCACCCTCATCCTTAGGCCTGCACACTTTCCTCCACGCCACAAGAGCTTTGCTACCACCACTCCATAGGAAATTTCTCATGGTGCAGATGAGATCATTGATCACAGCCTTAGGCAGTAAGAAAATCTTGCTCCAATATTGAATCACTCCATGAAATATGGCTCTTATAATTTCAAGTCTCCCTGCATAGGAAAGGTGAAGAGATACCATTCCTTAGCTGATCCGGTCAGAGAGAACGGAAAAGCTCGCATTTTGATTAGATCCTCAATGACCTTAGCAGGCTTCATGCTCAGACATTGATACAAGCTATTTTGTATAGGTTAACTCTTAGATTTTGAGATATTATTGAGAGTGGTTAGGGTAGTTTTGAGCGTTATAGTAATATGAAGACCGAAGACAGAAGTTATGAAGAATCGAGAGTTAAAGAGCTTAAAGACGAAGATTCGCCACTGCATGGATACCGCGGTCGCGTTGTCTATGACATGGGCGCGGTGGCTTAGAGGTGACGGACATTGAAGACCATGAAGGCCGCGGTCGCGCTGACGATGGAGTGGTCACGGTAGAAGCCGACTCAGCATAATGCCAAACGGAGACCGCCGCGGGCGCGTTGGTGATGCCGCGGTCGCGGTGCAAGCCGACTTTCAGACGGACAAAATCTTGTCTTTTCTATCTTGTTTCCTTTCTTATCTTTTTGTTTCCTTTCTTATCTATCTCGAAGAGGCTGTTCTTTGGGCTATTTAAGGGGAACTTTCTAGGTTTTTAGGGACATTCAATCACTTTGTAATCAATTGTCCTTTCAATAAATATTTGAGCTTTCATTGTAATGGAGAACTAATCTCCCTTGGAGTTTATTCAATCAAGGAAGCTTTATTATGAAGTTGTGAAATTCTAGTAATTTCTTTATCCCTAGGGCTTTATTGATACTCTTGTGCTTCATCCCATGATCTATGTTTGATTGACTTAGATCTATTCTTTGATTTAGGATTGCTTGTTGTCAATGCATTTTTCCTAATTCTCGAAACAACTTTATTCTAGGACCGTGGACTAGTTTAGGGAAGAGTATTCAATGGTTTAATTGTGCATGAGACTCATAGCTTGATTGCATAATTTGATTTCCTAATATCCTTGTTCTCTATGCTAATTATAGGTTAAGCGTCCTTGCCTAGGGTTATAGAATTGCTTGGACCATGGACTTGCGATTGTTTATGATCGGGATTGGAATTGACCTAGGCATATAAAGAAGTGTATGAATTCATGATCAACGGATTAATAAAGTGAAATTGATTGGATGAACTCTACTTGATAACTTTGATTGAAAACAACCTTCAAAACGCCCATTTTGATTACTTGCATGAAAACCTACTTAAATCTGACTTGAAACTGATTCTCTTGGGTTCGACCCCTTGCTTGCTCACTATACTGATTGTTTGCATGTTTGGGATTTATCTTTGATTTTGGGAACAACGACTTTGCCCGAGTCAAATTTTGGCGCCGTTGCCGGGGAATCCTTTTCTTGTTGATTTTCGTGTGTTTTCACGTTCTGTGCCAGAACCGCGACCGTGGCCACCTCGGCGCGCCCGCGGTTCGAGCCCAGAACCTTTCTTTGGGTTCGGACCTATCACATGGTCCGTACCCGGTCTACTAATACTTCTCCTGTTCGCTTTGACCCAGAAATTGACAGGACTCTTCGGAAGATAAGGAGTGCTCCTAGAGCTTCTACATCCTACAATCTTCTTGAATCTCTTTCTCTCTCTGATTCAATTCTGAACCAGAGGACAACATGGCGGAACGCACTATTCGCCAACTCACTGCGCCCGATCTCCAACAACAGCAGCTGGCTGTTCAATTCCCCGATCTCGGGGAGGGCGTGAAGTTCGAGCTCAAGTCCGGGCTCATCCATCACTTACCCAAATTCCACGGGTTGAGTGGTGAGGACCCGAATAAGCATCTCACTGAGTTCCACGCGATGTGCGTGAGTATGAAGCCGACGGACGTGACGGAGGATCAAATCAAGCTCCGGGCTTTTCCCTTCTCATTGGAGGACTCCGCCAAGGAATGGCTCCTTTATTTGGTGCCAAGCTCTATTACTACTTGGGCGGCCATGAAGAAGGCGTTTCTAGAGAAGTACTTCCCTGCTTCCAAACAAACATCTATCAAGAAGCAACGCAGCAGTTTGGAGCAAGGGGAGGACGAGAACCTCTATGACTATTATGAGCGCTACAAGAGGCTCATCGCTAGTTGTCCCTATCATGGCTATCTTGCCAAAGATCTTATTTGCTACATCATTGAGGGACTCTACGACAAAGACAAGAGGTTGGTGAATGCATCTTGTGGAAGCAGTTACGAGAATTTGACTACCGCTGCAGCCTTTGAGAAAGTAGAGATCTTGGCGGAGCAAGCCCGCAATTAGCAGTCCAGGACCAATGTGAGGTCCGTTAATGTGGTGAACGAGTCCCTGAATGCTGAAGTAAGGGAACTCAAGGATCTTATGAAGCAGCTTCTCACAAGGAAGACGGCTCAACAAGTTAATGCTTGCAGTCTTTGCTATGACGCGAGCCACCACACTGATCAGTGCCCCACCATTCAGGAGACCGAGGAGTCGGTCAATGCTATTGGCAGCCCCGGCCCCGGAATGATCCCTTCTCTAATACTTACAATCCGGGGTGGGCGAACCATCCGAACTTCAGGTGGAGCAACCGGCAGCAACAAGAGCCACCACAGCAGCAGCAACAATTCGCTCCTTAGGGCCAGCAAAAACAATTTCGTTCTAATAATTTTGCCCCGAGAGCGTCTGCTCCGTCTCAGAATGATGCTATTACTGCCCTTTTGAAGGAGAACCAAGAGACGAGAGCTGCTGTGAAGAATCTGGAAACTCAGCTGAGCCAACTTGCAACCATGATCAATAGGCTCGAGTCTAAGGATTCCGGGAAACTTCCCTCTCAACCGCTCAACCACAAGGAGCACGTCAATGCAATGAATATGAGGAGCGGTAGAGCGTTGGCGAGTCGGGAATATCCCTCAGCAAGATTTCCGCGACCGCGCTCCCCTGGTTGCGACTGTGTAGGGGCAGCAGAAGGCGAAGACCAAGCCTCTGTTGGAAATCTGCGACCGCGCTCCCCTCTCCGCGCCAGCGGAAATCCAACAGAGAGCTCGGGCCACGAGACGGATGAGGCGCCGCGACCGCGGAGCCCTAGCCGCGCCCGCGGTAAGGAGGCAGAACGTAACTTCGAGGCTTTGCTTGACTATGCTTTCAAGATCTATTCCCCGCCGCGCCCGCGTTCCCCTAGACGCGACCGCGCCACTACTGCAGAAGAAGATGACGGGTATGTTGCTCAACCACTTCCACCTTTGAGCTCTCTCAAGCCTTCTCCTCCATTCCCGGAAGCACTTAAGGACACGAGGAAGCCGGCACATGACAAGGAACTCTTTGAGACCTTCGCCAATTGCCAGGTAAATGTTCCGCTCATTAATCTCATTCAAGGTGTTCCTCGTTTTGCTAAATTTATGAAAGAGCTTTGCACGATCAAAAGGAAAAATAGGACTAGTCCTAAAATTGAGAAAGTGGCTCTAGTTGAGAAAACTCAGGATAGCAAAACCGAGGCATGTAATTCGCTACTCCAAAAACAATTGCCAAAAAAATGTTCAGACCCAAGAAGATTCACTATCCCTGTTACTATTGGAGAAACTAAAATTGAGCGTTCTATGCTAGACTTAGGTGCTTCCATTAATGTTCTTCCAGCTTGCATGTATGATAGGTTAGGCCTTGGTCCTTTGAAAGATTCAGATATTACTATTGAATTGGCTGACCACTCTAACGTGCGCCCGAAAGGGTTAGTTGAGGATGTTCTAGTGCAGGTGGATGGTCTAATCTTTCCTGCAGATTTCTATGTGATGGAGATAGGTGAAGGGCGTTACGACCCGGTTCTCTTACTTGGTCGCCCGTTCATGAAAACCGCAAGGACGGTTATTGATTTTGCCAATGGAACTCTTTCCATATCTCATGGTGGCAACGAGGTCCGATTCCATGTTGATGAGGGCCCATATTGATTGTATCCACATCGAGCCAACGACGTTAAACAAAAGCGCTGCTTGGGAGGCAACACAAGGATTAGTTAGATTGTTTTTCCATTCTTAGTTTAGGACTTGTTTTTGTTTTCAAAGCTAACATGCAGGTACTAGGTCCGAAAGGACACGCTTGGTGTGATACCGCGCCCGCGCCGCCTTGGTCGCACCCGCGGTGGATCACCAGCGCGCCCCGACGAACAAGTACTAGCCCGTTTTCAATCAAAAAAAAATCGGAAAAAAATGAAAAAGAAAAAAAGAAAAAAAACAAAAAAAGAGGACTTTTTAGTCACATTCTATCTATATCTTCCATCTATCTATATCCCATTCTTTTCCATCTTCTATCTTTCCACCCTCTATTTCTTCTTTTCTTTCATCTTTGTATTTCCATTCTTTGGCTATGTGTAAAGCCTAAGTATGGGGGAGCTTTGTTTCCCCGAGAGTTCTCTTCTCCACGGCTTGAGTTCACGGATTAATCCATCTTTTCAGAGACGAGCCTAGATACGAAGGTTATTTGCACATCACATTGTTCGAGCCGAAATCAAGCATTCGTCCCTGCATGATTTCCACGACCGCGCTCCATCAGCCGCGCCCGCGGTGCTTCACTCGACGAGCACTTCGCTCTCTGCAAAGATTCCGCGCCCGCACCATCTGTTCCGCGCCCGCGGTTAGCCACCAGACCTGGATTACGAAGCGTTCATTCCACCACCTTTGAAGAGTTCTTGCATTCCACCTCTCTTCAATCGTTTGTGAGTCTTCTGATATCCCTTTCTTCCTTGTTTATATCCTTACGGTTTGCTTCATTTTGGACAATGAAGGATTTAAGTATGGGGGAGGGAGTACCCGCATTCGCTTGTCCTAGTTAGCTTAGTTACTGATTTGCTTCAGATTTTTGATTTTCTTCTTTTCATGGAGCACTTGCAACATACTTTTTGCATAATAAAGAAAGAAAGAAAAAGAAAAAGATAGAAAAAGTCATAAAGATTGAGAAAAGGCATATGAAATCCTGGGATGAGTCGAAAACCCGAAAGGGCGGCTCAGGTAATAAGCAGGTAACCCGGACCAGCATTAGGCTGGGGTAATATGAGGTTCATGA
This sequence comes from Polygonum maritimum, assembly GCA_963924305.1. NCBI lineage: Eukaryota > Viridiplantae > Streptophyta > Magnoliopsida > Caryophyllales > Polygonaceae > Polygonum > Polygonum maritimum. The sequence continues at coordinate 8,950,469 of OZ002736.1, read as the reverse complement.
GAGTTGTGAGTTTTTGTGAGCACACCCTATTGAAAAATGAAAAGAGCGGTTAGGTGAAAACCCGAAAGGGCGCCTAAGCAAAGTTGAGCGGAAAAATATGAGTGTTGTAGGATCATTCTTGCTTGGGGACTTTGGGGCTTAACTGTTAGATTTGGGTAGATCCTAGGTTGCTCTTTCATGTTTTAGAGCTTGAGTGTTATATCATGTTGTGAGGTGTGTGTTTGAGCTTTATTGTTTCATGCTCATGATTTCTCTATATTTTGGGTTCGGGTTGTGAGCTGAGTGTTTTTATCTTCCCTTGTATTTCCTGAGATTTTAGATGTGCTACCTTGTTATATTTGTTTTGAGCTTACTCGAGGACGAGCAAGATCTAAGTATGGGGGAATTTGATACAGGCTATTTTGTATAGGTTAACTCTTAGATTTTGAGTTATTATTGAGAGTGTTTAGGGTAGTTTTAAGCATTATTGTAATATGAAGACCGAAGACACAAGTTATGAAGAATCGAGAGTCAAAGAGCTTAAAGACGAAGATTCGCCACTGCATGGATACCGCGGTCGCGTTGTCTATGACGTGGGCGCGGTGGCGTAGAGGTGACGGACATTGATGACCATGAAGGCCGCGGTCGCGCTGTGGATGGCGCGCTTGCGGTAGAAGGCGACTCAGCATAGGAGACCGCCGCGGGCGCGGTGGTGATGCCGCGATCGCGGTGCCGGCCGACTTTCAAACGGACGAAATCCTGTCTTTTCTATCTTGTTTGCTTTCTTATCTTTTGGTTTCCTTTCTTATCTATCTCGAAGAGGCTGTTCTTTGGGCCATTTAAGGGGAACCTTTCTAGGTTTTTAGGGACATTCAATCACTTTGTAATCAATTGTCCTTTCAATAAAGATTTGAGCTTTCATTGTAAAGGAGAACTAATCTCCCTTCGAGTTTATTTAATCAAGGAAGCTTTATTATGAAGTTGTGAAATTCTGGTAATTTCTTTATCCCTAGGTCTTTATTGATACTCTTGTGCTTCATCCCGTGATCTATGTTTGATTTTATGAGCCTGATCAACTTGTTTGATTGACTTAGATCTATTGTTTGATTTAGGATTGGTTGTTGTCTATGCATCTTTCCTAATTCTCGAAACAACTTTATTCTAGGACCGTGGACTAGTTTAGGGAAGAGTATTCAATGGTTTAATTGTGCATGAGACTCCTAGCTTGATTGCATGATTTGATTTCCTAATATCCTTGTTCTCTATGCTAATTCTAGGTTAAACGTCCTTGCCTAGGGTTATAGAATTGCTTGGACCGTGGACTTGCGATTGTTTATGATCGGGATTGGAATTGACCTAGGCATATAAAGAAGTGGATAAATTCATGATCAACGGATTAATAAAGTGAAATCGATTGGATGAACTCTACTTGATAACTTTGATTGAAAACAACCTTCAAAACCCCCCTTTTGATTACTTGCATGAAAACCTACTTAAATCTGACTTGAAACTGATTCTCTTGGGTTCGACCCCTTGCTTGCTCACTATATTGATTGTTTGCATGTTTGGGATTTATCTTTGATTTTGGGAACAACGACTTTGCCCGAGTCAGACATACATACTCAGACTCTGTAAGGTGTTTAATTGCATCGTCATCAGGTTGCCCGCCGAATCGAGGTAAAAGACCAATCAGACTGGGTTTCAACACAAAGTCCACCCCTTCAGCTAGCGCGGGGTATTCAACAACCATCCTGTCTCCTGAAACTAACGACAGCACTTGGAAAAATATTATTAGTAGAGGTCTGGAGCGTAAGATAGGTCCATACAATAGTCAAAAAAATACTAACACTAGAAAGAAACCAAAGGGCAACGGCGCCAAAATTTGACTTGGCTAAAGTCGTCGTGCCAAGATCAAAGATAAATAACCCAAACTACAAACTAGTATAGTATGCAAGTAAGGGGTCGAACCCAAGAGAACTATGGCTTCTAGTGTTAATATGATTATCAACTAAAGACAAGGGGGAAATCAAAGAGAGATCTAAACTAAACTACCTAGGAAACAAATAACAAACAAATAAACAAATAGATAAGATGTAGGTTCATTCAAAAGATCCACTCATGAAATAATTTCTCGATCATAGATTCATCCATTGATTTCACTCACACCTATGGTTAATTCCTATCCTGATCATTAACAATCGCAAGTCCACGGGCCAAGCAATTCTATAACCCTAGGCAAGGACGCTTAACCTAGAATTAGCATAGAGAACAAGGATATGCAGGATATAATATCAAATAATCAAGCTACGAGTCAATTGCAAGATAAAACAATCAATTCTCTTCTTAATCCTAGTTGCATAGACAACAGGTCTAGGTTAAGTTGTTTTCGCAGATTAGTTTTTTCCACGGTCCAAACCTAATCAAACAGTAGACATCAATCAATTCAATAGGGTCGCGAGTCCTAGAGAAACAATAAACATTCATATAATGAAGCACAAGAGAATCAATATTAACCAAAGGATAGAAATCAATTACCAAAATCTCACAAGTTCATAGATCAGAGCTTCTTGATCGGTGTAAAACGCGAGGGTCTAAAGTGTGAAAATAATCTCGACCTTGTAGTAGTACGTGGTGGGTGTCGAACGCTCGGGAGTTTTGTCGATTGGTGCACCTAAAAGACTTGAAAAAGGGAAAGAAAAGCTAAAACAAAGGAAATCAAGAGAAACCACTCGGGACCGACTTTGGTCACTTCGGGCCCGAGGTGGATTGACGTGGAAAAGGCCGGGACCGACACTGGATAAGTCGGGCCCGAGGTACTGGGTATGTCGAACTTGCAAAAATGGAAAGATAGATCTTGGGTTTTTGGTTCCTCCTCTAGTAGATATGGGCTATTCCACCCCAATTCAGCCAATAAGTGTGGATCCTCGTAGGATCAAGGTTGTTCGCCTCAGTCCCGCCACTTCTACACATCGACCATAGGGAATTTGACCTCCCTTTCGATGCAAGGTCAAGTGATGGGCAATTGTTCACTTCCGTTCACTCTTGCCAATCACAAGCCCTTGATCCCTTGCTTCCAAAAGGAATTGTAGCTCTATGTAGAGTGGGTTCCTAGATCAAGCACTCAAGGCTATGGAATTGGGGGTTCAAGCCCCAAATCTAGCTAGAGGTTTCCCCCATAGCCCAAGATCAATGGAATCTACTCCATATGGCTAAGGTAAAAAGCAATCAAAGCAAAAAGCAAAGCAATCTCAATCATCAAACACAAATCAAATCCAAATTTCATTCACCAACAAAGGAATTCCACAAGTTCCAATCCAAATCCATAAATGCAAAGCAAAACAAAGACAAACTCACAATTTCTCCCTAGATCTATCCTTCTCCTCCACCGAAATCTCTTCTTCTCCTTCTCTTCTCCTTCTCCTTGCTCTCCAAGTCTTCCTAGAGCCTTTGAGAGGTGATTAGTGTTGTGTCTCTTGCTCCTTTTCCTCCTCCCTCTAATTAGAAGCTAAGAATGCCCAAAATAGAAGAGGGGCAAAAGTGGTAGATCACATTTGTGTGCCTTGGAGCCCAATCCTTGTCCGACCGACATGGACCGACACGGAGGTATGTCGGGCCCGACTTGCTGGCACCTCGGTCCGACATCCACATCTCGATCTCGGGCCCGACGTTCATGAAACTCGGTCCAAGTCTCTGGCCACCTTTCTTCTTGGCTTTTCTCGTGCTTGTCTTCATAGGTCGCTCCGCTCTTCCGTTCCTTGACTCGTGCCTTGCTCCTTCTTCGGGTCTCCTTTGAAAACATCTTCGAATCATGCCAAAAACACCTACAAAATGCACAAAAATCGCATAGTCTCCGAATCTCATAGAAAATCGGAATTCAAGCTAAAAAATAACAAAACACACAAGAAAAGGAACAAAAGACACATATTTACAAGGGAAAAAAACCTATAAAACACCACCAATTTGAGAGACATCAGAATACCCCATACTTAAACTTGCTTGTCCTCAAGCAATAACAATGTAAGCAAGACCGAAACATAATCTTCAAGTAAAGCCTCATATAAAAACACAATCAAGTACAAGTGATAGATATTTCAAGCAAGATTACATCATCACACATGATCAAGTGTTCATAGGAATAAAGTCAATGCAACTAAGCCTCATTTTAAGGATATGTAGATGTGTATCACTCATCATGTGTATAGGTATAGCAATGAACACTCAAACTCAAACATCATGCAAGTAAAGACTTTACTATTGAAGCTAATATAACCAATTCCTCCACCTAGAGATGCCTATTACAATACACATACAGAATTCGAACTTGGCTCAATGGAGATCCTCAAAGAGGTTCCATTCGGCCGGGTTGTAATGGGGCTTTTGGTATTTCTCAAGGTGGGAATCATTTTGGTCTTGTGGTGCTTACAATGGGGATTGAACTTCCTAATCTCTCACCAACTTCACCAAATTCCACAATAATCTTTCACACTCATCCAAAAGACTTTAAATTTTCTTCTCCCAACCCACAACTTCACTTAACATTCCACTTCATCTTTGCACTTAGGCTTTTTGTTGGATTTTTCACACTTTTGCACTTTGGATCGACTTTCACTACACATCGGGCCCGATATCATATGTAACTCGGTCGGACCCTTTTTTTCACTTAAACTCTTAGCCTTCATTCCAGTTTCTTTTCCAACATTTTTTTTGTTTCTTCTCACTTTTGTACAACAAATATGCACCACCCACATGATTTATAACTCCATTCTTCGCCCTCAAACCCAAGAGAATCTCAACTCTTCAAATACACTCCCAACCTTTCCTCTAAAGTCCAATCCCATAAGGGTCAAGTCATATAAGGCTAGGAATAATATTTTTGAGGAGTTTCAAGCAAAGGTCTAGGCTAGAATGGGGCTACAAACAAAGGATTCACTTCAAGGTAGGATATGGAACATTTTGTGTGACTATAAACATAAAGTTCAAAATCAATGTGACAATGCTAAGACAAATCTCATGACGGTCTTGGAAAAATAGATAAACACCGCAATAGCAAGTTTTACTAAGCATGCATGAGCTATTCACACAAGAAACATGAGGGATATGCAAATATGAACAAGCATCCCTAAAATGGCCAAAAATCAATCTCACAAGGGTCACTCATACTTAGTTGCATAAAAATTCATCCTAGAACTCATATGCTCAATAAAAACAAGCAAGATATCATGATCTCATCAAAAGCAACATCATTTAGAGGCTAAACCATCCAAAAATATGCAAAGGAATTTACACACTCACAGCATCATTAGTCTTCATTTGGACATCTAAGATGGGGATTCCTAGTCCAAAAACAAAATCTTTTTGTTATTTTCAACATAATTTTTCAAATTTTTATGGATTTTTGCAAAAAATTTCTCAAACAAAACCAAAAACAAAAACTCATCCATTCAAACCAAATCAAGTTCGATCATGTCTTTCATCAAACAAACCACAATCCAAAAGCAAACATTTCAAAACAAACTAAGAACAAACATCTTCAAACAAACACAAGAAACTAGCACATGAAACTATAAGCAACTAACCCCCACCCCATACTTAAAATTTTGATGTCTCCATCAAAAAAGGAAACCAAAACATCAAAGCATAAGAGAAGAGTTCGAAAAGCTCGCAATTTCTTATTCACGATGGCATGTCTAGATTTACTCCGCGAATAGGAGAGCCCACGAGGCTCTAACTTCTTCACTTGGATCAACTTTGTCATAGAAATTTTTCAAACGATGACCATTCACTTGGAAGACTCGTCCATTCTCATCAACCACATTCACCGCACCTTGAGTATGAATTCGGTGAATCACGAATAGTCCACTCCACCTAGTCCTTAGCTTTCCGGGGAAGAATCTAAGTCTTGCATTGAAAAGGAGAACCTTGTCACCAACTTATCATGCCACTTCTTTGTCTTCTCCTTATATAACTTAGCATTCTCATAGGCTTTCAACCTCAATTCTCCTAACTCATGACGATCTAAGAATCTCTTTTCACCCGCCATGTTGACATCCCAATTCATCTCCTTAAGAGCCCACTTGGCTTTGTGCTCTAGCTCCACCGGAAGATGACATGCTTTGCCATAAACTAGATTGAAAGGTGTAGTCCCCAAGGGTGCCTTGTAAGCGGTTCTATAAGCCCAAAGTGCATCATCAAGCTTAGATGCCCAATCCTTCCATGACCGAGACACCATCTTCTCCAATATGGCTTTGATTTGACGGTTGGATACCTCTACTAACCCACTTGTTTGAGGATGATAAGGTGTGGCAACTCGGTGAGACACCCCATACTTAATCAACACATTCTCAAAGCATCTTTCAATGAAATGAGGACCACCATCACTAATGAGAACTCTAGGCACACCAAACCTTGCAAAAATGTGACTTTTCAAGAACTTCATCACCACCCTAGCATCATTAGTCCTCGTCGGTATGGCTTCCACCCATTTTGAGACATAATCCACGGCCACTAAGATGTACTTGTACGGCCCCGAGGTGGGAAATGGTCCCATGAAATCGATGCCCCATACATCAAATAGTTCCACTTCTAGCATTCCGGTTGGTGGCGTCTCATTTCTCCTTGACAAGTTCCCCTCTCTTTGGCACTCCTCACATCTCTTCACATACTCATGCACATCCTTGAACATGGTAGGCCAATAGTAACCACATTGGAGAATCTTTGAAGTGGTTTTGAAACTTTTGGCATGGCCTCCCGTAGGCAAAGAATGGCAATGACGAATGATGCTCTCAATCTCCTCACTCGGCACGCACCTTCTATAGATTCGATCACTCCCTTCTTTGTAGAGGTACGGATCATCCCAATAATATTGTCTAGCATCATGTAAGAATTTCTTCCTAGCCGAATAAGACAAATTTGGTGGGATCACTCCCCCTACGGCAAGGTAGCAAAATCCGCAAACCAAGGAGAGACTCCTCGATTTACGGCACCAATAGATAGAAGACAAGTAGGAGAGAAAGAGTTAATCAATTGAGAACGAGATGGAATAGAGACCAAGTTGAGAATCTTACTTGCCCTCATGGATCGACATTGCAAAGTGCCTAGCCCGACATGGTTGGTCATCGGTCGAGTTGTGCAGATGCACAAGTCCTTCGGGCCCGACACCATCGACATCGGTCCCGACTTGCTGGAGCTTGCCCTGCCCTCGGCCCGACTTGGAGTACATCGGACCCGATACACCTTTCTCGTCGATCCCTCCTTCTTTTTCTTTGTTGAACTCATGAGACCTTCATCCGCCCTTGTATCATCTATTGCCACACCATTCTTCATCTCCAACATGTACTCAATCGGCAACCGAGATAGATGATCGGCTACAACATTTTCCGCACCGGTTTTATCCTTAATCTCATGATCAAACTCTTGAAGGAGGAGCATCCACCTTAGAAGCCTTGGTTTTGCAGCTTTCTTTTTCATAAGGTACTTGATTGCCGCATGGTCCGTATAGACTACCACCTTTGACCCCACAAGATATGAACGGAACTTCTCAAATGCAAACACAACCGCAAGGAATTCCTTCTTCGTCGTCGTGTACTTGCATTGAGTTTCATCCAAATTTTTGCTTGCGTAGTAGATGGCATGCAATTTTCCCTCCTTTATTTGCCCAAGAATGGCTCCTACGGCGAAATTACTTGCATCACACATCACTTCGAATGGAACATTCCAATCGGGTGCCGCCATTATTGGAGCCGAGACTAGAGCATCTCTCAACCTACAAAAAGAACTCATGCAATCCTCGGAAAATTCGAAGGGGACATCCTTCATCAAGAGGTTAGACAATGGTTTTGCAATCTTAGAGAAATCCTTGATGAAACATGTATAAAATCCCGCATGACCTAGGAAACTCCTAACATCGCGCACACAAGAAGGTGGGGAAAGTTTCTCAATTATTTCAACCTTGGCCTTATCAACTTCTATTCCCCTACTAGAGATAAGATGTCCTAGAACTATTCCTTCCTTAACCATGAAATGACATTTTTCCCAATTAAGCACTAAGTTCGTTTCCTCACATCTAGCTAAGACCCTATCCAAGTTAGCTAAACAAGCATCAAAAGAGGAACCATAGACCGAAAAATCATCCATGAATACTTCCACTATATCCTCGACCATGTCGGAGAAGATGGACATCATGCACCTTTGAAACGTTGCCGGAGCATTGCACAAGCCAAAAGGCATGCGTCTATAGGCAAAGGTTCCATAGGGACATGTAAAAGTCGTCTTCTCTTGATCATCGGGATGAATGGGGATTTGCCAAAACCCGTTATACCCATCAAGGTAGCAAAAGTATTCGTGTTGTGCTAATCTTTCAAGAACGTGGTCTATAAAAGGGAGAGGGAAATGATCTTTACGAGTACCACTATTTAGCTTTCGGTAATCAATGCACATGCGCCATTTTGTAGTGGTTCTAGTAAGGATCAATTCTCCCTTCTCGTTTTGCACAACGGTGAGCCCTCCCTTCTTAGGAACTACATGCACGGGACTCACATACTTACTATCGGAAATTGGGAAGATGATTCCCGCATCCAACATCCTAAGTATCTCACTTTTAACCACTACTTTCATGTTAGGATTTAATCTTCTTTGTGGCTCAATAGTGGGTTTATGGTTGTCCTCCATGTAAATCCTATGCATGCAAATTGAAGGTGAGATTCCTTTTAATTCCTCTAATGAATACCCTAAAGCTCCCCTATGCTTCCTTAGGACCTCTAATAACTTAGACTCTTCCTCATCATTCAAGTTAGCATTTATGATCACGGGAAATGAAGAATTAGGACCAAGAAATGCATACCTCAAATCCTTCGGAAGCTCCTTGAGTTCATGAGATGGCTCCGATGGTGCTTGAACTTCCTCCATTTCGGCCTTGAATACCTCCAAGTAGGACATTCCGTCCTCCACTTTCCCACTTTCCACCATATTGACAGCTCAACCTTTGTTTGTCACTCCATGCGGTGGCGGAATGGCTTTCAATTTTAGCTTTCTCGCCTTTCGCTTGTTAGATATAGCCTCCCATTGCAATCCACTTGGGAAAGATTGGATCATCTTAGCTTCTCTATGCAAGGCTTGTTTCGAAGTTGGCCTAAAAGAGAATTCGAGCTCCACTCCTCCAAAGTCAAGAGACAAATGACCTTTCTTGACATCAATGATGGCTCCTACCGTAGCGAGGAAAGGTCTCCCGAGAATGATATGCTCACCCGACACCTCTAGCATGTCAACCACAACAAAGTCCGTTGGGACGTAATGACCCTCGACGCACACCGGGTAATCTTCTACAACTCCAATCGGCTCAATTGATGTCCCATCGGCTATGGTCAATCTCATGTTAACTGATGTCTCTCATTTTGGAGGTGTTTTAGTAGTTGATTTCCGTTGTAAATATGTGTTTTTCATTCTCTTCTTTGTTAGTTTTGTTTCCTTTTTAGCTTAGTTCCCGGTTTTCTTCAAGAGTCGGAAACTATGCGAGTTTGTTTGTTTTTGTAGGTAAAATGGCAAGAATGAGGACAATTTCAAGGAGCTAATGAAGGAGCCAAGTCAAGGAGTGCAAGAGCCAAGCCAAGAATGAAGTGGAACCGAAGGAAACCAAGGAAGAAGACAAGGATCGAGGCCCTGGACCGAGATACACCAAGTCGGGCCCAAGATCGAGCATCCAGTGAACCGGACCGACGTTCCCAACGTCGGGCCCGAGGTCGTTCCGTGTCGGTCCAAGTCGGCATAGGATTGGAATGTTCCCCAAGGCATATTTTTAGCAACTTTCCACATTTGCCCCTTTCTAAATTGGGATTCCTTGGTCCCCAATCCATGAGAGGCTATAAATAGAGGTGATTAGAGAGTATTAAGGGCATGTTTGGATAGACCACACTCAAATCACTCTCTAAAGGCTCAAGGAAGACTTGGAGAGCAAGGAGAAGAAGGGAGAAGGAAGAGAAGGAGAGATCGGTGGAGAAGAGAGGGAGAATTATATAATTAATTGCTACTAGAAAACACGCTGAATCTCAACGCTTTTCGATCCACGCTTTGCCATAGCGTCACAAGAAATTGCCAACCGCGTTACAAATATCGACGCTTTCGCCGACATATTTAAGTGTAGAAAATCTCGACGATTTATGCTGTCAAAATTGGTAAAAAAAAGTGTCGGCCTATAAGCGTCCCCATACCAGAGCCTTTATTGAATACTTAATTGTTTTTCAAAAAATCATTAATAACCCTATATCGCTATTGGAACCGCATGTCTTCTCGAAAAACCTGCTCTCGATCAAAAAACCCTGGTTGTCGATCGAGAAGAAATCCCATAGCATCTTCAATTCCGGTAAGCTCTTACTACCCTTAATTTGTAGAAAACCTCCATCTTCCTTGTTCTTACCACACTATTCAACTCCAGTTGTGTCCAAAGAGGTTTGGCTCACCGGTGCACTCAATCCCGCTCCGGATTCCTCCGCCGGCGTTGTACTCCCCGTCGCCTACCGGAGTTAGGTTTTCCTTGCAATTCCCCGTCACCGGCTTTGATTCGCCCCTGCATCCTTCGTCTCCCTCGACGGCAATCTCGTAAGTTTTCCTTGCAATTCGAAAACCTAAGTTTCTCAATTGTTTGACAGCCGCTGTTTCCGTGATTCTTGTGGAGGATTTGTTTCGGTGTGCAATGTGTGAATTCCTGATAGAGTAATTTTTGGTCCTAAATTAAATTGAATAGCTGCGAAGTATTATTGAAATCCAATTTCTCTGTACGAGTAGGATTTGGAACCTTAAGACTCCTTTTCTGCTTCTGAATGTTAGAACGAATCCTCCATTTATAAGTCTATAATGCCATGCCTGTTGTAATTGGCAATTAGAAAAGACGGATTGAAATGGTGAATATTGTGTTTCCTCTTGGCCTAGTTCAAAAGTATTCAAGCTCTTCAAGTGACATATGCCAGCTTGAGCATACAAATTCAGTTCCTGGTTGTGTTTATAGATGCTTAGATTTTTATCATAAATGCGGCCATTTGATATCATTCTGTGTATAGTTAGTCGGGTAATGCTGGTGACCGGAAGTTCGAAAGTCATAGGAAATTGTGTCAATCTGCAGGCCAATGAGTAGAATTTTACAAGTTCTGTTTTCATCACTGGCCTTCTTGACAGCTATTTCAACATATGGTAAATGACTTAATGAATTATTTTGCATAAAGAACAATCATGTCTGTTAGTCTCTCCCAAGGCTCTTAGTCCGGCTTATGCTTCCCTGAAGCCACAAAGTAAATTTAGATCATTTGGAGAGCTGGAACTCTTATACTGAAAATCTCCTTTGATAGATAAGGAACAGCTCCATACCATTTTAGCACTGGCTTGTCTTGCTATCTTGAGTCAATTACGTAGTTGTTCTTAGCCTGAAAACATAGCTTTGTCAGTTTGTCTACACCTTGCATAATCACAATAAGTATTCCCTGCACTTAATTTAATGCAGTAGGGCTCACATTGACGAAACATGTTCTTATGATCATCTATTAGTTTCTAATACATTTGCGATCGTTCATTTATCTACCTCTTCACTGTAATTTGTTCAATCTTGCCTTCTATGAAAACTGAGATAGATTTCAGATTAGTGGGGATTAGAGCGGATTATAGTTGAGTCTATCGATGGGTGTTTGGTCAAAATTGCTTAGGATTCATGTGTTGCTAAATATTTCAATTTCAGTTAGCCTTAGGCATAATTTATGTTGTTCAACACTCCAACCTGCGTCTAATAATGTTCATTTTTTTTTATCAAATTCATCTATCTGTTTTTTTTGCTTACACTTAATTTGAAATGCCATGTAGAATTTGTTCGAGACAGCCTAATAACCTGTAGCATCATGTTCTTTGGGCTAGTTCTTAAATCTGTATATGACGAGTCAATTCTATTTTGTGACAAAATTATATTTTGGTAAGGTTTTGTGACAGAATTAGTGTGTGTTGGATGATTCCTCTAATTCATTCATGTTGATCCGAATGCCATTTTTCATTCTTGTCTTTGCTAAAGTTTCTTCCATCAAATCACAATACAATTCATTGGAGTTTCTTGCCTTCTTGTTCCCAGTTACTCTTTAGTGTCATTTGGCTTTAGATCCTGGTTGCTTACACGATTATTTGGTTTGGTCAAGCTGAACTGATTCTAGCTTTACTCTTTGTTTCATGTCATTCAAGTTGAATGAGTTTGGATTCTATGTCAACTGTGTATATTAATTCAAGATCCTAGGATGTAAAATTAAACACATACTATGATTTGAATGGCATTGAATGCTTTTTTACCAATTTTACTAAATTAACAATGATCCAAAAGTAATTATTAAAAAAAAAAAAACAACGATCCTAAAGTCAATGGTTATTAAGAACTTGACCAATGATGACAAGAATCCTAAAGTCAATGATCCTGATTAGATTACTACGATTTGAATGGCATTGAATGCTTCACTAAGAGAATTTGCTTCTTTTGGCTTTTTGACAGTCCTGAAGTTCCCTTTCTTACATGTCTAAATTACAATGTTTTTCCAGGTTGGATTTTTTTGTTGCTATTGAATTTAGAAAGTTGTAACTGCTGGCTTTTGTGCATTAATCAATAATAAAATATACAAGTATTATTTGCAATTTCATTAAAAAATCCATTAGGGTCTGGAAGAAATGGAAGAAATGGTGATGTCTAAATTACAATATTTGCTAATAATAGAAGTAGCTAGCACTAAAGCTAATCATTGGTGAATGATCGAGGGCATCAACTTTAACATAAGTAATGCTCCACATATCAAAATTATATATGATTTGAGTGGAGTACGTAGTTCGAAATATTACAGTTATGAATTAGAGTTGTGAATTAACCCGGCCACTTTTGAATTATATACAGTGAAACAGTGTACAAGACTGCAACTGTGTTGAACTTTATCTACTTGTCTGGATCAGTGAGGACCTTAAAGAAGATTTATTTGTGCACTACTTTTTTAATGAATCTCAGATTTTCTTTCGTAGTGAATAATTATGTGCTGAATTATATAGTTTTATTTGAATATGTAGACATTGTCAAGCTGTGGTAAAGAGGCACGATCATCCCAAAGTCATGTGCATACGACTGGTTCTATAAGTTATGCTAATAGGCGAGCTGATTATGTAAGACTCCTTTCTTACGCTACTACTTTTATTTGTTATTTCAACAATATATATTTCTAATACTTTTGTGTAATTGCATCTGTTTAAGGTTCAAGCTAATGGAAGACAGCCTAGCCACCTAGAATTCTTTCAATTGACTCACACCAAAGTTGGAGGGGGGTTTGTTGATAATACCTCATCCTCACAATTTCTCGTAATTTTTTACAAACCATTGCTTAAGTAGCTATTTTCAGATATATTACTATGTTTTACTTTTTTTGTGGTCGGAATTACTATGTTTTACTTATATGTGAATATATACATCAATTTGTTCCACATACAGGAAGAAGCAAACTCTAAAGTTGAGGAATTACTTCTCACTTCTTCCCCATCAAAGACCCGTGCAGAAATTGAAAACGAGGTGTTTGATAAACTAATGTATGAGAATGATCAGCCAAAAAGACCAATTGGCTTTGGATTTGGTGTAAAACAGAGTCAAGTGTTTGGAGTACATGGTATCTTAAGAAAAAGAGGGTATGGGTCATCTACTACAGCCAGCAACTCTGCTGAAATGGAGCTCATGAGAGCAAAAATGTTAGATATGGAAAAAGAAAATGAAGTGCTCCGTTCTAAGCTTGAGCAAAGTAATAACCAAAGCAATGCCAGAGTTGATCAAAGTAACCAAATTTTACTGCAAGCGCTTAATGCACTTCGTACTGGTAAAGTAACTGATGAGTTTTTCGAAGGTGCCCAGTTGGCTTTACGCGTGCCTAATTCTGAGGTATGTTGCTTTTATATATGCAACGAGTTAACTTTAATTATCTACTTATTCATGATGTGTGTGTATGCTTTATATTCCCTGATCAGTATGTTGCTTTTATGAACAAGGCTATTCCTTGATCAGTATAATGTGCAGCTTTTTGTTCCCTGATCAGTATAATGTGCAACTTTTTGTTCCTGTGATTTCTATTACCGAATAGTATTAGATTTGTGGAAGACTAGAATGAGGAATGTGTAAAAGGCTTAACTTTAATTAACTACTTATTCATGTGTGTGTATGCTTTATATTTTGATCCCTCATGATTTCATTTATTATGAAATATATTAGGCATTCATGAACTAGTGCCAGATGCTGAAACTTAATTATGTTGATTGCTTATTTTTTGTTATACATGAAGGTTGGTTCAGCTACAAGTGGTGGGAGTGCCAGAAATAATGGATTGAACGATCTTCCTTCTTCAAGCCAACAGAAGTAGCTAGCTAGCATATATATTTCAATCAATATAAGAGACATATATGTCTATATAGTTAGGCAGAAATATATAGCCAGTGTTGTTTTTTTTCTAGCTAGATTTACATTTATGTTTTGGATTGTTTTGAACAACTGAGTACAAGAAGTGCAGTATTAATACTTTAATTGTTGAACATATATTTCTCTATAAATATATATATATTTGGATATTGACAATATTTAATGTCTGGGATACGCATATGCTTGAATTAGTTTTGATATTTTAAATCAATCATGGATACGTAATTAATATATATGTGTATATATATGATGGTAATCTCGACGCTTTTTGATGTCAGAATTGGTTGCTTTTCTCGGCGCTTTTTGATGTTATACGAATCTCGACGCTTTTTGATGTCGGAATTTGGTGCTTTTCTCAATGCTTTCTGATGTCATACAAATATCGACAATTTCGGATGTCGATATTTGTTGCTTTTCTCGACGCTTTATAATGTTAACACAAATATCGACGCTTTATATTGTCTAATTTTGTCAAAATCTCGTCGCTTTTGGGTGTGCCCTATATAGAGGCCTTAGCATATAAGCAAAACTCAACGTTTTTTTCTGTCACTACAATCCTCGACATCCGGGGACGTCGAGATTTGTTTCATAGGTCAACGCTTTTTACCATCGACACAATTCTCGACGCTTTTAGATGTCATAATTTGTAAAAACATCGACGCTTTTAAGTATGAAGAATGCACCCTTATCTTTGCGCCACCTGAAAATTTGGACGCTTTTTACTGTTGGTGTAATTATCGACGTCTTATAATGTCGTTTTTGTCGACACTAAAAAGCGTGGAGATTATGCGACGCTGAAAATTTCGACGCTTTGTAGGAGCGTCGAAATTGAAAACGCCGACGCTTATAAGCGTGTAGACATGCTTAAAAAAGCGTCGAAATTCAGCGTGTTTTCTAGTAGTATATTGTGAGTTTTGTACTTTGTTTTGCTTTGATCTAGTAGAATTGTGACTTGGATTTTGTAGACACTTTGGATTTGAATGCAATTGGAGTTTGATTTGATGATGATGATTGAGTGTTGCTTGATTTTCCTTCTGTTTATGCTTTTCTCTTACCTTATGGAGTAGATTCCATAGTCTTGGGCTATGGGGGAATCCCCTAGCTAGATTTGGGTAGAAAACCCCAATTCCATAGCCTTGAGTGCTTGATTTGTGAATCCTCTCTACATTGAGCTTCAATTCTCTTGTGAAAGCAAGGGATCTAGAGCTTGTGTTGGTAAGAGTAAGCGAAAGTGGTCTCGATCCCATCACAAGTCTCTAGCATCGAAGGTGACGCGAAAGCTCCCTTGGGTCGAGGTGTAGATTGGAGGGATTTGAGGCGAACAACCTCGATCTCACTAGAATCAAACACTTATTGGTTGAATTGAGGAAGAATATCCAAGTCTAGTTGGGGGAGGAACCCAAAAACCCAAGACCGATCTACCATTTTTGCCAAATCGAAGTACCCAGTCATCGGGCCCGACTTGCACCAACGTCGGTCCCGACCATTTCGATCTCGATCCTACCTCGGACCGAAGTGACCCTGTGTCGGTCCGAGGAGATCTCTTTTGTTTTCCTTCGTTTTGTCTTTATTTTCTCCTATTTTTAGTCTTTTCGGGTACTCTCGACGCACGAACTCCCATGTGTTCGACACCCTACCTCCTTACTACAAGTGAGGTTCGGTTTTATAAATTTAAATTGTGAGACCCTCCGATCCCGGACCGATCAGAATTTTGGCGCCGTTGCCGGGGAGTTCTACTTGTTCGAGGTACCCATCTTTGATTGAGTCTTTGATTTTGGTAGTGATTTGGGTGAGGGACTAGCCCAAACCCCTTGTTTGTTTTGATTCGGTTTTTGTTTGTGTCTTTGGTTGTAGGTGCATGCGAGCTAGTTCTGTCCGAGGAACCGTTGAGCTCGACTTTGTGTGTGACCCGGAGAGTATTCTAAGGCAAGCCCGCAAGAAGAAGAGGATGGCGGACCAAGCCCGAGATGAGGAGTTTGAGAGGATGAGAGCCGACATGGCTCGAATGCAAAATGAGATGGCAAATCGAGATGCCGAGGCCCGTAGAGAGAGGGAGCAAAGGATAAGGTTGGAGGCCCAAATGAACACTCAACCCCGGAATGCTAGACAATACATGCATCCGGAGTTGAAGGTCCCGGAGCCGGCCATCGTCTTGCCGGAGGTGTCAAGGAATTTTGAGATAAAAACTCAATTTATCTCACTCATCAAGAGAGAGAAATTCCAAGGGAGGCCGAATGAGTGCCCGATCGAGCATGTGAAGCAATTCAAGGACCTTTGTGAGACCATTTCCACGGATGATGAGACACTTGAGTATGTGCTACTCAAAGCCTTCAAGTGGTCTTTGGGAGGCAAGGCTTTGCATTGGTTGGAGAGTCAAGCACCTCGATCAATCACATCATGGAGGGCCCTAAATGAAGCATTCTTGATGAAGTTCTTCCCGCCCACCAAGACGACGGAGCTTAGAAGGAAGATTGCTAGTTTCCAACAAGGAGCTCATGAGCCACTTTTCGAGGCGTGGGATAGGTTCAAAGAGATGTTGAGAGCATGTCCGACACATGGCCAACAACCCTATGTCCTTCAAGACATCTTCTTCCAAGGAAACAACACCGCCACGAAGGATAAATTGAACCTCCATACCGATTGTGGGTTCATAGATTTGCCGCCGGAACAAGCATGGGAGTTGTTGGACAAACTCTCGGATTATGAGGCGATGTATGGGGCTAGTAATGTGAGCAAGGAAGCATGAGTCCATGGAGAAGGTCCGAAGAAGCTCTACGATCCCAAAAGTGAAGAGGTGGACAAAGATGTGAAGATCCAATTCTTGGAGGATGAATTGAACAAGATGAGGAGGAAGATGAGTTATGCCCAATAAACCACAAGAGCATGCGAAGAGTGTGGTTCTTTGAAGCATGGAGCACAAGAGTGCCCAAACGAGCGCCAAGTCCAATTGGCCGAGCAAATTGAAGAGGCCAACTATGTTCAAAGGAACTTCGGAGGGAGAACAAACTTCAACAACAATGGAGGAAGGTGGAACCAAGGCCAAGCTAGTGGCTACAACAACAACTTCAACCAAAACGAGCCAAGGGCCCAACCACCACCATACCGACCTCCAGGATTCTATGAGCAAACTCCACAATGGGCGCAAGAGATGAGGGGCGAGTTCAAGGACTTGAAGAATCAATTCACCAATGTGGAGAGAAGAGTTGATGAAATGGGTGCTCAATTCAAAGAGTTTGGTGTGTGGAGAAGGCAAGTGGACAACCAATTTGTTCACATGGCGAATCAACTTCCAAGAGAGGAAGGGAGACTCCCGGGCCGACCCGAGGAGAATCCCCGTGCCCCACAAAACGAAGTTCGAGCCATAGGATTGAGGAGTAGACGGAGTTTGCCCGAGCCACAAGTTCCAAGATCAAGAGAAGAGAGCCGGACCGAGGTTCCCAGCACCTCGGGTCCGACGTACCCAGATGTCGATCCGGAGAATGGAGGAAGTCCCCTGGAGTGGACCGAGGTTGAACCCAACTCGGGCCCGACTTGCCCTGAAGTCGGCCCGACGTGCCCAGAAACTCTCAAACCTGGGACCGATGTCCCTGAAGTCGGTCCCGAGGTACTCCCAACGTCGGTCCAGGGTGAAGTTGTTGAGAAAGATCGATCCAAGGAGGTTGATCCAAGCAAGAAGCAAAGTGGCACTACTCTTCCATATCCTATGAAGAAGCCCAAGGAGATTGTTGAGGGCAAGTTCAAGCGGTTCTTGAAGCTTTTGCAAGGCTTGAACATTACCATTCCATTCACCGATGCTCTAAGTGAGATGCCATCTTATGCTAAGTTCTTGAAGGAAATCTTGAGCAAGAAGAGATCAATTGTTGAGATGCAAGACGAGGTGAAGATATTGGAGCTACCTCAAAAGCTTGGTGATTCCGGAAGATTTGCCATCACCGTAGGGATTGGTTCCCAACAATTCAAAGCTCTTTGTGATTTGGGAGCGAGTATTTCGGTTATGCCCATGAGCATATGGAGAAGGGCTAACCTTGGAGATATGGAGCCGGTCGATATGAGTCTTACCATGGCCGATGGTTCATCAACAAAAGCCACCGGAATTCTTGATGACGTCCCAGTTAGAGTGGGAAGATATTTTGTGCCCGATGATTTCGTGATCTTAGACATGAAAGAGGATCCGATGGAGCCCATTATTCTCGGAAGGCCGTTTCTAGCTACGGCGGGTGCCAAGTTTGACGTGAGGAATGGGAAAGTCACCTTCGAGATTGGCGAGGAGAAAGTGGAGTTCCATTTCAACAAAGCCCTTAATGAACCGGATGCATTGGCAATTTTGAAACTAGAGGAAAATGCCAAGTGCAAGAGGGAGAAGTTGGAGTCCACAAGAGAGGAAGTGCCATTGAGAGACCATGACATGGTCAATGTTCAAATCCAAGATGAGACAAGAGATGGAGATAACCCACCAAATCATGAAGAGTATCCTAATCTATATCCTTTTGATGTGGGAGATTCTTTCATTTGCTTAAATGATTTGAAAGAGGATTTAGGAAATGATTATCTTTGCTTGGATGATTTGCAAGATGAGTTGAGTTATGATATCATTGAGTCTCCTAGAAATTCTTTAGACTTTTGTGGTGTAGGTGATAAAATGCAAGATGAGTTGATGCCAAGCTACACGTTGGAGGAGAAGGATGATGGAGGATATGGATGCCACACTTTCATCAAACACAAATGGTGGCACTTTGGCTATGAGGATTGTGGAGAAGCACATGGCAAGGAGGATCAATTCACCGTTTTTCACCCTCCTTGAAGGGTAGAGGTTAGACTTCAAGCTAATGACGTTAAAGAAGCGCTCCTCGGGAGGCAACCCGGGTTTAGTAGATTCATTTTCGTAGTTTCTAGCTTGTTTCTTTTTGCCTTAGCTTGGATTAGTCCTAATCTCTTCTCTAGCTTGTATTTTGTGGAAATGTGTGTTGTGTGAGCTTCATTAGCATGTGTGGTATTTGTGGAAAAGATGCAAGAACTTGTGGATAGAAGTAACCAAGTCGTGGGAATTTTTAGGAACCAAAATCGGGTAGGACCGAGGTACCCAGTACCTCGGGCCCGAGGTGCCCGACGTCGGTCCAGTTATGCCGACCCATGTTGGACCTTGACTTTATGGAAATTCCTACTATACCCTCTTGACCCACCTTTGTCTTCTTCCCCATTTAAGAGCCCTTTTCCCTTACCTAACATCATCACCCCCATAACTACTTTCCCAAAATACCCAATTCTCTCTCAAAACCCAAATCGATCCCATCTCCCCCACCATAGTCGATCCTCAAAGCAACCTCACCACAAGATCTCGATCCATACCCTAGCATACCCAAGCATTGAACCAAAAGCCAAAAATCCCACCCAAATCCCATAGATCTACATCCTTCTTCTAGATCTAGAAGAGGAAAATTTGAGTTCTAAGAGTTGATTGCTAGAAGTTCTTGTTTTCTTCATATTTGGTATGTATATCTCAATCTCTACTTGATTCCTTGTGAATTTCATGCTTTCATTGCTAGATTTGAGATATGCCATGATTGCGTGAGCTTGAACTTTGAGCATCCATGGTGATTTGCTTGCATTGTGAAATTTGTACCTAATTGTTGCTAAATCCCACTTAGAACTTCGATTGATGATGAGAAATGGTTGATTTTGGATTTTAGGAGCATGATAGTGTGTTGCATGGATGAATCTAGGATGAGAAGTCGGAATGGACTCGGTCCGAGGTACCCAGTACCTCGGGACCGATGTTCAACGTCGGTCCAGCAACTCGGACCGAGGTCCCCAACCTCGGACCCGTCATCTTTTGCATATCGGTCCGACGTTTTTTGAGCTTCTTTTGTGTGAATTTAGGATTTCATGAGCTTGAATGTTGGTTATAGCATGCTATTCATGATATGTCTTGAGGCTTGACCATTGATAAGTGAATCTTAGTTCATACTTGATTGAATTTTGTGGATTGAGTGTGTCAAGTGCAAGTATGGGGTTATCTATTTGCATGATGCGTTGTTTGTGATGGAAGCTTGTGATTTTGTTGTGGTTGTATAGATTTTATCTTGGAGTTCTTTGGTTTTGATTGTGCGTAGGTACCATGTCTACCTGAGCATCTTCTTCAAGGATGGAGAAAGCCACCAAGAAGTCCAAGAAGTCGTCTAAGAGAGTCCAAAGGATGGATGATGTGCGTATTGAGGATGAGGATGATGCTAGAGAGTATGAGCGTCTCATGGGTCTATCTCACCACACCCGGTGGTTAGATTGGGAGTCAATTCAAAAGATGAACATGGATGAGGCTCTTGCTCGGTGCTATAATCACATAGGGCTCAATGTGTTGCTAAGGTGGAACAACACTCACTACCCCGCCTTGACGTCCGAATTCATGGCGACATTCAAGTGCACTTATGAAGGGGTCGAGAGTGAAGGCATGATCTCCTTCCAAATGGGCAACGAGTTGCATGAAGTTTCTCTCCGGAACTTGGCTACCTACTTCGGGTTACCATTTACAAGAGATGAGGCTTATGTTGACAATGAAAAGGTTGACTACCTTCGGAAGTTTTTTGGCCGGAAAGAGCGAGATGAGGAAAGGAGCATCGACTAATGAGATAGCCAATCCACTCTTCCGAGTTATGATCCGAGCCTTGGGTTGTTCTATCTTTGCTAGACATGAATTGAGCAAGCCTATGAAGGAGGAAGCCATGATTCTCTATGAGATGTTGTTTGAGAGTGAGAACCCGATGAACCTCACATGGGAATGGGTGAAGATGGTGAGGGACTTCCAAAGTTCTTCATGGATCTATTTCGGAGGCATGATTACCCGGTTAGCTCACCGTCTTGAGGTGGACTTGTCTACCTACACACCGGCCCCAAATGGTGTGGATTTCATGGACCTCAAGTATTTCAAGAAGGCAAACATTATCAAGGAGAAGCTAGTGACCGGCGCCTCTACTTACTTAGCCCCGCACTCCAACTTCAACAATGTGCACGTTCCCTTGGAGCCTCGACTCTTCGACCTCACTTGTTACTACAATTGGTATCAAGCGTGGGCGGGGAACGTCAATCCTTATGGAGAACCGGAGGGGACACTCGAGGTTAGGAGACGAGCACAACACATCCGATTCACTTCTCCTCAAGCTTCCCCGGACACCGAAGAAGAAGAGCCCAACCGTTATGAGTTTGTAAGGAGAGACGACATGGAGGTGGACGTGCCTAGAGGTGAAGAAGAAGAAGAAGAAGAAGAAGAAGGTGGTTACCAACATTTGCTCACCGACCACGCACCAACTCTCTTGGACCGAGGTGCTTCACAAGTCGGGCTCGATGTTCATCAACGTCGGTCCGACATGTTTTTGCCCGATCCGGTCCCGAGCCACTTCGAGAGGGGCGAGGGAAGTGGAGCACATCAAGCACCACCTAGCTACGGAGGATATGAGGGGTATGCTCAATGGTACGGGCCCGGGATGGTGTTCCCCGAGCCTAACCAATCGGTGGACATGAACTTCTTGGCCACCCAAATGGCGCATCTCCAACTTCAACAATCAAGTATGCTTCAAGAGGCACACCACATCAACCTTCAACAACAACATCCCAACTTCCAACAACAACAACTTTTCCACCACCAAGAAGATTTCCAAGTGCAATTTGAGGAGGTGAACCGCAACATTGCCTACACTAGACGTGAAGTGGAGGACTTAAGGGCGGCCGAGGATCAAAGGTGGACCGTCCAAGCAAGTTTCAATGAATGGATGTCCGGGAATTTCTCATCCCGTGAAGATCAATGGACACCTCCCGTGCCACCACTACAACCGCCAAGCCAAGATCCCTTCAATGATCGAGTGTATGAGCAAGAGCGACACGCCCGGCTCCAAAGGAGACAACGCCGTGGCCACCCTCCGAACTAAGCCTCCACTTGCCATTCAAGAATAAGGAAATTGTGAGCTTTCTCTACTCTTTTTTTTTTACTTTTGAGTTTTGATTTCTTTTGATGAGGACATCAAAATTTTAAGTATGGGGTGGGTTAGTAGCTCATAGTTCCATGTTTAGTGTGTTTGTGTTTTGTTTATGGGATGTTTGCTTTTGGATAGTGGCATGATGTATGAGAATGATGATGTTTGATATGGTTTGAATGGATGAGTTTGTTTTGTGTTTGAAAAATTTTTGAAAAAAATCCTAAAAATTCAAAAATTGTGTTGAAAAGAAGAAAAAGATTTTGTTTTGGACTAGGAATTCCCATCTTAGATGTCCATATGAAGGCTAATGATGATGTGAGCATGTAAAGTCCTTTGCATATTTTTGGATAGTTTAGCCTCTAAATGGATGTTGCTTTTTGATGTGATGTGATATCTTGCATGTTATTATTGAGCACATGAGTTCTTGGATGAGTTATGATGCAACTAAGCTTGAGTGAACCTTGTGAGATGATTTTTGGCCATTTTAGGGATGTTTGTTCATATTGTATATCCCTCATTTTCTTGTGTGATTAGCTCATGCATGCTTAGTAAAACTTGCTATTGAGGTGTTTATCTATTTTCCAAGACCAATATGAGATTTGTTCTATGCTTTGTCACATTGATTTGAACTTTATTTCATTTAGTCACAAAATTTTCCATATCCTACCTTAAAGATAAACCATTGTTTGTAGCCCCGTTTTAGCCTTAGACCTTTGTTTGAAACTCCTCAAAAATATGATTCCTAGCCTATATGACTTGACCCTTATGGGATTGGACTTTAGTGAGAGGTTTTGGAAGAATATTTGGAGAGTTGAGATTCTCTTTGGTGAAGGGAAAGAATGGAGTTATAACCCAAGTGGGTAGTGCATCTTTGTGGAAAGAAAGAAAGAAAAGTTGGAAAAATAGTGGATTGGAAGCAAAAAGCTTAAGTGAAGAAAAAGGGTTCCAACCGAGTTAAAGTGCACATCAGGCCCGACATGTAGTGCAAGTCGATCCTTAGTGTAAAAAGTGTGAAAAATCCAACAAAAAGTTTAGTGAAAAGATGAAGTGGAATGTTTAGTGAAAAGTGGGTTGAGAGAAGAAAAAGAAAAAAATCAAAGTCTTTTGGGATGAGTGAAATTGAAAGTGGAATGATTTGGTGAGTTTGGTGAGAGACTAGAAAGTTCAATCCCCATTGTAAGCACCACAAGACCAAAGTGATTCCCACCTTGAGAAATACCAAAAGCCCCATTACAACCCGGCCGAATGGAACCTCCTTGAGGACCTCCATTGAGCCAAGTTCATATTCTTTGTGTGCATTGTAATAGGCATCTCTAGGTGGAGGAATTGGTGATATTAGCTTCAAATGTAAAGTCTTTACTTGCATGATTTTTGAGTTTGAGTGTTCATTGCTAAGCCTAAACACATGATGAGTGATACACATTTTCTATATCCCTAAAGTGAGGCTTTGTTGCATTAGACTTTATTCCTTGAACACATGATCATGTGTGATGACGTAATCTTGCTAGCATGTCTATCGCTTGTTCTTACTTGATTTTTCATAAGAGGCTTTACTTGAAGATTGTGCTTCGGTCTTGCTTATGTTGTTATTGCTTGAGGACAAGCAAGTTTAAGTATGGGGTATTTTGATGTCTCTCATTTTGGAGGTGTTTTAGTAGTTGATTTCCGTTGTAAATATGTGTTTTTCATTCTCTTCTTTGTTAGTTTTGTTTCCTTCTTAGCTTAGTTCCCGGTTTTCTTCAAGAGTCAGAAACTATGCGAGTTTGTTTGTTTTTGTAGGTAAAATGGCAAGAATGAGGACAATTTCAAGGAGCTAATGAAGGAGCCAAGTCAAGGAGTGCAAGAGCCAAGCCAAGAATGAAGTGGAACCGAAGGAAACCAAGGAAGAAGACAAGGATCGAGGCCCTGGACCGAGATACACCAACTCGGGCCCGAGATCGAGCACCCAGTGAACCGGACCGATGTTCCCAACGTCGGACCCGAGGTCGTTCCGTGTCGGTCCAAGTCGGCATAGGATTGGAATGTTCCCCAAGGCATATTTTTAGCAACTTTCCACATTTTCCCCTTTCTAAATTGGGATTCCTTGGTCCCCAATCCATGAGAGGCTATAAATAGAGGTGATTAGAGAGCATTAAGGGAATGTTTGGATAGACCACACTCAAATCACTCTCTAAAGGCTCAAGGAAGACTTGGAGAGCAAGGAGAAGAAGGGAGAAGGAAGAGAAGGAGAGATCGGTGGAGAAGAGAGGCAGAATTGTGAGTTTTGTACTTTGTTTTTCTTTGATCTAGTAGAATTGTGACTTGGATTTTGTAGACACTTTGGATTTGAATGCAATTGGAGTTTGATTTGATGATGATGATTGAGTGTTGCTTGATTTTCCTTTTGTTTATGCTTTTCTCTTACCTTATGGAGTAGATTCTATAGTCTTGGGCTATGGGGGAATCCCCTAGCTAGATTTGGGTAGAAAACCCCAATTCCATAGCCTTGAGTGCTTGATTTGTGAATCCTCTCTACATTGAGCTTCAATTCTCTTGTGAAAGCAAGGGATCTAGAGCTTGTGTTTGGTAAGAGTAAGCGAAAGTGGTCTCGATCCCATCACAAGTCTCTACCATCGAAGGTGACGCGAAAGCTCCCTTGGGTCGAGGTGTAGATTGGAGGGATTTGAGGCGAACAACCTCGATCTCACTAGAATCAAACACTTATTGGTTGAATTGAGGAAGAATATCCAAGTCTAGTTGGGGGAGGAACCCAAAAACCCAAGACCGATCTACCATTTTTGCCAAATCGAAGTACCCAGTCATCGGGCCCGACTTGCACCAACGTCGGTCCCGACCATTTCGATCTCGATCCTACCTCGGACCGAAGTGACCTTGTGTCGGTCCGAGGAGATCTCTTTTGTTTTCCTTCGTTTTGTCTTTATTTTCTCCTCTTTTTAGTCTTTTCGGGTACTCTCGACGCACGAACTCCCGAGTGTTCGACACCCTAACTCTTTACTACAAGTGAGGTTCGGTTTTATAAATTTAAATTGTGAGACCCTCCGATTCCGGACCGATCATTAACCGGAGCAATGAGTCCCATGGCGGTGGACTTCCATATTGTGTAAGGTATGACACCAGTACTTGCTCCGAGATCACACAAGACTTGAAACTTCCGAGACCCAACACCAATGGTTATAACAAACCTTCCCGGGTCTCCTAGCTTTTGAGGTAGCTCCAAAATCTTCACCTCATCTTGCATCTCCACTATAGACCTCTTCTTGCTCAAGATTTCCCTCAAGAACTTAGCATAGGAAGACATCTCATTTAAAGCATCGGTAAATGGGATTGTGATGTTTAACCCTTGCAAAAGCTTGAGGAATCTTTTGAACTTGCCCTCAACGACATCTTTGGGCTTCTTCGACGGGTAAGGAAGAGTTGTTCCGCATTGAATCTTGCTCCGATCGACCTCTCTAGACTGGTTTGACTCGTGCACAACATCCTTTGTATGGACCGACGTGGGCATCAAGTCGGGCCCGATATGACATTCCTCGGTCTGGGGGCAGAGCACTGGCTGGGTGAAGTCTCTCATTTTGGTGGTCTTTTAGTGGTTAATTTCCCTTGTAAATATGTGTCTTTTGTTCCTTTTCTTGTTAGTTTTGTTCCTTTTTAGCTTAGATTCCGATTTTCTACGAGATTTGGAGACTATGCGAATTTGTTGCATTTTGTAGGTAGTTTGGCATGATTTGAGGAGGTTTTGAAAGGAGTCCCCAAGGAGGAGCAAGGCATGAGCACAAAGGAGCGGAAGAGCCGAGCGATCAATGAAGAGGAGCTCAAGAAAAGCCAAGAAGAAGAGTGGACCGACGCCAGGACCGAGTTGCCCAGCAACTCGGGCCCGAGATCGACTCCAGGACATCGGACCGAGGTGCCAGCACATCGGGCCCGAGGTACACGCACATCGGTCCAAGTCGGCGGAATTGTGGATTGGGCACCAAGGCATACAAATGTGATCTACCACTTTTGCCCCTCTTCTATTTTGGGTATTCTTGGCCCCTAATTAAAAGGAGAGAAGACATTTATAGGATTATCAATCATTACACACATCTAATCACTCTCAAAGGCGCAGGAAGACTTAGAGAGCAAGGAGAAGGAAGAGAAGGAAAAAGGAGAGGAAATTCGGTGGAGAAGGAGTAGATCTAGGGAAGAATTTGTGAGTTTGTTCTTGTTTTGATTTGCAATATGTGGATTTGGGTTTGGATCTTGTGAATTCCCTTTGATTTGAATGAAATTTGGCTTTGCCTTGATTTGGATGATTGAGATTTGTTTGCCTTGTGATTTGATTGCTTGTTACTCTAGCCTTATGGAGTAGATTTCATTGGTCTTGGGCTATGGGGGAAACCTCTAGCTAGGTTTGGGTTTGAACCCCCAATTAGCCTTGAGTGCTTGATCTAGGAATCCACTCTACATAGAGCTACAATTCCTCCGCGAAAGCAAGGAATCAAGGGCTTGTGATTGGCAAGAGTGAACGGAAGGAATCAATTGCCAATCACTTGAACTTGCATTGAAAGGGAAGTCGATTTCCCTAGGGTCGATGTGTAGAGTGGCGGGATCGAAGGCGAACCACCTCGATCCTACGAGGATCAACCCTTATTGGCTGAATTGGGGTGGAATTACCCACATCTAGCTAGTGAAGGAACCCAAAAACCCAAGACCTATCTCTCCATTTTTGCCTAGTTCGACATCCCCAGATCTCGGGCCCGACTTACAACAGTGTCGGTCCCATGCAATTCTTCGTCGATCCATCTCGGGCCCGAAGTGGCCATGTCGGTCCCGAGTGGTTTCCTTTGATTTTCCTTGTTTTTAGCCTTTCTTTCCCCTTTTTAAGTCTTTTTGGTGCACTCAACGAACGAACTCCCGAGTGTTCGACACCCTACCTTGTACTTCAACTAGGTTCAGTTATAAATTTAAATTTTGAGACCCTCCGATCCGGACTGATCAGGATTTTGGCGCCGTTGCCGGGGAGTTCTTATTGCTTGAGGCACCTCTTTTGTTGAGTCTTTTCTTTTGTAGTGATTTGGGTGAGGGATTAGCCCAAACCCCTTGTTTGTTTTGATTTGGTTTTGTTTGTGTCTTTGCTTATAGGTGTATGCGATTTTGTGAGTGATCTGGAGAGCATCATCAAACAAGCTCGAAAGAAGAAGAGAATGGAGAACCAAGTACAACATGATGATGAGGTTGCTAGGATGAGGGCCGACATGGCTCGTATGCAACTTGAGATGGAAAACCGGGATGCCGAAATGAGGAGAGAGCGTGAGCAAAGATTGAGGTTGGAGGCTCAACTCAACACCCAACCCCGGAATGCACGCCAATACATGCATCCGGAGTTGAAGGTGCCGGAGCCGGCCATTGTCTTACCGGAGGTTTCAAAGAACTTCGAGATCAAGACTCAATTCATATCACTTATCAAGAGGGACCAATTCGAGGGCGACCTCATGAGTGCCTGATTGAGCATGTGAAGAGGTTCAAGGATATGTGTGAGACTATCTCGACGGATGAAGAGACGCTAGAGTATGTGCTACTCAAAGCTTTCAAATGGTCGCTAGTGGGCAAGGCAGCACATTGGCTCGAGAGCCAAGCTCCTAGGTCGATCACGACATGGCGGGCTCTCAACGAGGCGTTCTTGATGAAGTTCTTCCCACCAACAAAAACATCGGAGCTTAGGAGGAAGATAGGAAGTTTCCAACAAGGATCAAACGAGCCACTCTTTGAGGCTTGGGATCGGTTCAAGGAGATGTTGAGGCAATGTCCAACACATGGGCAACAACCATATGTTCTCTAAGACATCTTTTTCCAAGGAATCAACCCCGCCACCAAGGACAAGTTGAATCTCCACACTGATTGTGGGTTTATCGACTTGCCCCCGGAGCAAGCTTGGGAGTTACTTGATAAACTCTCCGACTATGAAGCTATGTACGGGGTGAGCCAAGCAAACAAGGAGGCAAGAGTCCAAGGAGATGGTACAAGGAGGCTCTATGATCCGAAGAGTGAGGAGATTGACAAGGACGTGAGACTCCAATTCCTTGAGAGTGAGGTGACCAAGTTGAGGAGGCAAGTGAATCATTTCAAGCAAACCACAAGAGCATGTGAAGAATGTGGATCTCTCAAGCATGTTGCACAAGAGTGTCCCAACGAGAGCCAAGTTCGCTTGGCCGAGCAAATTGAGGAGGCACACTTTGTTCAAAGGAATTTCGGAGGGAGAAACAACTTCAACAACGGAGGCAACTTCAATAATGGAGGAAATGGACGGTGGAATCAAGACCAAGCTAATGTCTACAACAACAACTACAACCAAAATGAGCCAAGGGCCCAACCACCACCATACCGACCCCCGGGGTTCAATGAGCCAACTCCTCAATGGGCGAGAGAGATGAAGGATGATCTCAAAGATGTGAAAACTCGAGTCGATGGTATAAGCACTCAAGTCAATGAGTTGTGTGTTTGGAGAAGGCACGCCGACAACCAATTTGCCGAACTTTTTACTCGACTTCCTAGAGAAGATGGGAGACTCCTGGGCCGACCCGAGGAGAATCCCCGTGCCCCACAACACAAAAATGAAGTCCGAGCTATTGGGTTGAGGAGTGGTCAGAGCCTACCCGAGCCACATGTGTCAAGACCAAGAGAAGAGAGTCGGACTGAGTTACCCAGCAACTCGGGACCGACGTGCCAAGACATCGAGCCAGGAGTCAGAGGAGGTCCCCTGCCTAGGACCAAGGAAGAGAGGGTATCGGGCCCGACATGCCCTGACGTCGGTCCGACACCCCAGTTGATGTCTCTTGTTTTGGTGGTGTTTTAGTAGTTGATTTCCTTTGTAAATATGTGTTTTTCATTCTCTTCTTTGTTAGTTTTGTTCCCTTTTTAGCCTAGTTCCCGGTTTTCTTCAAGAGTCGGAAGCTATGCGAGTTTGTTTGTCTTTGTAGGTAAAATGGCAAGAATGAGGACAATTTAGAGGAGCTAAGGAAGGAGCCAAGTCAAGGAATGCAAGAGCCAAGCTAAGAATGAAGTGGAACCAAAGGAAACCAAGGAAGAAGACAAGGATCGAGGCCCAGGACCGAGATACACCAAGTCGGGCCCGAGATCGAGCACCCAGTGAACCGGACCGACGTTCTCCAAAGTCGGGCCCGAGGTAGTTCCGTGTCGGTCCAAGTCGGCATTGGATTGGATTGTTCCCTAAGGCATATTTTTAGCAACTTTCCACATTTGCCCCTTTCTAAATTGGGATTCCAAGGAGAAGGTTAAGAGAGGTGATTAGTGATCACTTGGAGGTGTGAAGTGTAAGGGGGACGAGTGGCACACACAACACCACACCAAATTCACTCTCAAAGGCTCAAGGAAGACTTGGAGAGCAAGGAGAAGAGAAGAGAAGGAAGAGAAGGACAGATCGGTGGAGACATGAGGAGGAATTGTGAGTTTTGTACTTTGTTTTGCTTTGATCTAGTAGAATTGAGACTTGAATTTTGTAGACACTTTGGATTTGAATGCAATTGGAGTTTGATTGGATGTTAATGATTGAGTTTTGCTTGATTTCCATTTTGATTGTGCTTTTCTCTTACCATATGGAGTAGATTCCATAGTCTTGGGCTATGGGGGAATCCCCTAGCTAGATTTGGGTGTGAAACCCCAATTCCATAGCCTTGAGTGCTTGATTTGTGAATCCTCTCTACATTGAGCTTCAATCTCTTGTGAAAGCAAGGGATCTAGGGCTTGTGTTTGGTAAGAGTAAGCGAGAGCATCTCGATCCCATCACAAGTCTCTAGCATCGAAGGTGAAGCGAAAGCTCCCTCGGGTCGAGGTGTAGATTGGAGGGATTCGGGGCGAACAACCTCAATCTCACTAGAATCAAACACTTATTGGTTGAATTGAGGAAGAATATCCAAGTCTAGTTGGGGGAGGAACCCAAAAACCCAAGACCGATCTACTTTTTGAACAAGACCGAGATACCCAGTACATCGGGCCCGACTTGCACCACGTCGGTCCCGACCAACTCGACCTCGATCCAACCTCGGACCGAAGTGACTTTGTGTCGGTCCAAGGAGATCTCTTTTGTTTTCCTTCGTTTTGTCTTTATTTTCTCCTCTTTTTAGTCTTTTCGGGTACTCTCGACGCACGAACTCCCGTGTGTTCGACACCCTACCTCTTTACTACAATTTGAGGTTCAGTTTTATAAATTTAAATTATGAGACCCTCCGATCCCGGACCGATCAGAATTTTGGCGCCGTTGCCGGGGAGTTCTACTTGTTCGAGGTACCCATCTTTGTTGAGTCTTTGTTTTTTGGTAGTGATTTGGGTGAGGGACTAGCCCAAACCCCTTGTTTGTTTTGATTCGGTTTTTGTTTGTGTCTTTGGTTGTAGGTTCATGCGAGCTAGTTCCGTCCAAGGAACCCTTGAGCTCGATTTTGTGTGTGACCCGGAGAGTATTCTAAGGCAAGCCCGCAAGAAGAAGAGGATGGCGGACCAAGCCCGAGATGAGGAGTTTGAGAGGATGAGAGCCGACATGTCTCGTTTGCAAATTGAAATGGCAAACCGAGATGCCGAGGCCCGTAGAGAGAGGGAGCAAAGGATAAGGTTGGAGGCCCAAATCAACACTCAACCCCGGAATGCTAGACAATACATGCATCCGGAGTTGAAGGTTCCAGAGCCGGCCATTTTCTTGCCGGAGGTGTCAAGGAATTTTGAGATAAAAACTCAATTTATCTCACTCATCAAGAGAGAGCAATTCCAAGGAAGGCCGAATGAGTGTCCGATCGAGCATGTGAAGCAATTCAAAGACCTTTGTGAGACCATTTCCACGGATAATGAGACACTTGAGTATGTGCTACTCAAAGTCTTCAAGTGGTCTTTGGGAGGCAAGGCTTTGCATTGGTTGGAGAGTCAAGCACCTCGATTCATCACATCATGGAGGGCCCTAAATGAAGCATTCTTGATGAAATTCTTCCCGCCCACCAAGACGACGGAGCTTAGAAGGAAGATTGCTAGTTTCCAACAAGGAGCCCATGAGCCACTCTTCGAGGCGTGGGATAGGTTCAAAGAGATGTTGAGGGCGTGTCCGACACATGGTCAACAACCCTATGTCCTTCAAGACATCTTCTTCCAAGGAATCAACACCGCCACAAAGGATAAATTGAACCTTCATACCGATTGTGGGTTCATTGACTTGCCGCCGGAACAAGCATGGGAGTTGTTGGACAAACTCTCGGATTATGAGGCGATGTATGGGGTTAGCAACGTGAGCAAGGAAGCAAGAGTCCATGGAGAAGGTCCGAAGAGGCTCTACGATCCCAAAGGTGAAGAGGTGGACAAAGATGTGAAGATCCAATTCTTGGAGGATGAATTGAACAAGATGAGGAGGAAGATGGGTCATATCCAACAAACCACAAGAGCATGTGAAGAGTCTGGTTTCTTGAAGCATGGAGCGCAAGAGTGCCCAAATGAGCGCCAAGTCCGGTTGGCGGAACAAATTGAGGAGGCTCATTATGTCCAAAGAAATTTCGGAGGAAGATCCAATTTCAACAATGGAGGAAGGTGGAATCAAGGGCAAGCTAGTGGCTACAACAACAACTTTAACCAAAACGAGCCAAGGGCCCAACCACCACCATACCGACCTCCGGGGTTCTATGAGCAAACACCTCAATGGGCTCAAGACTTGAAGGATCGATTCACCGACGTGGATAGAAGAGTTGATGAGATGGGTGCTCAATTCAAAGAGTTTGGTGTTCGGAGAAGGCAAGTGGACAACCAATTTTTCACATGGCGAATCAACTTCCAAGAGAGGAAGGGAGACTCCCGGGCCGACCCGAGGAGAATCCTCGTGCCCCACAACAACAAAACGAAGTTCGAGCCATAGGATTAAGGAGTGGACGGAGTTTGCCCGAGCCACAAGTTCCAAGATCAAGAGAAGAGAGTCGGACCGAGGTTCCCAGCAACTCGGGCCCGACGAGCCCAGATGTCGATCCAGTAGATAGAGGAAGCCCCCTGGAGAGGACCAAGGTTGAACCAAACTCGGGCCCGACGTGTCCTGAAGTCGGCCTGACGTGCCCAGAAGTTCTTTGCCCTGGGACCGATGTCCCTGAAGTCGGTCCCGAGGTGCCTCCAACGTCGATCCAGGGTGGAAATGCTGAGAAAGATCGATCCAAGGAGGTTGATCCAAGCAAGAAGCAAAGTGGCATTACTCTTCCATATCTTATGAAGAAGCCCAAGGAGATTGTTGAGGGCAAGTTCAAGTGGTTCTTGAAGCTTTTGCAAGGCTTGAACATCACCATCCCTTTCACCGATTCTCTAAGTGAGATGCCATCTTATGCAAAGTTCTTAAAGGAAATCCTGAGCAAGAAGAGGTCGATTGTTGAGATGCAAGATGAGGTGAAGATCTTGGAGCTACCTCAAAAGCTTGGTGATCCCGGAAGATTTGCCATCACCGTAGGGATTGGATCCCAAAACTTCAATGCTCATTGTGAATTGGGAGCAAGTATTTCGGTTATGCCCATGAGCATATGGAGAAGGGCTAACCTCGAAGATATGGAGCCGGTTGCTATGAGTCTTACCATGGCCGATGGTTCATCAACAAAGGCCACCGGAATTCTTGATGACGTCCCGGTTAGAGTGGGAAGATATTTTGTGCCCGATGATTTCGTGATCTTAGACATGAAAGAAGATCCGATGGTGCCCATTATTCTCGGTAGGCCGTTTCTAGCCACGGCGGGTGCCAAGTTTGATGTGAGGAATGGGAAAGTCACCTTCGAGATTGGCGAGGAGAAAGTGGAGTTTCATTTCAACGAAGCCCTTAATGAACCGGACGCATTGGCGATTTTGAAACTAGAGGAAAATGCCGAATGCAAGAGGGAGAAGTTGGAATCCACAAGAGAGGAAATACCATTGAGAGACCATGACATGGTCGATGTTCAAATCCATGATGAGACAACAAAAGGAGATAGCCCACCAAATCATGAAGAGTATCCTAATCTATATCCTTTTGATGTGGGAGATTCTTTCATTTGCTTAGATGATTTGAAAGAGGACCTAGGAGATGATTATCTTTGCTTGGATGATTTGCAAGATGAGTTGAGTTATGATGTCATTGAGTCTCCTAGAAATTCTTTAGACTTTTGTGATGTAGGTGATAAAGAGCAAGATGAGGCGATGCAAGAGATGCCAAACTACACTTTGGAGGAGAAGGATGATGGAGAATTTGGATGCCACACTTTCATCAAACACAAATGGTGGCACTTTGGTTATGAGGATTGCGGAGAAGTACATGGCTAATGAAGGGTAGAGGTTAGACGTCAAGCTAATGACGTTAAAGAAGCGCTCCTCGGGAGGCAACCCGGGTTTAGTAGATTCATTTTCGTAGTTTCTAGCTTGTTTCTTTTTGCCTTAGCTTAGATTAGTCCTAATCTCTTCTCTAGCTTGTATTTTGTGGAAATGTGTGTTGTGTGAGCTTCATTAGCATGTGTGGTATTTGAGGAAATGATGCAAGAACTTGTGGATAGAAGTAACAAGTCGTGGGATTTTTAGGAAGCCAAAATCGGGTAGGACCGAGGTACCCAGTACCTCGGGCCCGAGGTGCCCGACGTCGGTCCAGTTATGCCGACCCATGTTGGACCTTGACTTTGTGGAAATTCCTACTATACCCCCTTGACCCACCTTTGTCTTCTTCCCCATTTAAGAGCCTTTTCCCTTACCTAACATCATCACCCCCATAACTACTTTCCCAAAATACCCAATTCTCTCTCAAACCCCAAATCGATCCCATCTCCCCCACCATACTCGATCCTCAAAGCAACCTCACCACAAGATCTCGATCCAAACCCTAGCATACCCAAGCATTGAACCAAAAGCCAAAAACCCCACCTAAATCCCATAGATCTACATCCTTCTTCTAGATCTAGTAGAGGAAATTTGAGTTCTAAGAGTTGATTGCTAGAAGTTCTTAATTTCTTCATATTTGGTATGTAAATCTCAATCTCTACTTGATTCTTTGTGAATTTCATGTTTTCATTGCTAGATTTGAGATATGCCATGATTGAGTGAGCTTGGACTTTGAGCATCCATGGTGATTTGCATGCATTGTGAAATTTGTGCTTAATAGTTGCTAAATCCCACTCAGAACTTCGATTGATGTTGAGAAATGGTAGATTTTGGATTTTAGGAGCATGATAGTGTGTTGTATGGGTGTTTCAAAGTAAAGAAGGCGGAAAGGACTCGGTCCGAGGTACCCAGTACCTCGGGACCGATGTTGAAAGTCGGTCCAAGATTTGGACCGAGGTCCCCAACCTCGGACCCGACGTCCCTTGTTGATCGGTCCAAAGTTTTTCGAGCTTCTCTTGTGTGAATTTAGGATTTCATGAGCTTGAATGTTGGTTATAGCATGTTTATCATGATATGTCTTGAGGCTTGACCATTGATATGTGAATCTTAGTTCATGCATGATTGAATTTTGTGGATTGAGTGTGTTAAGTGCAAGTATGGGGTTACCTCTTTGCATGATGAGTTATTTGTGATGGAAACTTGTGCTCTTGTTGTGATTGTATAGATTTTATCTTGGAGTTCTTTGGTTTTGATTGTGTGTAGGTACCATGTCTACCCGAGCATCTTCTTCAAGGATGGAGAAAGCAACCAAGAAGTCCAAGAAGTCGTCCAAGCGAGTCCAAAGGATGGATGATGTGCGTATTGAGGATGAGGATGATGCTAGAGAGTATGCGCGTCTTATGGGTCTATCTCACCACACCCGGCGGTTAGATTGGGAGTCCATTAGAAAGATGTGCATGGAGGAGGCTCTTACTCGGTGCTACGCCAACATTGGGCTCAATGTGTTGCTAAGGTGGAACAACACTCATTATCCCGCCTTGACGTCCGAGTTCATGGCAACGTTTAAATGCACATATGAGGGACCCGAGAGTGAAGGCATGATCTCCTTCCAAATGGGCAACGAATTGCAAGAACTCTCTCTCCGGAATTTGGCTACCTACCTTGGGTTCCCATTTCCAAGAGATGAGGCCTATGTTGACAATGAGAAGGTGGATTATCTTTGGAGGTTCATACCCGGAAGAAGTGAGATGAGGAAGGGCGCATCAACAAATGAGATAGCCAACCCACTCTTCCGAGTCATGATCCGAGCCTTGGGTTGTTCTATCTTTGCAAGGCACGAATTGAGTAAACCAATGAAGGAGGAGGCCATGATTCTCTACGAGATGTTGTTTGAGAATGAGAAGCCGATGAACCTCACATGGGAATGGGTGAAGATGGTGAGGGACTTCCAAAGTTCTTCATGGATCTATTTTGGCGGCATGATTGCCCGATTAGCTCACCGTCTTGAGGTAGACTTGTCTACCTACACACCGGCTCCTAATGGCGTGGAGTTCATGGACCTCAAGTACTTCAAAAAGGCCAACATTATCAAGGAGAAGCAAGTGACCGGCGCCACCACCTACCTAGCCCCACACTCCAACTTCAACAATGTGCACATCCCTTTAAGGCCTCGACTCTTCGACCTCACTTGTTACTACAATTGGTATCAAGTGTGGGCGGGGAATGTCAATCCTTATGGAGAGCCGGAGGGGACACTTGAGGTTAGAAGACGAGCACAACACATTCGTTTCACTACTCCTCAAGCTTCCCCGGACACCGAAGAAGAGGAGCCCAACCAATATGAGATCGTGAGGAGAGATGACATGGATGTGGACTTGCCTAGAGGTGAAGAAGAAGAAGAAGAAGAAGGTGGTTACCAAAATTTGCTCACCGACCACGCACCAACACTCTTGGACCGAGGAGCAAGCAACGTCGGGCCCGACATCCATCAACGTCGGTCCGATGCATACTTGCCCGATCCGGTCCCGAGCCACTTCGAGAGGGGTGAGGGAAGTGGAGCACATCAAGCACCACCTAGCTATGGAGGATATGAGGGGTATGCCCAATGGTACGGCCCCGGAATGGTGTTCCCCGAGCCAAACCAATCGGTGGACATGAACTTCTTGGCCAACTAAATGGCACATCTCCAACTTCAACAATCAACTTTGCTTCAAGAGGCGCACCAAATCAACCTTCAACAACAACAACTTTTCCACCACCAAGAAGAATTCCAAGAGCGATTTGATGAGGTGAACCGCAACATGGCCTACATGAGACGTGATGTGGATGACTTGAGGGCGGCCGAGGATCAAAGGTGGACCGTCAAAGAAAGTTTCAATGAGTGGATGTCCGGGAATTTCTCTTCCCGTGAAGATCAATGGACACCTCCCGCCCCACCAATCCAACCGCCAAGCCAAGACCCCTTCAATGATCAAGTGTACGAGCGAGAGCGACACGCCCGGCTCCAAAGGAGACAACGCCGTGGCCACCCCCCGTACTAAGCCTCAAATGCCATTCAAGAATAAGGAAATTGTGTGCTTTCTCTACTCTTTTCTTTACTTTTGAGTTTTGATGAGGACATCAAAATTTTAAGTATGGGGTGGGTTAGTAGCTCATTAGTTCCATGTGTAGTTTCTTGTTTCTTGTTTATGGGATGTTTCATTTTGGATAGTGGCATGATGTATGAGAATGATGATTGAATTTGATATGGTAAGAATGGATGAGTTTGTTTGTTTGTGTTTGAGAAAAATTTTGCAAAAATCCATAAAAATTCGAAAATTTCGTGTGAAAAAAAAGACAAAAAAGATTTTGTTTTGGACTAGGGATTCCCATCTTAGATGTCCAAAGAAGGCTAATGATGATGTGAGCATGTAAAATCCTTTACATATTTTTGGATAGTTTAGCCTCTAAATGGATGTTGCTTTTGATGTGATATGATATCTTGCATGTTTTTATTGAGCACATGAGTTCTAGGATGAGTTTTGATGCAACTAAGCTAGAGTGAACCTTGTGAGATGATTTTTGGCCATTTTAGGGATGCTTGTTCATATTGCATATCCCTCATTTTCTTGTGAGATTTAGCTCATGCATGCTTAGTAAAACTTGCTATTGAGGTGTTTATCTATTTTCCAAGGCCAATATGAGATTTGTTCTATGCATTGTCACATTGATTTGAACTTTGTTTCATTTAGTCACAAAATGTTCCATATCCTACCTTGAAGATAAACCGTTGTTTGTAGCCCCGTTTTAGCCTTAGACCTTTGTTTGAAACTCCTCAAAAATATGATTCCTAGCCTATATGACTTGACCCTTATGGGATTGGACTTTAGTGAGAGGTTTTGGAAGAGTATTTGGAGAGTTGTCTCTTTGGTGAAGGGCAAGAAATGGAGTTATAAACCAAGTGGGTAGTGCATCTTTGTTGTAAAGAAAGGAAGAAAAGTTGGAAAAAAATAGTGGATTGAAAGCAAAGTGCTTAAGTGTAGAAAAAGGGCACCGACCGAGTTCAAGTGCACATCGGGCCCAAGTTGTGTTGCAAGTCGATCCTATGTGAAAAAAGTGTGAAAAAAATCCAACAAAAAGTGTAGTGCAAAGATGAAGTGGAATGTTTAGTGAAAGAGTGGGTGGAAAAGAAGTGAAAAGAAGAGAAGAAAAAAAAATCAATCAAAGTCTTTTGGGTGAGTAAAGTTGAAAGTGGAATAATTCGGTGAAGTTGGTGAGAGACTAGAAAGTTTAATCCCCATTATAAGCACCACAAGACCAAAGTGGTTCCCACCTTAAGAAATATCAAAAGCCCCATTACAACCCGGCCGAATGGAACCACTTTGAGGACCTCCATTGAGCCAAGTTCATACTCTTTGTGTGCATTGTAATAGGCATCTCTAGATGGAGGAATTGGTGATATTAGCTTCAATGGTAAAGCCTTTACTTGCATGTTTGTTGAGTTTGAGTGTTCATTACTATACCTAAACACATTATGAGTGATACACATTTTATATATCCCTAAAGTGAGGCTTGGTTGCATTAGACTTTATTCCTTGAACGCTTGATCATGTGTGATGATATAATCTTGCTAGCATGTCTATCACTTATGCTTACTAGATTTTTCATATGAGGCTTTACTTGAAGATTGTGCTTCGGTCTTGCTTATATTGTTATTGCTTGAGGACAAGCAAGTTTAAGTATGGGGTATTCTGATGTCTCTTGTTTAGGTGGTGTTTTAGTAGTTGATTTCCTTTGTAAATATGTGTTTTTCATTCTCTTCTTTGTTAGTTTTGTTCCCTTTTTAGCCTAGTTCCCGGTTTTCTTCAAGAGTCGGAAGCTATGCGAGTTTGTTTGTCTTTGTAGGTAAAATGGCAAGAATGAGGACAATTTAGAGGAGCTAAGAAAGGAGCCAAGTCAAGGAATGCAAGAGCCAAGCTAAGAATGAAGTGGAACCAAAGGAAACCAAGGAAGAAGACAAGGATCGAGGCCCAGGACCGACATACACCAAGTCGGGCCCGAGATCGAGTACCCAGTGAACCGGACCGACGTTCTCCAAAGTCGGGCCCGAGGTAGTCCCATGTCGGTCCAAGTCGGCATTGGATTGGATTGTTCCCCAAGGCATATTTTTAGCAACTTTCCACATTTGCCCCTTTCTAAATTGGGATTCCTTGGTCCCCAATCCAAGGAGAAGGTTAAGAGAGGTGATTAGTGATCACTTGGAGGTGTGAAGTGTAAGGGGGACGAGTGGCACACACAACACCACACCAAATTCACTCTCAAAGGCTCAAGGAAGACTTGGAGAGCAAGGAGAAGAGAAGAGAAGGAAGAGAAGGAGAGATCGGTGGAGCAGAGAGGAGGAATTGTGAGTTTTGTACTTTGTTTTGCTTTGATCTAGTAGAATTGAGACTTGGATTTTGTAGACACTTTGGATTTGAATGCAATTGGAGTTTGATTGGATGTTAATGATTGAGTTTTGCTTGATTTCCATTTTGATTGTGCTTTTCTCTTACCATATGGAGTAGATTCCATAGTCTTGGGCTATGGGGGAATCCCCTAGCTAGATTTGGGTGTGAAACCCCAATTCCATAGCCTTGAGTGCTTGATTTGTGAATCCTCTCTACATTGAGCTTCAATCTCTTGTCAAAGCAAGGGATCTAGGGCTTGTATTTGGTAAGAGTAAGCGAGAGCATCTCGATCCCATCACAAGTCTCTAGCATCGAAGGTGAAGCGAAAGCTCCCTCGGGTCGAGGTGTAGATTGGAGGGATTCGGGGCGAACAACCTCGATCTCACTAGAATCAAACACTTATTGGTTGAATTGAGGAAGAATATCCAAGTCTAGTTGGGGGAGGAACCCAAAAACCCAAGACCGATCTACTTTTTGAACAAGACCGAGATACCCAGTACATTGGGCCCGACTTGCACCACGTCGGTCCCGACCAACTCGACCTCGATCCAACCTCGGACCGAAGTGACTTTGTGTCGGTCCGAGGAGATCTCTTTTGTTTTCCTTCGTATTGTCTTTATTTTCTCCTCTTTTTAGTCTTTTCGGGTACTCTCGACGCACGAACTCCCGTGTGTTCGACACCCTACCTTTTTACTACAATTTGAGGTTCGGTTTTATAAATTTAAATTGTGAGAGCCTCCGATCCCGGACCGATCACCAGTCATTGCTCTACCCCCAGACCGAGGACCAGAACATCGGGCCCGACGTGGAGCCAACATCGGTCCGAGCAGAGAATGATGTGAGTGAGCCAAACCGGTCCAAGGAGGTCAATCCTAACAAGAATCAAGGCGGCACAACTCTTCCTTACCCATCAAAGAAGCCCAAGGATGTTGTAGAGGGCAAGTTCAAGAGGTTCTTAAAGCTTTTGCAAGGGTTGAACATAACAATACCATTCACCGATGCTTTGGAAGAGATGCCTTCATATGCAAAGTTTTTGAGAGAGATCTTGAGCAATAAGAGGTCCATAGTAGAGATGCAAGATGAGGTGAAGATTTTGGAGCTACCTCAAAAGTTGGGAGATCCGGGGAGATTTGCTATAACCGTTGGCGTAGGATCCCAACGTTTCCAAGCTCTATGTGACTTAGGAGCAAGCGTGTCGGTTATGCCCATGAGTATTTGGGAGAGGGCTAACCTTGGTGAGATTGAGCCGGTTGACATGCCTCTTACGATGGCCGACGGCTCTACCACAAAAGCCACGGGACTTTTGGATGATGTCCTGGTTAGAGTGGGGAAGTACTTCGTCCCCGACGACTTTGTGATTCTAGATATGAAGGAAGATCCTTTGGTTCCTATCACTCTAGGGAGGCCGTTATTGGCGACGGCGGGAGCAAAATTTGATGTGAAGAATGGAAAGGTTTCCTTTGAGATCGGAGAAGACAAGGTTGAGTTTCACTTCAACAAAGCCTTAAATGAGCCGGATGCTTTGGCAATTTTGAAGTTGGAAGAGAATGCCAAGAGGAAAAGAGAGGAAGTGGAAGCCACAAAAGAGGAAGCACCTTTGAGGAGCAACGAAAGGATCAATGCCCAAGTTCAAGAGAGAGAGTTAGTGGATCAATTTGAGCATCAAGAAGAGTCAAGAAGCAATGATAGTCCAAGGAGCAAAGAAGAGTATCCTTCTTCATATCCTTTTGATGTTGGAGATTCTTATATTTGCTTGAGTGATCTAAAAGAGGATTTAGGAGACAGTTATATATGCTTGAGTGATTTGAAAGAAGATGTGAGTTATGATGTTATTGAATCTCCTAGAAATTCTTTAGATGTTTGTGATATAGGGAAGAAGGACCAAGATGAGGCAATGCAAGAGGTGCAAGCCTATGCATTGGAGGAGAAAGGTGAAAGAGAGTTGGAGGGCCATGCCTACATCAACCACAAGTGGTGGTTCTACGGCTATGAAGGGAATGGCAATGGACATGACTATGGTGACCAATTCACCATCTTCCATCCACAATGATGGTTGAGGTTAGAACTCAAGCTAATGACTTAAAAAGAGCGCTTCTCGGGAGGCAACCCGAGCCTAGTAGGTTTATTTTCGTAATTTTAGTTTGGTTTTCTTAGCTTAGCTTAGACTTTCTCTAATCTTTCCCTAGCATGTATTTTGGTGGATTAGTGGTGTTATTTGTGCTTCATGATTGAGTAGAGGTAATGGTAAAAATAATAAAAGGATTTATGGGAAAAGAAGTAGCATAGATGGAGTAATTTTGGTGGTCGGATAAAACCGGGTCGAGGTGCCCAATAACTCGGGCCCGACTTAGGTAACTCGGTACGCCCAACTCGGTCAACCTTGGTCAAGAGTTATGGAAAATCCCAATTTTACCCCTCTGAACTAGACTTTGTCTCTTTCCCATTTAAAACCTCTTTCCCTTATCTACCCTCATCTCCCTTATAACAACCACCCCAAAAATACCCATCTCCCTCACCAACACCAAAATCGGCCCCCTCCTCCATCACACTCGATCCCCCTTTTCCTAGCCCTCCATCTCGATCCAACACCACAAACACCCCCAAACATCAAATTCAAAGAGAAAACCCCAAGATTTGCATTGTTCCTCACCCCTCCTCTTGACCTAAGTGGAGAAATTTGGGTTCTAAGTGGATTGGTTGCTAAGAAGTCTAGATCTCTTCAATTTTGGTATGTGAATCTCGATTCCTATCTAATTCCTTGTAAATTTCATGCTTTCATTGCTTGAATTGAGTTTTGCCATGTTTGAATGAGATTGGATCTTGATCACCAATGGTGTTTTGCATGAATAGGAGAATTTGTTCTTAATTGTTGATTGTGCATAATTGAACCTCCTTAGAACTTCGATTAGTGAAGACAATTGGTTGATATTGGATTTTAGGAGCATGATAGATTGATTTTAGGTGAGATTGTTGGAGAAGACGAGCATAGAAGAGGACCGAGATACCCAGGTACCTTGGGCCCGACATAGAGAGTCGGTCCACCACTTTGGACCGAGGTTGAGAGCACCTTGGGCCCGACGTCTTGAGTGTGTCGATCCTTGTTCTAGTAGTCTTTCTCTTGTGTTGACATTAGGATTCA
Organism: Polygonum maritimum; assembly: GCA_963924305.1. NCBI lineage: Eukaryota > Viridiplantae > Streptophyta > Magnoliopsida > Caryophyllales > Polygonaceae > Polygonum > Polygonum maritimum. The sequence continues at coordinate 8,908,178 of OZ002736.1, read as the reverse complement.
TGAGTTTGATTGTTGGTTATAGCTTGATCATCATGATATATCTATTAGCTTGACCATTGTTTTGTGATCCTTTGTCCATACATGTTGAATTTTGTGAGCTAAGTGTTTAAGAGGCTAAGTATGGGGTGACCTTGTGTGATAAAGTTGTGAGTTGTAGATATGTGTGATATTGTTGAGGTTGAATGGATCTTATCTTGTAGTCTTTTGCTTTGAGTGTGTGTAGGTACTATGGAAACCCGTGCATCTTCTTCTCACATGGAGAGGCCCTCTAAGAAGTCGAAGAAGTCAAAGAAAGCACCAAAAATGGATGATGTGAGATTTGATGATGATGATGTAGCCGAAAGCTATGGGCGGTACATGGAGCTAGCTCACCACACAAGGTGGCTAGATTGGGAGTCTATAAGGAAGATGGGGATGGATGTAGCTCTCCCTCGTTGCTATGCTTACATTGGCCTTGATGTGATGTTGAGATGGAACAACACCCACTACCCCGCCTTGACATCGGAGTTCATGGCCACCTTCAAGTGCACCTATGAAGGAGTAGAGGATGATGAAGGCATAATCGCCTTTCAATTGGGCAATGAGACACAAGAGCTTTCTCTTAGGAACTTGGCGCACTATCTTGGGTTCCCTTTTCCAAGGGAGGAAGCTTATGTGGACAATGAGAAGGTGAACTACCTATGGAGGCATGTAGCGGGGAGGAATGAGATGAGAAAGGGAGCCTCTACAAATGAGATCGCTAGCCCGCTCTTCCGGGTCATGATTCGTGTCTTGGGGTGCGCCATCTTTGCCCGACACGAGTTAAGCAAGCCTATGAAGGAAGAAGCTATGTTGCTCCATGAGATGCTATTCCAAACCGACAAGCCATTGAACCTCACATGGGAGTGGGTCAAAATGGTTAGGGACTTCCAAAGCTCCTCATGGATTTACTTCGGTCGGATGATAGCTCGCTTGGCTAGTCGTCTCGAAGTTGATCTTTCCAAGTACACAGCGGCACCTAATGGAGTGGAGTACATGAACCTCAAGTACTTCAAGAAGGCCAACATCATGAAAGAGAAAGTCATCACCGACATCATCACCCATCTAGCACCCCATTCAAACTTTGACAAGGTGGCCATTCCTTTGGGGCCCAAGCTCTTCGACCTTGCAAGCTACTACAATTGGTTCCAAGTTTGGGCCGGGAAGGAGAATTCATTTAGTGAACCGGAAGGACAAGGGAGTGTCGACGTCGAGCCTAACACATTCTCTTTTCCACTCCCCGATCCACTCCGGAATCCGATGAAGAGCCAAACAACTTTGAGTTTGCAAGAAGAGAGGCCATGGATGTTGACATGCTTCCGGAAGAAGATGAAGGTTTTCAAGGTTTGCTAGCCAACCTCCGCGCAAGAGAGCAAGCTCCAACGCTATTGGACCGAGATGCAGGGCACCTCGGGCCCGACTTCCACCAAAGTCGGTCCGATGTCTATATTCCCGAGTCGGTCCCGAGTCATTTTGAGAGGGGCGAAGGGAGCGGAGCTAGGCAAGAGCAACCGCACTATGGAGGGTATGAAGGCTACGCCCAATGGTATGGGCCCGGAATGGTCTTCCCCGAACCTCAACAACCGGTGGACATGTCGGGAGCACCCTTTTGACTAAATCTAGACATGCCAATCAAGAATAAGAAATTGTGAGCTTTTCAAACTCTTCTCTTTTATTTTGAGTTTTGGTCTCTTTGTTTTGATGAGAAAATCAAAATTCTAAGTATGGGGTGGGGTTAGTTGCTCATAGTTTCATGTGTTAGTTTCTTGTGTTTGTTCTTAGTTGTTTTGGGATGTTTACTTTTGGATAGTGGCATGGTATGTTTCATGAATGATGATTGAGTTTGATTTGGTTTGGATGGATGAGTTGGTTTTGTTTTGAGAAAATTTTTGCAAAAATCCATAAAAATTTGAAAATTTTCGGTTAAAAATGTCAAAAAGATTTTGTTTTTGGACTAGGAATTCCCATCTTAGATGTTCAAAGAAGGCTAATGATGATGTGAGCATGTAAATTCCTTTGCATATTTTTGGATAGTTTAGCCTCTAAATGGATGTTGCATTTGATGTGATGAGATATCTTGCTTGTTTTTATTGAGCACATGAGTTCTAAGATGAGTTCTTATGCAACTAAGTTTGAGTGAACCTTGTGAGATGATTCTTGGCCATTTTAGGGATTCTTGTTCATTATTTCATATCCCTCATGTTTCTTGTGTGAATTAGCTCATGCATGCTTAGTAAAACTTGCTATTGCAGTGTTTATCTATTTTCCAAGACCAATATGAGATTTGTTCTATGCATTGTCGCATTGATTTGAACTTTATTTTTCTAATCACAAAATGTTCCATATCCTACCTTGAAGTTAATCCTTTTTTTGTAGCCCCGTTCTAGCCTAGACCTTTGCTTGAAACTCCTCAAAAATGTTATTCCTAGCCTTATATGACTTGACCCTTATGGGATTGGACTTTAGAGAGAGGTTTTAGAGTGTATTTGAAGAGTTGAGATTCTCTTTGATGAAGGGCAAAGAACGGAGTTATAAATCATGTGGGTAGTGCATCTTTGTTGTGCAAAAGTGGAAAGAAAAGAAAGAAAATGTTGGAAAAGGGAAGTGGATTGAAAGAAAAGTGCTTAAGTGAAGAAAAATGGGTCCGACCGAGTTCAAGGTGACCTCGGGCCCGACATGTGTTCAAAGTCGATCCTATGTGCAAAAGTGTGAAAAATCCAACAAAAAGCCTAAGTGCAAAGATGAAGTGGAATGTAAAGTGAAAGATTGGGTTGAGAAGAGAAAAATTCAAAGTCTTTTGGGTGAGAAAAATTGAAAGTGGAATATTTGGTAAGGTTGGTGAGAGATTAGGAAGTTCAATCCCCATTGTAAGCACCACAAGACCAAAATGATTCCCACCTTAAGAAATACCAAAAGCCCAATTACAACCCGGCCGAATGGAACCTCTTTGAGGATCTCCATTGAGCCAAGTTCATATTCTTTGTGTGCATTGTAATAGGCATCTCTAGGTGGAGGAATTGGTGATATTAGCTTCAATGGTAAAGTCTTTACTTGCATGATTTTTGAGTATGAGTGTTCATTGCTATACCTAAACACATGATGAGTGATACACATTTTCATATCCCTAAAGTGAGGCTTGGTTGCATTTAACTTTATTCCTTAGAACACTTGATCATGTGTGATGATGCAATCTTGCTTGGATATCTATCACTCGTACTTGATTGATTTTCATATGAGGCTTAACTTTAAGATTATGTCTCGGTCTTGCTTACATTGTTATTGCTTTAGGACAAGCAAGTTTAAGTATGGGGTATTCTGATGTCTCTCATTTTGGTGGTGTTTTAGTGGTTAATTTCCCTTGTAAATATGTGTCTTTTGTTCCTTTTCTTGTTAGTTTTGTTCCTTTTTAGCTTAGATTCCGATTTTCTACGAGATTCGGAGACTATGCGAATTTGTTGCATTTTGTAGGTAGGACCGAGTTGCCCAACAACTCGGGCCCGAGATCGACTCCAGGACATCGGACCGAGGTGCCAGCACATCGGGCCCGAGGTACACGCACGTGGGTCTAAGTCGGCGGAATTGTGGATTGGGCACCAAGGCATACAAATGTGATCTACCACTTTTGCCCCTCTTCTATTTTGGGTATTCTTGGCCTCTAATTAAAAGGAGAGAAGACAATTAGAGGATTATCAATCATTACACACATCTAATCACTCTCAAAGGCTGAAGGAAGACTTGGAGAGCAAGGAGAAGGAAGAGAAGGAAAAAGGAGAGGAAATTCGGTGGAGAAGGAGTAGATCTAGGGAAGAATTTGTGAGTTTGTTCTTGTTTTGATTTGCAATTTGTGGATTTGGGTTTGGATCTTGTGAATTCCCTTTGATTTGAATGAAATTTGGCTTTGCCTTGATTTGGATGATTGAGACTTGTTTGACTTTTGATTTGATTGCTTGTCACTCTAGCCTTATGGAGTAGATTCCATTGGTCTTGGGCTATGGGGGAAACCTCTAGCTAGGTTTGGGTTTGAACCCCCAATTCCATAGCCTTGAGTGCTTGATCTAGGAATCCACTCTACATAGAGCTACAATTCCTCCGCGAAAGCAGGGAATCAAGGGCTTGTGATTGGCAAGAGTGAACGAAAGTAATCAATTGCCAATCACTTGAACTTGCACCGAAAGGGAAGTCGATTTCCCTAGGGTCGATGTGTAGAGTGGCGGGATCGAAAGCGAACAACCTCGATCCTACGAGGATCAACACTTATTGGTTGAATTGGGGTGGAATTACCCACATCTAGCTAGTGAAGGAACCCAAACACCCAAGACCTATCTCTCCATTTTTGCCTAGTTCGACAGTCCCAGATCTCGGGCCCGACTTACAACAGCGTCGGTCCCGTGCAATTCTTCGTCGATCTATCTCGGGCCCGAAGTAGCCATGTCGGTCCCGTGTGATTTCCTTTGATTGTCCTTGTTTTTAGCCTTTCTTTCCCCTTTTTAAGTCTTTTTGGTGCACTCAACGAACGAACTCCCGAGTGTTCGACACCCTACCTTGTACTTCAACTAGGTTCGGTTATAAATTTAAATTTTGAGACCCTCCGATCCGGACCGATCACTGGGAAGTCGGACCGACATCTGGGCAAGTCGGGCCCGACTCCCTTTCATCCTCGGTCCTAGGCAAGGGAGTGGCTCTGGTTCCTGGATCGACATCCTTGCATGTCGGGCCCGAGTTACTGGGTAACTCGGTCCGGCTTTCATCTCTTGACCTTGACACATGTGGCTCGGGCAAGTTTCTACCGCTTCTTAACCCAATAGCTCGAACTTCATTTTGATTTTGTGGGGCACGGGGACACACTTGTGTAGCATGGGCAAGAGATCCACACTCCTCACAAGCTCTAGCGGTTTGCTTGTAGTGGTGAACTTGCCTTCTCAACTTGGTGGCTTCACTCTCTAGGAATTGGAGTCTCACATCTTTGTTAATCTCTTCACTCTTTGGATCATAGAGCTTTCTTGTGCCATCACCTTGCATTCTCACATCTTTGCTCGCTTGGCTCACCCCGTACATGGCCTCGTAATCAGAGAGCTTATCAAGTAACTCCCAAGCTTGCTCCAGAGTCAAGTCTATAAATCCACAATCGGTGTGGAGATTTAGCTTGTCCTTGGTGGCGGGGTTGATACCTTGGAAAAAGATATCTTGGAGCACATATGGTTGTTGCCCATGGGTTGGACATTGGCGCAACATCTCTTTGAATCGGTCCTATGCCTCGAAAAGCGGTTCATTTGATCTATGTTGGAAACTTGCTATCTTTCTCCGGAGCTCCGTCGTCTTCGATGGTGGAAAGAACTTCATCAAGAACGCCTCATTGAGAGCTCGCCATGTTGTGACCTAGGCGCTTGGCTCTCGAGCCAATGTGCCGCCTTACCCCCAAGCGACCACTTGAATGCTTTGAGAAGCACATACTCCAATGTCTCTTCATCCGTTGAGATCGTCTCACACATGTCCTTGAAACGCTTGACATGCTCAATCGGACATTCTTGCGGGCGCCCCTCAAATTAATCCCGCTTGATAAGAGATATGAATTGAGTTTTGATCTCAAAGTTCTTGGCAACCTCCGGGAGAACGATAGCCGGCTCGGGCACTCTCAACTCCGTATGCATGTATTGGCGTGCATTCCGGGGTAGAGCGTTGAGTTGAGCCTCTATCCTCATCCTTTGCTCACGTTCCCTCCTTACTTCCGCCTCACGGTTATCCGCCTCAAGTTGCATTCTAGCCATCTCGGCCCTCATTCGAGCTATCTCATCATCATGATGTGCCTGGTTCTCCATTCTTTTCTTCTTTCGGGCTTCTTTGAGAATACTTTCCGGATCACTCACAAGCTCAAACTCAAGTGTTCCTCGGGTAGAACGAGCTTGCATACACCTACAAAACAAAGACACAAACAAAAACCAATCAAAACAAACAAGGGGTTCGGGCTATTCCCTCACCCAAATCACTACCAAAGCACAAAGACTCAATAAAATGGTACCCAAAACAAGTAGAACTCCCCGGCAACGGCGCCAAAATTCTGATCGGTGTAAAACGCGAGGGTCTAAAGTGTGAAAATAATCCCGACCTCGTAGTAGTACGTGGTGGGTGTCGAACGCTCGGAAGTTCTGTTGATTGGTGCACCTAAAAGACTTGAAAAAGGGAAAGAAAAGCTAAAACAAAGGAAATCAAGAGAAACCACTCGGGACCGACTTTGGTCACTTCGGGCCCGAGGTGGATTGACGTGGAAACGGCCGGGACCGACTATGGATAAGTCGGGCCCGAGGTATTGGGTATGTCGAACTTGCAAAAATGGAGAGATAGATCTTGGGTTTTTAGGTTCCTCCTCTAGTAGATATGGGCTATTCCGCCCCAATTTTAGGTTCCTCCTCTAGTAGATATGGGCTATTTCGCCTCGGTCCCACCACTTCTACACATCGACCATAGGGAATTTGACCTCCCTTTCGATGCAAGGTCAAGTGATGGGCAATTGTTCACTTCCGTTCACTCTTGCCAATCATAAGCCCTTGATCCCTTGCTTCCACAAGGAATTGTAGCTCTATGTAGAATGGGTTCCTAGATCAAGCACTCAAGGCTATAGAATTGGGGGTTCAAGCCCCGAATCTAGCTAAAGGTTTCCCCCATAGCCCAAGATCAATGGAATCTACTCCATATGGCTAGAGTAAAAAGCAATCAAAGCAAGAAGCAAAGCAATCTCAATCATCAATCATCAAACACAAATCAAATCCAAATTTCATTCACTAACAAAGGAATTCCACAAGTTCCAATCCAAATCCACAAATGCAAAGCAAAACAAAGACAAACTCACAATTTTTCCCTAGATCTATGCTTCTCCTCCACCGAAATCTCTTCTTCTCCTTCTCTTCTCCTTCTCCTTGCTCTCCAAGTCTTCCTAGAGCCATTGAGAGGTGATTAGTGTTGTGTGTCTTGCTCCTTTTCCTCCTCCCTCTAATTAGAAGCTAAGAATGCCCAAAATAGAAGAGGGGCAGAAGTGGTAGATCACATTTGTGTGCCTTGGAGCCCAATCCTTCTCCGACCGACATGGACCGACACGGAGGTAAGTCGGGCCAGACTTGCTGGCACCTCGGTCCGACGTCCACATCTCGATCTCGGGCCCGACGTTCATGGAACTCGGTCCTGGTCTCTGGCCACCTTTCTTCTTGGCTTTCTTGTGCTTATCTTCATGGGTCGCTCCACTCTTCCGTTCCTTGACTCGTGCCTTGCTCCTTCTTCGGGTCTCCTTTGAAAACATCTTCGAATCATGCAAAAAACACCTACAAAATGCACAAAAATCGCATAGTCTCCGAATCTCATAGAAAATCGGAATCCAACCTAAAAAGGAACAAAACACACAAGAAAAGGAACAAAAGACACATATTTACAAGGGAAAATAACCTATAAAACACCACCAATTTGACAGACATCACTTCTCCCTTGAACAAACCCAAGGAGACTAGCTCTCCATAACTAAACTAAAAAGAGAAGAATTGAAACCTAAACTATGAATTATGAGTTATGAGTTATTCAGAAAATCCAACCTAAAAACCCTATAAATAGTCTCGGAAAATAACTATCCGAAAATACTAAAAAAATATAAAAGAAATAAGGAAATAAGATAAGTAGCGGAATATTCCGCTGGACGCCACCCGCAGTCGTGGGTCAAGGCGATTTTGCACTTCGACTTCACTGCTTCTAACACTCCCGCGGCTGATCGCCCGCAGTCGCGGCCTTTACTTCATCAATACTTCGAGCCTTTGTTGCTATTCCGCGGTCGCGCTTTGAGCTCCACACCCGTGATTCTTCTGCAGACGACTTCAACTTCATAAAATCTTCACTTTACCAACTTCTGTGTCTTCGGCCTTGATCTAACAAATATTCCTAAAAGCTAGCCTATAACACTCAAAAACATCCTAAAAATAGGAAGATAAGGCATACAAAAGATGGCGAATCAATATAGTAGTCCTCATCTCCTAATCTACCACTTTCTAGAACTCTGATTCTTTCTTCCAATGTTTTATTCTTTTGTATTTCAATTGTCATTTCAAAAGGTTTACAAGCTGTCAAATCACTTGGCAGAGAGTCCTTGACACTACTTGAGGCTGAATTAAAGCCGAGTCCCTTTCTAGCAGGAACAAATAAAATTGGTTTGTTCGCTTCTAGAGAAGGATGCTCGTTTCTTTTCACCTCTTCCCCGAAGTTTTCGGTTTCAAATTTTAAGCATGCGATTTCAAACTTTAAGGACTCGTTGAGATTAACTGAGGACTTTAGCTTAGAAGACCATGTTGAACATTTTTTACATTGCTTTTCTTCATTAACCTCAAATTCCTCATCAATACTATCCATCTTTTCATACAGCTCAATGTTATCATTAAAGACTTTAGACAAAAACTTAACAAGATCAAGCTGAGAATACTAAGCAAGGGACTCTAGAATAGTTTCATTTGTTACCTCTTCCTCGACGTCATTTGAAGCGTCCCCAATGGCCATCAAACAGTTGTTTGGGGAGATCCAGGCATCAAGATCATCTTTGAGTTTGTCCCATACTGCTATGTACTGATGTCTCTCATTTTGGTGGTGTTTTAGTAGTTAATTTCCCTTGTAAATATGTGTTTTTCATTCCCTTCTTTGTTAGTTTTGTTCCTTTTTAGCTTAGTTCCCGGTTTTCTACAAGATTCGGAAACTATGCGAGCTTGTTATGTTTTGTAGGTAGAATGGCTCTAATAAGGACGTTTTGGAGGAGTATCTAAGGAGGAGCTAAGCAAGGGAGTTAAGGAACGGAAGAGCCATGCAAAGATCAAAGAGGGACTAAAGGAAGACCAAGAAGAGACAAGGACCGAGGCCCAGGATCGAGTACCACCACATCGGGCCCGAGTTCGAGCAACCAGAGAACAGGACCGACGTTGCCAACGTCGGGCCCGAGGTCCCCAGCGTGTCGGTCCGAGTCGGCAATTGTGAAGATTAGGCTCCAAGGCACAAATATGGTGATCTTCCAATTTTGCCCTTCTTCTAATTTGGAATTCCTTGGTCCCCAATCAAGAGAAGAGGATAATTAGAGGGAGATTAGAGATCATCCAAAAACAATCCCACACCAAATCACTCTCAAAGGCTCAAGGAAGGCTTGGAGAGCAAGGAGAAGAAAGGAGGAGGAGAAGAGGAGGAAATCGGTGGAGCTAGAGAGAGTTTTAGTGAGTTTGTACTTGATTTGCTTTGGTTTTAGTAGAATTAAGACTTGGATCTTGTAAACCCTTTGAGATTTGAATGCAATTTGAGTTTGATTTGAGATTGATGATTGAGATTTGCTTGCTTTTCCATTTGATTGCTTTGTACTCTTACTTGATGGAGTAGATTCCATAGTCTTGGGCTATGGGGGAAACCCCTAGCTAGGATTGGGTAGGAAACCCCAATTCCATAGCCTTTGAGTGCTTGATCTATGAATCCTCTCTACATTGAGCTTCAATTCTCTTGTGGAAACAAGGGATATAGGGCTTGTGATTGGTAAGAGTAAGCGAAAGTGATCTCTAACCCATAACTAGACCTAACATCGATGGAGAGTGAAAACTCCCTTGGGTCGAAGTGTAGAGTGGAGGGATTGAAGGCTAGCAACCACAATCTCACAAGGATCAACACTTATTGGCTGAATTGGGGTGGAATTACCCAAGTCTAGTTAGGGAAGGAACCCAAAAACCCAAGACCGATCTACTATTTGTTCAAGACCGAGTTCCCCAGTACATCGGGCCCGACGTCGTGTAAGTCGGTCCCGGCTAAATTGACCTCGATCCACCCTCGGACCGAAGTGACCAGTGTCGGTCCGAGGTGATTTCTCTTGTTTTTCCTCGTTTTGCCCTTCTTTTACCTCTTTTTAGTCTTTCGGGTACTCTCGTGTGTTCGACACCCTACCTCTCTACTACAAGTGAGGTTCGGTTTATAAATTTAGATATTGAGACCCTCCGATCCCGGACCGATCAGAGTTTTGGCGCCGTTGCCGGGGGGTTCTACTTGTTTGAGGTACCCATCTTGTGTTGAGTCTTTGATTTGGTAGTGATTTGGGTGAGGGACTAGCCCGAACCCCTTGTTTGTTTTGATTCGGTTTTGTTTGTGTCTTTGGTTGTAGGTGTATGCGAGCTCGTTCCGTCCAAGGAACACTTGAGCTCGACTTTGTGTGTGACCCGTAGAGTATTCTAAAGCAAGCCCGAAAGAAGAAGAGGATGGCGGACCAAGCCCGTGATGATGAGGTTGAAAGGATGAGAGCCGACATGGCTCGAATGCAACTTGAAATGGCAAACCGAGATGCCGAGGCCCGGAGAGAGCGGGAGCAAAGGATGAGATTGGAGGCTCAAATCAACACTCAACCCCGGAATGCTAGACAATACATGCATCCGGAGTTGAAGGTGCCGGAACCAGCCATCGTCTTGCCGGAGGTGTCAAAGAATTTTGAGATCAAAACTCAATTTATCTCACTCATCAAGAGAGAGCAATTCCAAGGGAGACCGAATGAGTGCCCGATCGAGCATGTGAAGCAATTCAAAGACCTATGTGAGACCATCTCGACGGATGACGAGACACTTGAGTACGTGCTACTCAAAGCCTTCAAGTGGTCGTTGGGAGGCAAGGCGTTGCATTGGTTGGAGAGCCAAGCACCTCGTTCAATCACATCATGGAGGGCTCTCAATGAAGCATTCTTGATGAAGTTCTTCCCGCCCACCAAGACGACGGAGCTTAGGAGGAAGATAGCGAGCTTTCAACAAGGAACCCACGAGCCACTCTTCGAGGCTTGGGATCGGTTCAAAGAAATGTTAAGGGCATGTCCAACACATGGGCAACAACCTTATGTCCTTCAAGACATTTTCTTCCAAGGAATCAACCCCGCCACCAAGGATAAATTGAACCTTCATACCGATTGTGGGTTCATTGACTTGCCTCCGGAGCAAGCGTGGGAGTTGCTAGACAAGCTCTCCGATTATGAAGCCATGTATGGAGTCAATCAAGTGAACAAGGAAGTGAGAATCCATGGAGACGGTCCAAAGAGGCTCTATGATCCAAAAAGTGAAGAGGTGGATAAAGATGTGAAGATCCAATTCTTGGAGGATGAGTTGAACAAGATGAGGAGGAAGATGGGTCATCTCCAACAAAACACAAGAGCTTGTGAAGAGTGTGGTTCTTTGAAGCATGGAGCCCAAGATTGCTCAAATGAGCGCCAAGTCCGATTGGCCGAGCAAATTGAGGAGGCTCATTATGTTCAAAGGAATTTCGGAGGGAAAGCCAATTTCAACAATGGAGGAAGGTGGAACCAATGCCAAGCTAGTGGCTACAACAACAACTTCAACCAAAACGAGCCAAGGGCCCAACCACCACCATATCGACCTCCGGGATTCTATGAGCAAGCACCACCATGGGCTCAAGATTTGAAGAATCAAGTCACCAACATGGAGAGAAAATTTGATGATCAATTCAAGGAATTGGGTGTTTGGAGAAGGCAAGTGGACAACCAATTTGTTCACATGGCGAATCAACTTCCAAGAGAGGAAGGGAGACTCCCGGGCCGACCCGAGGAGAATCCCCGTGCTCAACAACAACAAAACGAAGTTCGAGCCATAGGATTGAGGAGTGGACGGAGTTTGCCCGAGCCACAAGTCCCAAGGACAAGAGAAGAAGGTCGGACCGAGGTTCCCAGCACCTCGAGCCCGACGTACCCAGACGTCGATCCAATAGACGGAGGAGGTCCCCTGAGTTGGACCGAGGTTGAGCATAACTCAGGACCGACATGCCCTGTAGTCGGCCCGATGTCCCCAGAAGCTCCCTGCCCCAGGTGCGAGGTTCCTGAAGTCGGTCCCGAAGCCACACCAAAGTCGGTCCAAGCTGAAGATGTCGAGAGAAGCCAAGATCGATCCAAGGAGGTGAATCCAACCAAGAAACAAGGTGTCACAACTCTTCCATATCCTTTGAAGAAGCCCAAGGAGATTGTTGAGGGCAAGTTCAAGCGGTTCTTGAAGCTTTTGCAAGGCTTGAACATCACCATTCCATTCATCGATGCTCTAAGTGAGATGCCATCCTATGCAAAGTTCTTGAAGGAAATCTTGAGCAAGAAGAGGTCAATTGTTGAGATGCAAGATGAGGTGAAGATCTTGGAGCTACCTCAAAAGCTAGGTGATCCCGGAAGATTTGCCATCACCGTGGGGATTGGATCCCAAAATTTCAAAGCTCTTTGTGATTTAGGAGCAAGCATTTCGGTTATGCCCATGAGCATATGGAGAAGGGCTAACCTCGGAGATATGGAACCGGTTGATATGAGTCTTACTATGGCCGATGGTTCATCAACAAAGGCCACCGGAATTCTAGATGACGTCCCGGTTAGAGTTGGGAGGTATTTTGTGCCCGATGATTTTGTGATCCTCGACATGAAAGAAGATCCGATGGTGCCCATTATTCTCGGAAGACCGTTTCTAGCTACGGCGGGTGCCAAGTTCGATGTGAGAAATGGGAAGGTCACTTTCGAGATTGGCGAGGAAAAGGTGGAGTTCCATTTCAACAAGGCTCTTAATGAGCCGGATGCTTTGGCAATCTTGAAGTTGGAGGAAAATGCCAAGCGCAAGAGAGAGGAGTTGGAATCCACAAGAGAAGAAGAAGCATCATTGAGAGATCATGACATGGTCTATGTTCAAGGGCAAGAAAGAGAGTTGCTAGATCCATTGGTGAACCATGAAGAGTCAAGAGATGGAAATAGCCCACCAAGCCATGAAGAGTATCCTTCTTTGTATCCTTTTGATGTGGGAGATTCTTACATTTGTTTAAGTGATTTGAAAGAAGATCTAGAGGATGACTACCTTTGCTTGAGTGATTTGCAAGAAGACTTGAGTTATAATGTCATTGAGTCCCCTAGAAATTCTTTAGATTTTTGTGGTATAGGTGATGAAGAGCAAGTTGAGAAGATGCAAGAGATGCCAACCTACATTTTGGAGGAGAAGAATGATGGAGAATTTGGAGGCCACACTTTCATCAAACACAAATGGTGGCACTTCGGTTATGAGGAATATGGAGATGCATATGACAAGGAGGATCAATTCACCATTTTTCACCCTCCTTGAAGGGTAGAGGTTAGAAGTCAAGCTAGTGACTTAAAAGAAGCGCTCCTCGGGAGGCAACTCGAGTTTAGTAGGTTCATTTTCGTATTTTCTAGTTTGTTTTTCTTTGCCTTAGCTTAGATTCTTTCTAATCTCTCTTTAGCATGTGTTTTGTGGAATTGTGTGTTATGTGAGCTTCATGATCATGTGTGGTATTTGTGGAAATAATGCAATGACTTGTGGGAAGAGACTAGCCAAGCCAAGGGATTTTTAGGAAACCAAAACGGGTAGGACCAAGGTACCCAGTACCTCGGGCCCGAGGTCCCTAACGTCGGTCCAGTATTGCCGGTCCACTTTGGACTTGACTTTGGACGAAATTCCTAATATACCCTTCTGACTTAACTTTGTCTTCTACCCCATTTAAGCCCCCTTTCCCATACCAAACACCCATCACCCACATAACTACCTTCCCAAAATACCAAGTCCCCTTCAAAACCCCCAAATCAATCCATCCCTCCACCATACTCGAACCCAAGCAATTTCCACCACAAATCTCAATCCATACCCCTAGCATCCTCAAGCATTGATCCAAAGGCAAAAATCCTAACAAAATCCCATAAATCTTCATCCCTCTTCTAGATTTAGAAGAGAAATTTGAGTTCGAAGAAGTTGATTGCTAGAAGTCTTAGTTTCTTCATATTTGGTATGTGAATCTCAATCTCTACTTGATTCCTTGTGAATTTCATGCTTTCATTGCTGGATTTGAGATATACCATGATTGAGTTAGCTTAGACCTTGAGCATCCATGGTGATTTGCATGCATTGTGAAATTTGTGCTTAATTGTTGCAAAAACCTACTTAGAACTTCGATTGATGATGAGAATTGGTTGATTTTGGATTTTAGGAGCATGATAGAGTGATTTATGGGTGAAAAGAGGTAGAGAAGTCGGATTAGAATCGGCCCGAGGAGCCCAGAACCTCGGGACCGATGTTGCAAGTCGGTCCAAGACTCGGACCGAGGTTGAGAACCTCGGACCCGATGTCCCTTGTTGGTCGATATGCTTTTCGATTTTCTCTTGTGTGAGCTTAGGGATTCATGAGCTTGAATGTTGGTTATAGCATGTTTATCATGATATATCTTGTAGCTTGACCATTGATATGTGATTCTTTGTTCATGCATGATTGGATTTTGTGGATTGAGTGTTTTAAGAGCAAGTATGGGGTCATTTCCTTGCATGATGAGTTGTTTGTTGTGAAAGCTTGTGCTCTTGATGTGATTGTATAGATTTTATCTTGGAATTCTTTGTGTTGATTGTGTGTAGGTACCATGTCTACCCGAGTATCTTCTTCAAGGATGGAGAAAGCTACAAGAAAGTCCAAGAAGTCATCCAAGAGGGTCCAAAGGATGGACGATGTGCGCTTCGAAGATGATGATGTGGCTAGAGAGTATGAGCGACTCATGGGTCTATCTCACCACACCCGGTGGTTAGATTGGGAGTCCATTAGGAAGATGTGCATGGATGAGGCTCTTATTCGGTGCTACTCTCATATTGGACTCAACGTCTTGCTAAGGTGGAACAACACTCACTATCCCGCCTTGACGTCCGAGTTCATGGCGACTTTCAAGTGCACCTATGAAGCGGTCGAGAGTGAAGGCATGATTTCCTTCCAAATGGGCAACGAGTTGCACGAACTCTCTCTCCGAAACTTGGCGCACTACTTTGGGTTCCCATTTCCGAGAGAAGAGGCCTATGTTGATAATGAGAAGGTGGACTATCTTTGGAGGTTTGTAGCCGGAAGAAGTGAGATGAGAAAAGGCGCATCGACAAATGAGATAGCAAATCCACTCTTCCGAGTCATGATCCGAGCCTTGGGATGTTCCATCTTTGCTAGGCATGAATTAAGCAAGCCAATGAAGGAGGAGGCCATGCTACTCTATGAGATGTTGTTTGAGAATGAGAAGCCAATGAACCTCGCATGGGAATGGGTGAAGATGGTGAGGGATTTCCAAAGTTCCTCATGGATCTATTTCGGAGGCATGATAGCCATTTTGGCTCATCGTCTTGAGGTGGACTTGTCTACCTACACGCCGGCCCAAATGGTGTGGAGTTCATGGACCTAAAATACTTCAAGAAGGCCAACATTATCAAAGAGATGCAAGTGACCGGCGCCACCACATACCTAGCCCCACACTCAAACTTCGACAAGGTGCACATTTCCTTGGGGCCACGTCTCTTCAACCTCACGAGCTACTACAATTGGTACCAAGTATGGGTGGGCAAGGAGAATCCATATGGAGAGCCGGAGGGGACACTTGAGTGTAGGAGACGACCACAACACATTCGTTTCACTACTCCTCAAGCTTCCCCGGACACCGAAGAAGAGGAGCCCAACCAATATGAGTTCGTGAGGAGAGATGACATGGACGTGGACTTGCCTAGAGATGGAGAAGAAGAAGAAGAAGAAGAAGAAGGTGGTTACCACAATTTGCTCACCGACCACGCCCCAACACGACTAGACCGAGGTGCATCCCATGTGGGGCCCGATGTTCATCAACGTCGGTCCGACATCTTTTTGCCCGATCCGGTCCCGAGCCAATTCGAGAGGGGTGAGGGAAGTGGAGCAAGACAAGAACCACCAAGCTATGGAGGGTATGAAGGGTATGCCCAATGGTACGGGCCCGGAATGGTGTTCCCCGAGCCTCAACAATCGGTGGACATGAACTTCTTGGCCAACCAATTGTCGCATCTCCAACTACAACAATCTACAATGCTTCAAGAGGCACACCAACTCAACCTACAACAACAACACCTCAACTTCCAACAACAACAACTTTTCCACCACCAAGAAGATTTCCAAGCTCAATTTGATGAGGTGAACCGCAACATAGCCTACACTAGACGTGATGTGGATGACTTGAGAGCGGTACAAGACCAAAGATGGAGCGTCCAAGAAAGTTTCAACGAATGGATGACCGGGAACTTCTCTTCCCGTGAAGATCAATGGATGCGTCCCGCCCCACAAATTCAACCGCCAAGTCAAGACCTTTTCCACGACCATGTGTATGAGCGAGAGCGGCACGCACGGCTCCAAAGGAGACAACGCCGTGGTCACCCTCCGAACTAAGCCTCAACAAGCCATTCAAGAATAAGGAAATTATGAGCTTTCTCTACTCTTCTCTTTACTTTTAAGTTTTGATTTCTTTTGATGAGGACATCAAAATTTTAAGTATGGGGTGGGTTAGTAGCTCATAGTTCCATGTGTGTTTGTGTTTGTTTTGTTTATGGGATGTTTCATTTTCGGTTTCATTTTGGGATAGTGGCATGATATGTTGAATGATGATTGAATTTTATGGCATGAATGGATGAGTTTGTTTGTTTTGTGTGAGAAATTTTTTGCAAAAATATTCATAAAAATTCGAAAAATTGTGTGAAAAACAACAAAAAGATTTTGTTTTTGGACTAGGAATTCCCATCTTAGATGTCCATATGAAGGCTAATGATGATGTGAGCATGTAGATTCCTTTGCATATTTTTGGATAGTTTAGCCTCTAAATGGATGTTGTTTTTAATGTGATGTGATATCTTGCATGTTTTTATTGAGCACATGAGTTCTTGGATGAGTATGATGCAACTAAGCTAGAGTGAACCTTGTGAGATATCTTTTTGGCCATTTTAGGGATGCTTGTTCATATTGCATATGCCTCATTTTGTTGTGTGATTAGCTCATGCATGCTTAGTAAAACTTGCTATTGCGGTGTTTATCTATTTTCCGAGGCCAATATGAGATTTGTTTTATGCATTGTCATATTGACTTGAACTTTATTTCATTTAGTCACAAAATATTCCATATCCTACCTTGAAGATAAACCGTTGTTTGTAGCCCCGTTTTAGCCTTAGACCTTTGTTTGAAACTCCTCAAAAATATGATTCCTAGCCTATATGACTTGACCCTTATGGGATTGGACTTTAGTGAGAGGTTTGGAAGAATATTTAGAGAGTTGAGATTCTCTTTGGTGAAGGGCAAGAAAGGGAGTTATAAACCAAGTGGGTAGTGCATCTTTGTGAGAAGAAAGAAAGAAATGTTGAAAAAGGAAGAAGTAGTGGATTGAAAGCAAAATGCTTAAGTGTAAAATAAGGGGCACCGACCGAGTTAAAGTGCACATCGGGCCCGAGTTAGTGCAAGTCGATCCTAGTGGAAAAAGTGTGAAAAAATCCAACAAAAAGTTTAGTGCAAAGATGAAGTGGAATGTTAAGTAAAAAGTGGGTTGAAAGTTGAAAAGAAAAGAGAAAAATCAAAGTCTTTTGGATGAGTGAAGTTGAAAGTGGAATTTGGTGAGTTTGGTGAGAGACTAGAAAGTTCAATCCCCATTGTAAGCACCACAAGACCAAAGTGATTCCCACCTTGAGAAACACCAAAAGCCCCATTACAACCCGGCCGAATGGAACCTCTTTGAGGACCTCCATTGAGCCAAGTTCATATTCTTTGTGTGCATTGTAATAGGCATCTCTAGGTGGAGGAATTGGTGATATTAGCTTCAATAGTAAAGCCTTTACTTGCATGATTGTTGAGTTTGAGTGTTCATTGCTAAGCCTAAACACATGATGAGTGATACACATTTCTACATACCTAAAGTGAGGCTTAGTTGTATTAGACTTTATTCCTTGAACACTTGATCATGTGTGATGACGTAATCTTGCTAGCATATCTATCACTTGTGCTTGATTGAGTTTTTCATATGAGGCTTTACTTGAAGATTGTGCTTCGGTCTTGCTTACATTATTATTGCTTGAGGACAAGCAAGTTTAAGTATGGGGTATTCTGATGTCTCTCATTTTAGTGGTGTTTTAGTAGTTAATTTCCCTTGTAAATATGTGTTTTTCATTCCCTTCTTTGTTAGTTTTGTTCCTTTGTAGCTTAGTTCCCGGTTTTCTACAAGATTCGGAAACTATACGAGTTTGTTATGTTTTGTAGGTAGAATGGCTCAAATGAGGACGTTTTGGAGGAGTATCTAAGGAGGAGCTAAGCAAGGGAGCTAAGGAACGGAAGAGCCATGCAAAGCTCAAAGAGGAACTCAAGGAAGACCAAGAAAAGACAAGGACCGAGGCCTAGGATCGAGTACCACCACATCGGGCCCGAGTTCGAGCAACCAGAGAACAGGACCGACGTTCCCAACGTCGGGCCCGAGGTCCCCAGCGTGTCGGTCCGAGTCGGCAATTGTGAAGATTAGGCTCCAAGGCACAAGTATGGTGATCTTCCAATTTTGCCCTTCTTCTAATTTGGAATTCCTTGGTCCCCAATCAAGAGAAGAGGATAATTAGAGGGAGATTAGAGATCATCCAAAAACAATCCCACACCAAATCACTCTCAAAGGCTCAAGGAAGGCTTGGAGAGCAAGGAGAAGAAAGGAGGAGGAGAAGAGGAGGAAATCGGTGGAGCTAGAGAGAGTTTTAGTGAGTTTGTACTTGATTTGCTTTGGTTTTAGTAGAATTAAGACTTGGATCTTGTAAACCCTTTGAGATTTGAATGCAATTTGAGTTTGATTTGAGATTGATGATTGAGATTTGCTTGCTTTTCCATTTGATTGCTTTGTACTCTTACTTGATGGAGTAGATTCCATAGTCTTGGGCTATGGGGGAAACCCCTAGCTAGGATTGGGTAGGAAACCCCAATTCCATAGCCTTTGAGTACTTGATCTATGAATCCTCTCTACATTGAGCTTCAATTCTCTTGTGAAAACAAGGGATATAGGGCTTGTGATTGGTAAGAGTAAGCGAAAGTGATCTCTAACCCATCACTAGACCTAACATCGATGGAGAGTGAAAACTCCCTTGGATCGAAGTGTAGAGTGGAGGGATTGAAGGCTAGCAACCACAATCTCACAAGGATCAATACTTATTGGCTGAATTGGGGTGAAATTACCCAAGTCTAGTTAGGGAAGGAACCCAAAAACCCAAGACCGATCTACTATTTGTTCAAGACCGAGTTCCCCAGTACATCGGGCCCGACGTCGTGTAAGTCGGTCCCGGCTAAATTGACCTCGATCCACCCTCGGACCGAAGTGACCAGTGTCGGTCCGAGGTGATTTCTCTTGTTTTTCCTCGTTTTGCCTTTCTTTTACCTCTTTTTAGTCTTTCGGGTACTCTCGTGTGTTCGACACCCTACCTCTCTACTACAAGTGAGGTTCGGTTTATAAATTTAGATATTAAGACCCTCCGATCCCGGACCGATCATGTACGTCTTTGCCTTTCCTTTGCAGTTGGAATTGCCCCTTTAGTTGCAGTTCTTAGTGAAGTGCCCTTTCTTATTGCACTTGAAGCAGGTTACATCCTTCATCTCCTGTTCAGCCACCTTGTTGGAACCTTTATCCTTTGAGAAGGAAGAGAAGTTTTTCTTGTTGAACTTCCCCATTTTGTACATCGTACGGCCAACCTTGGTGATGAGGATCAGATCATCTTCCTCTTCACCCTCGTCCTCTGAAGATGGGACTTCGATTTTGGCGTTCTCCTTCTTTAGAGATGCTCCAATCTTCAAAGCAATTCCCTTCTCTTTCTCAAAGCCTTTGTTCTTCTCCCTTCTCTTGTCATAAGCGCACAACTTTCCAAAGATTTTACTCATGGGAAGAGCCTTGTTGGTGGGGTTTTCCTTGAAGGACATCCTATCAAAGTTCCACTCTCCAGTCAGTTCATCAATGACCTGTTGGACTTTCAGTTTTTTGGTGATCTCTTCATCAGTAAGTCCCAACTGGTTGATTTTAGGCCTCAAAGCGGAAGGCATAGTCCTAGACAAATTCTCCTATCTCCATTCGGAAACAAAAGAACTCTTTTGTGGCACTCATTTGGTAGTCCTCCTTTATGTCCATCATTCCTATGAGTGATTTTTCTACAGCATCCCACATCTCCTTAGCTATGGACAGGTTCCCAATCATGGTAGCGTCCCTTTCGCACATAGAGTTTTGGAGGAGGCCAGACGATAGTCTTGTTGTCCATTTCCATGAACTTCCACTCCGTTGGACCCCAGTTGTCTTCGTTATCAACTTTTTCCTTGTCAATTTGGAAGTTGATCACCAATCTTGATAACTACCCAACACTGGTAGTCCTTACTTTTGATCCAAGAATCCATTCTTGATCTCCAATTGTCATAGTTTCCTTCCACCAGGCGTGTAGGCTTATTGTTGCTTTTACCTACGGGCTCCGTGTCTGTCATCTTAACCTACAAACTAGTAAGAATCTAAAGCGACCAACTCTAATACCAATTGTTAGATCGTAAGTACTTAGAAATCAAATAAGGACGCCTATAAGAACAGCGTCCTAAGTAGGGGAAACTTAAACAAAAAAGCAAGGGTTAAGACAAATAAGGATAGGCACAAAGATTTATAGAGGAACCCCAATTAAACCAACCAGTCTAAGTTCCTCTAAGCCCTAGCTTCGTAGCCTAACACACAAATTGCAAGTACATAAGGAAATCAAACCTCACGTGTGTCAGAGTCTCTTTGGAAACACACTACACTCGTTACAAACCGTTTCTAGTTTGATTTGGACTTCTTCTTTCGATCTGACACTGTCTCTCACTCTTGTTCTTGCATGTGATCTTGACAGCTCTCGGGAGTGTGTGGAAGAAGTCACATCCCAATAAGTACAAGTGGTTGTATTTATAGTGGACGAGACAAGCTTCCTATCCTATAACCCATTTTCCCTTCTGGCGTCCTTAGAGACAGGATCAGAGATGTCGCTTCCCACCGTGTTTTACAACGTTGTCTTCATCCAAAAGTTAGCTCCTTCATTCGCTAGGGACCTTCCACGTGTTATTTTGGGATGAGATGGAAAGGCAGCGTCCTGGCTTTATGTTATTTTGTCTTCCGACACCTGAAGTTTCTGAGGACTACGGCCGATGATGATGTCATTTTTGTCGGGCAACCTTAGCTTCATTTGAATTTGGACGTTGGCATTTTGGCATGTGTTCCTACTCAATAGGGACAGCTTCCCTATCTTGCAGAAACTCATTCTTTTTCATTTTGACACGAAGTTCTGAGCGTCCCTATAGAATAGGGACGGCTTACACACATAGCTAAAAATAGAAAAACAAAACAGAAGCCTTGTCACCGTTACATCATGGACATAGCTCATTTAATTCATACTTGTCATCATGCATCTCAGTTTGACAAACAAGCTTCATCGGGCATATTTAATGTAGATTTGTCATTTCTATGCAAACATGTAATCAGCTAAAGCTCATTCAATGTGAACTTGTCATCACCACGATGAACTGATCAACATTATGATCTCTAGTAATTGTAAGGTTTTGGGAGTTCATTTCTTGTCACCACATGTTTTTACCTTTTACCGTCGAGCTTTTTTAATGCGTTTATGGACTTCTTATCGCCCTTTTCTGCCTCGATATGATTGGATTTGAGAGGATCTTCTTGGATTTTCTTGGGAAATGCTAGGGTTTGCTTTGAAACGATCCGTTTTGCTCTGAATATCTCGGAATTTGTTAGCAAAATTGTGGAACTATGAGGAACTTCTCGGATTTGCTTTGAACTGCTACGATGTTGTCAGTCTTCACACGATTTGCCTTCGATGTCGTCGGATTTGGACGGAAGACGAAGAAAATCGTCACCGCGAGCTCTCTTCTCTCTCTAGGGTTTCGCCTTATCGCCTTCGCCCCCTCAACGCTCCGTTCTCCACACAAAAAGTCATATTGGCATGTAGGCATCATTATCACCATTATGCGAGGTTCCGGAAAAAAATCTACATTGTCACAAATATCATTGTGTCACCCAATCCCCACAATATTGTCACTATTTTAGCCTACTTCCCCAAAAACGTCTATTTATAAACTATCCAAATAATATCTATCTACATAATCTATCAAAATCGTACTAATCAAGAAAATTTTAAATTAAATATATTAACACTATCGTAGTGTATTTTATTAGTTAGTGAAATTAAATGTGCATAAATTCAAGTATATAATATATTCAAAATAATTTTAATATTTAAGATATAATCGTACATGGTACAACCAGCTAAATTACTTATATATAATATCAAATCATTTTTTATATTTTATATTTTATTTTATTTTAGACTAATTAATAAAAGTTGGATGGAAGTCTATCAAC
Organism: Polygonum maritimum; assembly: GCA_963924305.1. Taxonomy (NCBI): domain Eukaryota; kingdom Viridiplantae; phylum Streptophyta; class Magnoliopsida; order Caryophyllales; family Polygonaceae; genus Polygonum; species Polygonum maritimum. The sequence goes on along the minus strand of OZ002736.1, from coordinate 8,885,942 downwards.
CAATTGGACTCCAACACCCTTATTCCAGGTAAAACACAAACTATTAAAAATAAAGGACCGAAAATTAGCACTAGAGGCATGACTCTAGGCAGGGCGATAGAATAAATTTGTGTGTTGCTATTTTAATGTTGAATCTCATTTAAATCATATTATACATAATCAATATATACTTCTAAACCTGAATCAATTAAGGGCAATTTTGGTATTCAATTTTATATCCCATCCACCTTATTTTTATTTACGGATAATTCATATAAATTCTCTCTCCATAAATCATTTATCAACTTATCTAACTAACACAAATCTTTTTATCTATTCTAATATTAAATTTTCTTAATAAAATATGATTTGTGACAATACTTATATAGCTATTAATTAATATTTTACCTATCCAACAACAGATATATAATAATTAATATTTTAGTCATTTAAGTTTGAATATGGTTTTGGGTAAATTCAATATATATTTCTAAATCTGAAATAGTTAAGGAAAATTATACCATTAAGTTGTTTATACCTTATCTACCCTAATTGTATGTATGAATTTTTTATATGACTTTTCTATGCATAAATAATTTATCACTTTTTCTAATTACATATATAATTTTATGTAATCTAATATTAAATATTCTTAATAAAATATGACTCGTAACAATACTATCAATAAACATATTCTCAACTTATTCTCACATATTAAAAAATATATTTAATCCATTGTATGATTATAGCAAATCCTATAATAGGATATTATATATGAATAGAAATATTTAAAAACTACTATTAATCAACTACATTATTAATTAATCAGAAAACTAAAGTCCTCTTTTATTAAAAAAATCATTTTGATTTTAATAAAAGAGTGACTATGTTGATTTACGGGTTTAGTCGATTTCGATCATATTGTGTTAGGGTACAGTGTGTGTTCAACTCATTAAAATTTATGGATCAATCGGTAGGGTTATTGTAGTTGTCAAATGGGTTCGAGTAGACCCAACAAGTTAAGAGCATCGACTTACTTATATTTAAGTAATTCTATCACTGAATATTATTTTTAAAAATTTAATAATGTTAATATATTTTAGAATATACATCTCATTTTGGTTGGTTCAGTCGAGTTTAGATTCGATCATTTTGGATTTAAGTTGAGTACGAGTTATGGTCAATCGGGTTACGAGTTAAGTCAGGTCGAGTCATGACAGATCATTGGCCGGGCAGTTGGAGTCAATCCAACGAGTCAAGAATGTCGAATTTTAAACAATAGTTCAAATATTAGTAAAATTAAATATTATCATATGTTATATTATAATAAGACTATTTCTACTATAATACAGTATAAAGCGGAACCTATGTCTTTGTAAAAAATTGCGCCACCTCATCGATGTTGAATAAAAAAATAGTATTTACGCCATGTAATATAGGTTGAATAAAATAATGCATTTATTTAGCAAGTATTAATAAGATGCACTATATTTGGATTACATATGAAAATGGAAAATGGAAAATTATATTAGCTAGAATCTCTCTATATATTTTCGGATATCAAAAGATCAACTTCTTACCATGAATGAAAAACTGTTAACCAATTAAGATCTTATCCCATTAAAATATCATGGAGAATTATCTTTTGCACAAATCTCATATAATTTATATCTTTTAATGTATAGGTTAGAAATATGAGGATGAAAGATTACATCTCATATAATTTATTTCTTTTAGTTATAAAAATAAACCTCATATAATTTCTATGAGTATGAAAAAAACGATCATTACCCGTACATGGTACGGGTCTTCAACTAGTTGTAATATTCAAATAAAATTATTTTATTTTGCAAATATAACAACTGAGATTAAGTCAGCTAGTTTCATGTTCAATTGACCAAGGGTCAATCAATTTTAATATTTTTTTGACTTACAAATTTATGAATCGGGTTTCAACTATAATTATTACCCTATTAACCTTTTAATATTTAAATTATAATACATATATCCTATATAAATCTATATTTTCGTTTTTATTTGAAAAGATTTAAATCGGGTTCTAGGAGTCGAATCATATTAGAACAACTTTTCTGAAGGGGATCAGGTGGCAACTTGGCAATGGAAGACGTATAAATTTCTGGACGGACCCGTGGCTAGATAACGGCATCTTACGACCATACCTTCAAAGTGATGAGATAATGGCAAAGGTTTCAGATTTCATTTTGGACGACAAAACTTGGGACGTCCAGAAGCTGCGGGCCCATCTCCCACAACATGTTGTGGACCGAATCACTCAAACTCGCATCCCGATCTTAGACCAGGAAGACAAGGTAATCTGGACACCATCCCCGGATGGAATCTTTTTTGTCAAGACAGTTGCCCAACTGTGTGAGGATACAAGGAATCTCCCTAACCAGAATATGGATTGGATTTGGAAGCTGAAGGTTCCTCCAAAAGTGCAAAACTTTATCTGGAAAGTTTGCGCTGATTTCCTTCCTACAACTGAACGCCTGAATAGGTACTATGCGAGAGTGCCTAGTACATGTTCTTTGTGTGATACTTCAGAAGAATCTGCTAACTACCTCTTGTTTGAATGTGATTTCACTACTTCTATGATTCGACTCCTAGAACAACGCACTGGAGGACGGGTTGTGCTTTCTAATGGGGGTGATCTGTGTCAGAGCATTCTCCAAACAATCAAGGTTAACAAAGGAGACACGTTGATTCTCTTACTTTGGTGGACTATTTGGATGCACCGTAATAACCGATTTTTCAATATAGACAGGGCACTAAGAGATCAGAAACCCTCGGATCTGGCCCTTTCTCTTTACTTGCAATGGCAGATGGCGGAGCAACAAGAACGCAAGCCAACAACAAAGCGGGAGAGACCAAAAACCCCATCATAGAGGAAACCTGACCAAGATTGGATAAAACTAAATTTTGATGGATCCCGGAGATCCAATTCCTCCACATATGGGGGATATATCCTGAGAGATAGCAACTCCACAATTCTTGCCTTGGATCGACGGAAGTTGGCCGCCCCGTCCATCCTCCAGGCGGAAGCTCTGGCGGCTCTGGATGGGATTAGGAAGGCGAGGTCCCTCAATTTAACAAAGTTAGTCGTTGAAGGCGACAACTTATGCGTAATTAATAACATTACGGGGGTATGGGCATGCCCTTGGGAAATCCAGACAATTATTGGCGATATAAAAGGCCTCCTCTCTCTTTTCGAGGAGGTTCGTGTTTTTCATTGCTATAGGGAAAGTAATAGAGCAGCAGATTACTTAGCAGCCAGGAATGCAGACCCACAACTCTTGATGGCATGCATAATGACGAAGTGCGAACCGCAGTTCTAGGAGGAATGCTTGAGAACAACTCTTGGACTAGGTGAAGGAAGAATTCGTGAAGCTAGAGACTTCTTACGGATCATCCGGGCGGATGATTTAGGCTGGTCCTACCCTAATTAGGAAGCCTAGTGTTTTCCCTCATTGTTTCAAAAAAGAACCAGGGATATAACTAATATTAATGTAAATTTATTTTTTACAACAAATCA
>OZ002736.1:7662327-7682210 GCA_963924305.1 Polygonum maritimum | reverse complement strand
TCTCTCTCCTCCCATTTTTTTTTCCTCTCTCCCTTCTCCCCTCTCAATCGTCGTACAGAAGCCACGCTCCTCCTTCATGGACATCCAAAATCTCAGATCTCAAAATTCCTTCATGGAGCCCCCAAATCCAGATCCATAACCCTAACTGCCTCCTCCTCCTCCCAATTTCCGCCTTCCTCCGACCGAATCTCAGATCTCGAGTCCCCAAATCTCAGATCCCGATCTCCGAAGCCTCACCTTCGTGCCGAAGAGGAGATCTCCGGATCTGTAATCTCTGACGATAGTCGGTACCTCTCCCTCGCCCTCCAATGGCGGTAATCGCCGATACCGAGCTCGAAATCAGCGACGGCTGCGCTGTTTTCCGTTGGATTGAGGTCTTAGGGTTCAAGAACTCCCGTGAAATTGGGGAGCGTTTGTGGATAAGGAAGAAGAAGAAGAGGTGGTGGTAGATTGCGACGAATGGAGGCGAAGAGATAGGGTACGAAGACGGAGCCGACGGCGCCATAGGAGATCTATTGGAGGCGTTCGGCTTGGCGCTCTCGCTCCTTGTTTCTCGTGGTTGGCTCGGCGTCGCCTCTAGAGATCACCTCTGGTCTCCCATGGTTCTTTCTCTCTCTCCCTCTCTCTCGAGATTCAGATTCCGCTTTCAATTGCATGCACTGCTCAGCAATTAGTCTTTGATTTCGCTTGATTCGTTTGCTCTGGAGTGGATTTTGACTCTTTGTGAAATTCTTCTCCTTTTTTTAAAGTGTAAAGGATGGCTTTAATTTCAATTTTCGAATATGGTAAGCGGGGATAAATGACAAAGTTATAGATATAAAGCCATGGAGTAATCCATTGCAGAATACGAATTGCAGTTGAAGATGGCCTTATCAAATACACGGCCAAAACATTAACATGTCCACATGCAGACTATGTATTGAGAACTTTCAACTATGTGTATATAATATATTATATCTCGTTTGTAGTAGAATCATTCGGTATTATCGATTAAAAGTTGAGAAGAGAGACCAAACATGCATATATGACGCTCAATTTTTTCCCCTGTTCTTGCCCTCTACATAGTGAGCCTCTCTCTTTAGTCTTGTAACGTGTTGTTGTCTAAATATACTTGTTATAAATCTCATGTGTTCTATAAACAGGCCCTGAATGAAGTCCTTATATTTTTAAGTCGGATAAGTAGTTGTTCGGTGGGATTACATCCATGCATGTATCAAGTTGAGTTTACGGGTTTAGGTGATGATCAGTTGGTTTTAAGGGTTTTGGTGATGACAAAGTTAGTTTTACGGGTTTTACAAGTTGAATTTATTTTGCATTGTTAGATTTTGTCTATATATTACTTTTAATTATGGCCTATTAGCTCAAATGGTAGAGCAACGTGCTTAACGCACAATAATGTGGGTTCAAATCCCACATAGGCATACTTATAAACTCTGATGACAAGTTGCATATATGATGACAAGTTATGGTGATGACAAGTTTTGTACGTGATGATAAGTTTTTTTGTACTTGACGATAGGTTGAGTGATGACAAGTTTTTGTACGCGACGACAAATTTTTGTATGCGACGACACGTTTTTGTACGCCATGACAAGTTTTTTGTACGTTATGACAAGTTTTTTGTACGTTATGACAAGTTTTTTGTACGCTATGACAAGTTTTTTTATAAGCGATGACAAGTTTTCTACGCGATGACAAGTTTTACTACGCAATGACAAGTTTTTCGTAAGGGATGACAAGTTTTCTACGCATGACAAGTTTTTCTAAGCGATGATAAGTTTTTATGCATGGTGACAAGTTGTTTTCAATCGTCCAGTGACAGGAGTTTCGGATGACAGGATTTCCGATGACAAGATTTCCGATGACAGGTTTTCAGGTGGAACGCGGTGGCACGCGTGTAATTTTTTTTTTGACCAGGGGTATTTTCGGAAAACAACTAGATAGCTCCTTTATTTTGTTCCCGCCTATCCCCTTCACAAATCTCCCCAAATAGGCGCCATACCAAATATTCTCTATCCTTTATACTGTATTAGAGTAGATATATAAATAACTAAAAGATAATAAAACATTTTTATACAACTTATCTTTTTTAACCATAAAAAAGGTCTTTACTAGAGCTGTAAAAATCTGATTGGGATCAAAAAACCAACCAATACCTCTAAAAATCTGATTGAAACCTGTAAATGTGAACCCAAATCTTGATAAAAACCGAACCCGATTAACTTGGATGTTACCGGGTTGAAACTCGAAACCTACCCATTGACCAAATTTATTAAGTATATATTTTAAAAGTTAAGATATATTTTATTATAAAAAATAATTTTTTTATGAAATAGTATTATTTAATCATGATATTATTTTAATAATCATAAAAATCTTGACCCTTTAATCAACTTGAACACACACAATAACCTGACATGACCCGATCCAATTTGACCCGCAACCCGATTGATCCGAACCCGCCTTCAACACTAATCCTAACCCGACCCATTTCAGAGGTCCGGGGTTCGTTAAAAAGAATATCTAACTTGCTGGTAAAGTGATAAAATTTCCAAGTACGTGTACGAGTGATTCTTACAAAAGGTGACCTAATTTAAGATTTATTTTTGAGTAACTTGTACCCGTTTTAATTTTTCATTTGTGACCATATCCGAGCAATCATGGTTTTTAGCATCTATATCCCCCAATCATATACATATTGAAGGACATACATAGGTTTATATAGAAGATCGATAGATCGATATGCAATATTGCAGTATCTGCAAACTTTATGAAAATGATTAAGACATTCTCGTTAAGATTTGAAGTTAATTTCTTTTTTTGAATGTTAAAAAGAAGTGACCGGGACTTCCAGAATACCCGAGTAAAGTCGGATGATGCCAACAAGACTTTTAACTTCAAAGATTTTCCTAGCTAGACTTCGTTCGAGCTCCAAATCGAGCGCGCCTTGGCATGTGCTCGTGCGTTATCCTGCCTTGTTCTCGTGCCTTTGACGTTGCCTTGTCTCGGTATTGTTTTCAGGCCATTTGATATTTTTTGTTGTCGTTATTATCGCCATTTTTTGAGATTAATATGATTATTAATAGGATTAATCATATTAAAAAAGGGTATTAATGGACTATACCAAATAAATTTCCCTTGAGAGGTTCGAGGAGAAACTTGGTGTTTTTGATTAAATGAAATAGAAGATATTAATTATTTTCATTAAGTTACATGTTGAACCCGACTTCAGTTGAAGTCAACGGTTGTTGCATTGTCGTCCGAGTCATTTCTCAATTTCCGTGCCAAGGAAACCGCTTTAAGACAAGTGGATAGTTCTCCTTTTTTACTTACTCGATAATTGTGAAACTGCTTTTTGTTATCTTAATAAATATTGGAAACAACCTTATTTGCTAATAATTGAATTAGGATTATTTTGCTTACAATTAACGACCATTGTTTTAAGAATCGTACGCACTAGTACATGGATTTAGGATCATTGATGTGTGGCCTAGATTGTTTTAAGTATCTTTTCGAGACTTTATAGTGGACTGGTCTAAGACTAAGGATGCGAGATTTAAGACTATCGTCGTTTCTTAATAACTCATGTTACGAGGTGTAATTAGTATATGCTCGTAACACTACGGTCATATGACTATTGCTCGCTCATTAAGAGTGATGCACGACAACCAAGGAAGATCGTTGGCCTCAGAAGCGAATGTAGGATCTAGACTTTCAACAAGCTTGGTCACGCCTTTACTTGCTTGAGCACACACGTCCAGCTTGCAACACGAACACGACAATGCAAACAATTCACCCAAAAATAAGAAGATTAAACAAACCGGACGAACACTTGTATAAGTCAAACACAAATCAACAAAGGTTCCGAGGCGAAGAAAGAGACACCAAAGCTTCTCTTCTTAGAATTTTTTGAAAAATAAAGAGCAAAGCATATGCAGTTTATAGAATTGCATTTGTAACTAGGGTTCTAAAAATCCTATCAAAAATAAAACAATCCCCAAAATATCATCCTAGTTAATTAAAGTAACAAGATAAGAGCAGATAATTAAAATCTTGCTTGAAGCCCACGTGGAAAGGACACGCCAAAACAATTACGCTTAAACGCGTTCACACTAGCTAGAGGTTCGTTACCGATATGATGCACTACCGACCCTATTGGGTTCAGTAATGACCTTGCTTCCTTCGTAACTGAGAGTATGGATTCGTCTCCTCTCAGTAACGAACTACTGGGATTGGTGTTGATGCAAACAGGATCGCTACTAGACTTAGTGTCTCTTTTATGCATGGCTCGTCGTTCTCACTTGAAAGCAACATGATGAGTTTCTTCTTGGAACTTCCTCCAAGTCTAGAAAAAAAACATTCAAGGGCCAAGGTTGTCTCTTTCATGATCTTCTTAGCTCAACTTCTTGTGACTAGACCTTGCATTGGAGTCATTAAGAGATCCTCGACGTCTTATAGAGTATCACCATCCACTTAAAGTTGAACCATCCTCGGTTCGATGTTGAAATCATCATCTAGAATGTAAGGTGACAAATCCGAGACATTGAACGTAGGATGGACGTTGTAGTCGTTAACCAACTCCAACTCATAAGCATTTGACCACATCTTTCTCTTCACCCGAAAGGCTCCATCTTCTCTTGGCTTGAGCTTGCTGTTTCTAGTAAGTGGAAACATGTCCTTCCTTGATTGACTATTTGTTTTGTTGTTGACTATTGCAACACTAGTCCCTTTGATGCTACCTTTGCCCTTGTTCCCATAGGGGACAATCCCTCCTTGGGTATTTGCTTTGATAGAACTGAGATGGATCTTGCTTCCACTCATATGATTTGAAGCTCCACTATCAATGATCCATGGGCAGCTCGTCACTCTTACCTACAAAAGAACGTTAGTTCTTTACGACCCAGGCAAGGTGTCCCTTACCAGGTTCGTTACACTAAAACACTTCCTTTTGTGGCAAATAGTGAATCAAGTTCACATCATTTGAGGATCTAGCATGATTTTTCACAGGTTTCTTAGTGTTATAAGACGATCTAGCATGCGTACTATGATCAAAATGGAGTCTCCAACAACTTCTCAGCCCCAAGAACTCCTCAACAAAATGCTGTTGTGGAAAGGAAGAATAGGACGCTGGAGGATATGGTGAGGACTATGTTGTCGGCAAGCAGCGTCCCCAAGCAATTTGGGCCGAAGCCGTTGCAACTGCCGCCTACATCATTAACCGCGCCATGATCCGTCCCCTGTTAAAGAAGATGTCCTACGAGCTACTGAAAGGGAAGAAACCACGCATTTACCATCTTCGAATTTTCGGGTGCAAGTGTTTCGTCCACAACAACGACAAAGAAAAGCTTGGAAAGTTTGATGCTAGAAGCGACAAAATAATATTTCTTGGGTACTCCCTCACAAGCAAAGCCTATAAAGTTTTCAACAAAAGGACTTTAAAGCTTGAGGAGAGTATTCATGTTGTGTTCAAGGAAAGAGCTAACCACAAGGAGAAACTAAGTAAGAAGGAACGCTCTTCCTCATGTCAAAAGGACGACTCGGAAGATGAAGACGAAGGCTGGTCCTCAGGGAAATACTATGTTCCTAAGGACGGCAATGCAAATCTAGAAGAAGTCTCAGTGGACGTTCATAGCACTGATCAAGAATCTCCTTCTAGGATTGAGTCTCTAGTACAGCAAGAAGTGGCTGAATCAAGTCAACAAGGTGAGCTAAGACATGGTGTGGACGCTCTCTCTGAGGGGGAACACACTAAGGATGAAGCTCAAGATGAAGATGTGGATTCTGATGATAGTATTGATCCCCGGTTCTCCCAACTCTTTCAAAGGGAGTCCCGCCTTTCAACGTATCATCCAAGGGAACATATAATTTCAAACAGTTCAAAAGGAGTTCAAACCAAGTCAGTTGCAAGCAAGTCCCAGAGTGCAAATATTGCTTTTTATGCCTTCAACGCTTTTGTGTCCATGGTGGAACCCAAGAACATAAAAGAAACACTCTAGGATGCTAACTGGATTCAAGCTATGCAAGAAGAACTTAATCAGTTTGGACTCTCGTCCCTTGGCCTAAAGACAAAAACATCATAGGGACGCGCTAGGTGTTCAGAAACAAACTTGATGAAAGTGGACGTGTGTCAAGGAACAAGGCAAGACTTGTGGCTCAAGGATTCATGCAAGAGGAAGGCATTGACTATGATGAGACCTTTGCTCCTGTTGTTAGAATTGAGGCCGTCTGTCTTCTCATTTACTTTGCCTCTCACAAAGGGTTCAAGATGTTTCAAATGGAAGTCAAGACTGCCTTCCTTAACGGGAAACTGAAGGAGGAAGTGTACGTTGCTCAGCCTCCTGGCTTTAAGGACGCTAATCATCCAGATCATGTGTACTACCTCGACAAGGCTCTCTTTGGACTCAAGCAAGCTCCTCATGCATGGTACGACAGGTTTGTGTCCTTTGTCTTGTCAAATGGGTATACAAGAGGTTCAATTGATAAAACTTTGTTTATAAAGAAATTCCGCACGGATATTCTTGATAAAGTTTAATCAATAATGTCCAGGTTTCTTTACGGTTCTTTTCCCAGATCGGATTTGTTGAACCGTTAGGATTAGGGTTTGTAGTTTAGCTAAATATATTGTATTTTGGTTATTTGGAGAATCAATAAATGAATCAGAGAAATTAGTCTTTACCCTAATTCTCTTTGATCCTCCTTGTTACTCGCGCGCCTACCTTGAACCTCGTGCCCACGCCGGATGTGGGTTCACCCTTCGACCAACGAAGGTTCGGTACGTGACTCCTCCAAAATAAACTTGCTCAAGGACGCCCCTCCTTATCAAAAATAGCCGTCCCCAACTCCCTTATCCTCCTCCTCCCAACCCTTAGACTCTAACCTTCAAATGGTCGTCTATCACTTTCCAAATGGTCGTGAATTGGTGTACACCCTCAACAAAGAATTCGAACCTCCTACAAAGCTGTGTTTATCTGTCTCTTTTGCGGACACTGAGATCTGACATTGCCATCTTGGTCATGCTTGACTTAGCACAATTCTCAGACTTCACCAACAAGATCTTGTTAGAGGGCTTCCCCGAATCGATCCTGATCAAGATGAAGCATGTGAAGCATGCACCAAAAGGAAGCAAACAAGAGTGTCCTTCGAATCCAAGAATGAAGTGAGTACAAAGAAGCCTTTGGAACTCCTTCACATGGAGGTATGTAGACCAATGACGACGAAGAGCATCGGTGGAAAGAGGTACATGTACGTTATTGTAGATGATTTTTCTCGATTCACTTGAGTTCTTTTCTTGGCTAGTAGAGTAGATGCATTCAAGGTGTTCAAGAGTTTCTTCAAGCAAGTAGAAGTTGCCCTGGGGACACATTTGAAAGCTATAAGGTCAAATCATGGGACAGAGTTTGAAAACTCAGAGTTCTTGAGCTTTTGTGACCAGCAAGGCATTTCACACAACTTCTCAACCCTAAGAACTCCTTAGCAAAATGGTGTTGTGGATAGAAAGAATAGGACGCTGGAGGATATGGCAAGAACAAATATGTTGGCAAGCGGCGTCCCCAAACACTTTTGGGTTGAAGCCGTTTCTATAGCTGCATATATCATTAATCGTGTCATGATCCGTATTTTGCTCAAGAAGATGTCCCATGAGCTGCTTAATGGAAGAAAGCCAAACATTGCACATCTCATAACTTTTGGGTGCAACTGTTTCGTCCACAATAATGACAAAGATAATCTTGGAAAGTTTGATCCAAGAAGTGATGAAGGTCTATTTCTTGGGTACTCCCTTTAAAGCAAAGCCTATAGGGTCTTCCACAAAAGGACTCTGAAGTTGGAGGAAAGTATCTATGTGGTGTTCAAAGAAAATTCATCCTTCAAGAAAGAATTAAGCCAGAAGGAACGCTCTTAGTCGTCTCCAAAGGACGATGATGATGATGATGAGGAGGAGGAAGACTGGTCTTCAGGAAAGTACTACACCCTTGTTGTAAGTCAGAACTCTGGGAATGCCTCGGGAAATCGAGATGAAGTTTCCGTGGGAGTACCTAATGATGATCAAGAACCTTCTCAGACTTGGTCGCTCAATCAACAAGATGCTGTAGAAACTAGTGTGTAAGGTGAACAAAGGCAAAGTATGGACTCTCACTCTGAGGGAGAACACACTGAGCCTGAGGATAGAGATGAGAATTCCGATTGTGATGATCCTCAATGCAATGATGAAAGGGACGCCAAAAAAAAGGAGCCCATTTGGTGAGGAATAATAAAGTTGAGCAGATTGTTTCAGACAGATCTAAAGGAGTCCATACCAGGTCAGCTGGAATCAAATCCCAAATGCAAATCTTGCGTTTTGTGTGCTCAACGCTTTTGTGTCCTTAGTTAAACCTAAGAACATTAGTGATATGCTCTCTTTAGTATAGGTTATCTCTTGTATTTTAGGGTTTTGTTGAGTGTGTTTAGGTTAGACTTTGGGCTTAATTGTAATATGAAGACTGAAGACACAAGATATGAAGATACGAGAGTTTCCAGGCCAAGTTTCAAGTGAAGTGTCGCCACTATTACAGAACCGCTGGCGCGGTGGTGTAGAGGAAGCGACCTATCTATCTCGTGAAGGCCGCGGGAGCGCCCCATGGGCCGCTGGCGTGGTAGCAGTCGACCTATGGAGCCGAAACCCACTATAACCGCGGGCACGGTTTGTGCTAGATTTGAGAGGACGCGTTTTTCTATCTTCTTTTCTTTTTCTTATCTTTCCTCTATCCTTACTTAGTTCGGGGAGCATGTTCCTTGGGTCTATATAAGGGGAGCCTTGTCCTAGGTTTTAGGTATCTTATTATTCATCAACTTAATTGTTTCAACTCTCTTGTATTATGGAGAACTAATCTTTCTCTGAGTTTATTCAATCAAGGAAGCCTTGTTATGAAATTGTGAAATTCTGGTAACTTCTTTATCCCTAGGTTTTTATTGATACTCTTGTACGTCATCCCTTGATCTTTGTTTGATTTTATAAGCCTGATCAACTTGTCTAATTGACTTAGATCTATTATTTGAATTAGGATTGGTTGTTGTCTATGCATCTTTCCTACTCTTGAAACAACTCTTATCTAGGACCGTGGACTAGGTTTGAGAAGAGTATTCAATGGTTGTTTTATGCATGAGACTCGTAGCTTGATTGGATAATTCAGTTTCCTATTATCCTTGTGTTCATTGCATGATTTGAATTAAGCGTCCTTGTTCATATCACAGTTTCGCTAGGACCAGGGACTAGTGGATAATTAAGATAAGGATTGAAATTAACCTAAGAATATAAAGAAGTGGATGAATTGATGATCGATTGATTATAAAGGTGGAATTGTTTGAATGAACTCTGATCTCTAAATATTGATAACAACCTTCTTTGAAATCCCCCCTGTTTGTGCTTTGTGATTGAACTGAAATTGCATGAGAAACTAGATTCTCTTGGGTTCGACCCATGATTGCATGCTATAAGTTTTTTAGTTTAGGGATTTTTTATATTGGCACGATGACTTTAGCCGAGTCAATTAAGGAAGCACTTTAGGATGCTAACTGGATTCAAGCAATGCAAAAAGATCTCAATTAGTTTAAAAGAAACAAAGTTTGGAAGCTCGTCCCTAAACCTCAAAAGAAAAATGTTATAGGGACGTGTTAGGTCTTCCTGAACAAGCTTGATGAGAGCGGAAGAGTTTCAAGGAACAAGGAAAGACTCACGGCACAAGAATTCAGACAAGAGGAAGTGATCGACTATGATGAGACGCTCGCTCCTTTAGCTAGAATTGAAGTCATTCATCTTTTCATTACATTTTCCACTCACAAGGGGTTCATGCTGTTTCAAATGGACGTCAAGACCACCTTCTTCAACGGAAAATTGAAGGAAGAGGTGTACGTTGCTCAACCACTAGGTTTTGAGAACGAGAAGTACCTAGATCATGTGTACTACCTTAACAAGGCTCTCTATAGACTCAAGCAAGCCCTCGTGCATGGTACGATAGGTTTGTGTCCTTTCTTTTGTCAAATGTTTACACTAGACGTTCCATTGATAAAACTTTGTTTATATAGAATGTCCACAAGGATATTTTGATTGTCCAAGTCTATATCGATGACATAGTCTTTGGAAGCACTAACATGAAACTTGTAGAGGACTTCAAGACGTTGATGAGTAGTGAGTTCGAGATGTCCCTCATAGGAGAACTTAACTTCTTCTTGGGACTCTCAGATCACTCAGCTAAAGGAAGGAACGTGTATTCATCAACAAAAGTACATTAAAGAAATGCTGGAGAAGTATGGAATGAACATGTCCAAACCAATTGCTACTCCCATCTCTCCCAACACATGCCTCTATGCTGATGAGAACGGTAAGTGTGTTGATCAAAAGCTTTATCGAGGTATGAAAGGCTCTCTTCTATACTTGACTATGAGCATGCCTGATGTTATGTTTGATGTATGCTTATGTGCTCGTTTTCAAGCTAATCCAAAAGAGTACCACATGAAAGAAGTGAAAAGGATTTTAGGTACCTCAAGGGATGCGACGATCTATGCCTTTGGTATCCAAGGAAGATGTCCCTGAAACTTGTAGGGTACTAAGATGCGGACTACAATGGGCATGTTGTTGATAGGAAGAGCACCTCAGAAATGGCACAATTCCTAGGCTCTTGCCATGTCTCGCGGGGATCCAAAAAGTAGAACTCTGTGGCGCGTTCAACTGCTGAAGCCGAATACGTTGTTGCTGCCTCATGTTGTTTGCAAGTTCTGTGGATCAAGTACCAGCTTGAAGACTATGGTACGTCCCTTGGGGCCGTCCCCATCTTATGTGATAACACTAGTGCCATTAACATAGTTAAAAATCATGTTCATCATTCACGCATAAAACACATTCATATTAGACATCATTTCTTGCGTGACAATTTGGAATTAGGATTGATTAGTATGGAGCATGTAAGAACTGAAGACCAAGTAGCAAATATTTTTACCTAGGTACTTGATAGATGTCCCTATGAGCATCTCAAGTTTCTCTTAGGGATGATAACATTTAAGTAGTATGTCCCGTTCTAATATTCCCCCAATGATTGGCTATGTTAATTAAGCTGATTGCAAGTGTTTAGGACTTTATACATTGAAATCATATTTGTAAGAACGCTAGTCTAAAATACCTTGTGTGCATTCCATTGGAACTTCATTCCATTTCTTTATTGCCTTGAAAGAGTATCCTTGATCACCCAACCCACATCATAAGCCGAAATGATAGGAACTCTAAGCTTATCCTAGCCGAAAGCCAAGCAAAAGCGTCATATGAGCTTCTTCATATTATCTTTTATAAGACGTACTTGTTTAGTTTTCAAAATGGTTCTCAAGTGATCATAAAGACTTCTGTTTAAGGTGTTCTAAAGTTGCTAAGAGAAAAACAGGTTAAGTCAGGTCAGGACGCCAACTGTTAGTTCAGGATGTCGTCCGCACATGTTTGTCAAAGACGTCGTTCTTATGTGTTTGATTAGAAAGCTTGAGGAAGTTGAAGTGTCGCGAGTGTGTTTTGAATTTTGAAATTTGAAATGGAAGCCAACTTTTGTTGGGAACCGCTCCTATGTAACCGTTCATTGCTTAATAAGGAAGTATTACACGTGTCGCTCATTCAACCATTGTGTAAATTACTGGTGTACCCCCAGTTCCCCTATAAATACTTCCATCGCTTTCCACTTTAAGATTTTACCACACTCAAACTCTCAAGCTCAAATGCTCTAACCTCTCTCTAGACTTCATTTGGTCTCTCTCTCTCTCTCTCTAAACACTTAACCACAAAAATGCCTCGCCAACCTAAAACCATTGTCAGAACCTCTGGTAGTGAAAGGAGGGGGAAACTGGTGAAAAAGTCAGTGACGATATCAAAATGAAAGAAGATTCTCCTTGACAAAACTCTAGTGGACTTCATCGATAAATAACCCAAGACGTTGTACAGGCTTATCAGAAAATAGATGGAGTCCTCGACCTGCTCCGAGCATAATTACAGAAACTTGAAGGCGTTCCTTGAGAGGTTTGTTCTTCCAAGTCTTCATGAAAATAACTACAACGACAAGCCGCTCTGCGGTAATTCAAACTTATTCTTTGAGATCTACGGGGCCGATAACCTTCCTCACTTAATGGACATTAGTCCAAACTTGTCCAATGCCATCCTTCCCGACTACCCTCTATACCCAAAGAACGCCACAACCAGAAGAATGTTTTCACCATCTCCTCCACCTCCTCAAATTACTCCGGCCAAACGCCCTTTTCCCGCCAAAATCTTCCTTGCCCAAACCCTCAAAGCCTATACAAATCATGGACGCCTTCCCTAAAGAGGCTAAATTAAGGAGCAAACGCAAGCATGACCCTCAACCCCAAAAGAAGATACTGAAGATCAACCCTCCTTCCTTTAAATCCAAAACACCCAAGGAGACACCGTCCTTACTAGCAACGGTGTTGTCTTCAACCTCTTCTCCTCCTTCCAACCCTCCATAATCGTCAACTCCCCTCTAACCATGCACTCTCCCCTTAACCTTCTCCAATTCCCTTCAACACCATCCCACATAGCCCTTCCCTAAACTCAAGAAAGGCCTAAGTCTCGGGAATCATCTTCTGAGAGGGACGTCAATGTTGGGGAGAAGGAACTCTTGGAGGCCGAGATTGTTGCAGCTCGAGGAGAGATAAAGGAGGCTCAGGCAAAGGGCCAAGTGTACAAAAGGAAGGACGCCTCCAAGGAAGCCTCTGTTGTTTTGTTGGAGGAGTCTTCCAGCCAAGCTACTCATTCTCCTGCCAAGTCCCCCCAAGAATGGTGCTCCACCTCTAGCGGTTGTTGATCCTCTGCTCACCTATCTAGATAGCTTGCTCATGGACACTCCCCTTGAGGACGCCCCTCCATCTTCGAGCCGGCCTCAGCTTCACTAATCCCTTGTCGACCTAGAAACAAAGTCAGGCAATGCTCTTCTGGCCATGATGATTGAAAATCAGTGTATGTTGAACGATCAAAATGCCATCCTCATCAATCAACATCAATCCCAGGTCGAGCACATGGCCTATCTATCTGAGAGTGTTGGCAAGCAAACTTATATTCTCCATGCACTGAAGGACGTCGTGATACGAGAATACCTAGATTGATCACCGTCCCCTCTCTCATTCCACTCATATTTTTGCTGATGCCTCTTTTGTTTAAACGCTACTCTATCTTAGTCTATAACAACCTTAATTTCAAAAAATGACAGTTCCTTACTTGTGTGAATATTGTGTGTTTAAGAGTTCTTGCCTTTGGTTGTGATTTTATGCTATTGTCCTTTAACACTTGTTATCATTTTCGATGATGCCAAAACGGGGAAGTTTAGTTTTGTAGAGATGCGTTATATTAAAATTATCTAGAATATGCAAGTGTTTAGGGGGGACTAAGCCAAAGGTCCAAAGACTGGCAACTCTAAATAAATTGAGGGAAGTTTAAAACTTGTTAAGAATATTCTCCCTACCCTAAAGTCCAAAAGTTTGAAAGATCAAAGAATGAAAACTTGATCATATTTGAAAATGCTAAGTCCCAAGGGACGCTCTTGAGTTTTCATGCATGCTAAAGCTTTATAATGAAATTATCTTGCTAAGGGTTTGTCATCATAGAAAAGGGGGGAATTTTTAGGATGATGTTAAGGACGTCAAGTACTTAGCATCTTAGCAATAACAATTATCCCTAGAATTTTGATAATGACAAACTCACTTTTGATCTAATAAGTTGTCCAAGCTATGTCTCAGGAACTTACAGGGATGCATGTTAAGCTAAAAGGATAACTAGTGTAAAGCAGTACCTAAGGAGTAGGGACACTAACACTTAGAAGAAAGGACAAGAATGAGTTTCTACGAGTCAAGGACGTATTCCCTAAAGAGTAGGAACACGAGTTGAAACTGCCAGAGTCCATAACAGGCTGTCAACATGATGACATCACAAGATAGGCCAAAATTGCCCAAGAAGCTTTGTTTGATCATAGAGCACACATGGAGGCCGATCCTATATACCAGTACTCAACCACGTGGAAGTAGATCTTGTAGGAAGGAGATATGAAAATTGCCAAGAAGCTTCATCCATCATCAACAGGGACATATGGAAGCAGATCCTAATGCAAGGGACTCCTAAGGGCAATTGTGTCACAAGAAAGGTGGCCTTCCTAATCACTATAAATACCCCCTTTGGTATTTATTGTGACGTGACTTCTCCGACACTTTTCGGAGAAAAAGCAACAATTCACCAAGTACATTGAAGAACAGTGATGAGTTAGTGTTTAGATCGTTAGACAAGTTCACAAAACGAAAACATAGTGTTTGTAACAAGGGAACTAGTTTGTCTCTAACGAAGAGCTGTGAGGGACGTGTGTGACCTAGCGTCCTTACATTGTGAGGTTAGGTTACAGTTTAGGCTCAAAGGGGTTCATTAAAAGACTTATGGACACTATAAGTTCAAAGAAGTGTGTAACTCGCCTGTAAACTGCAAGGACTCCATCATAAATATGATAAGGAAAGGCTTTTGGAAAATTCTCCACGGAGGTAGAGGTTTACTTATAAGGATTACTTTGTCTTTGTTGGGTTCCTCTATAAATCATCTGCGTCATTATCTTATTGCTGTGCAACAACCTCAAATGTTGGGATATCGTGGGATTCGAAACGGTGACATTGGGTTAACCGTGGAACTAGATGCTCGAGAAGGCCGAATGATGTATGATGTAGTTTATACTCATGTAGATGATTGACTAAATACATATACTTCTTTACTTGCACCTAATATTAAAAAAAAAGTCATTTAGGACCCTATATTTTCAACTTTGCCAATTTAGCACCTCAGCTTAACTTTTGTGACATATTAAACAGTCGTGCACTTCATGCACTTTGATCTAGAAAATTATTTGCCAAATCACTGCCACCTAGTCGCCACATAGGTAATTGTAATCCAATTTTAAAAATTAATCAAACAATGCAATTATTACTAAAATTGCCATTTTACTTTTTTAATTCTCTACAAATTATTTACAAAATAACTCTATTTTTAACTTCTTCAACCCTAATTACTTCCCTTTCCCCCCTTCCAAAATCACAAAGACCTCTTCACCGACGGCCTCTAACATCACCATCCGTTCACCCCATCTCCTTCAATTTGGCTAGATTCCGACAACCTACGAGATGTCAAATCCGCCAAATGACTGACAGCTAGTAATGAGGCTAGGCGTCGCCCTTTGAAACCGCCCCTCCGCCGCTAACTTCTTCAACTTCAAACTATTCATCTTCTCCACTGCCTCCTTCATCATCTAATCGTTGTCATTTGGATCTCTCCCTCAATATTGTAAGGTCGGTGGATTTGACAGTGTTGCTGCAAATCAAGATGAGAAAGAGGAAGAAAAAATTGTTAATGAGAAAAAGAAGAAGCAATAGAAAATGAAGAAAATGATTAAAAATATAAAATAGAAAACATAAATGAAAAAAAGTAAAAAATGTCACATCAACCCATTCACTTGTTTTAAGAAGTGTTGGATAGTGAGCTCAAAAAAAAGAGTGTTGGATAGAGGTTCAAGTGCACGCTCCTTGCCACATCAGCCATTAGGGGTTAATTGGTCATAAAAGTCAAGTTGTGGTGTCAAAATTGAAAATATAGTGTCCTAAATGACTATAATACGCAAGTATAACGATTTGCGGACGTATTTAGGGCTTGTTCTTTTTGTCAGGTGAAAGATCTTTTTGAGGAGAAAGTATGAGTTCGGGTGAATTTTTTTTGTTGGGAAGCGTAAAAGTACAGATAAGATGTATATATAGAAAAATCTAAAAGAAATTTTTGGATAAAAAAATTGTTTTGCCAAAAAGTAGAACAAGACCATAGCCGTAGATGATTCGAAGTTCATGTGATGGTAACAAAATTCATATTATAACCCAATCTATATTGTGTATTTTCATTTTGTAATAGAATACGTCATCATTCATTTGTTCACAACTGCACGTGATCGCCTAAGAGAGGATCGCAATGTAGCGCTACTGCTTAAGAACAAAGCTAGTACTCCACAAGTTCATCACCACGTAGAAGCCGATCCTATAGTCAAGATTCTGCAGAAGTTGCCAGGAAGCTTCCCTCATCACTGTCAAGGACACGTGGAAGCTGATATTGTGGCAACGTCCAAGAAGGGTATGATCGTCAGAGACTGTGCACCCTTCTCGAGTCACTATAAATACCCCATTTGGCATTTATTGTGATTTGACGCTTTAGAGAATATTCTGAAAATATCGTCATTCACTCAAGAACACCAAGAACAGCTCAAGAACTAGGTGTTAGATCGTGTGAGAAGCGTACCCAAAACACAAAACTAGTTTGTAACGAAAACCAAAAAAGAAAGAACAAGTCCTTACGATGAACTGTAAGGACGTGAGAATAGCGTCCTTTAGAGATTGAGTTAGGTTATAGTGAACGACTCAAATGGAGTATTACTAGTGGACTTAGGGATGTATACTTAAGTGCTAGAGAAGTGTAATCCTCGCCTTGTAACTGTAAGGACTCTCAATAAAAAAGGAAGAATGACTATTCGAAAATCCTCCAAGGAGGTAGAGGTTTACTCTCAAGGACTGCTTTGGTCTTGAGAGGTTCCTCTATAAATACTCGAGTTCCTTACTTATTCTTTTTACTTGTTAAGTCTTTTAATTCCGCTGAACCTAAGGGCGCCCTTAACTTTGTTAAGGACGCTCAACTGATTGACTTACGATCCAACAATATCTCATACTAAAATATAAATACCAAACATTAGATATGAGATATGACTGATATCTAAGTTACACCAAACGACCATATAGATATCTGATATCCATACCCATACCTGATATATGATATCCATACTCATACCTGATATCTGATATCTTAGATATGGATACCAAACGAGCCCTAAAAAATATAAAATAGTAAACATAAATGAAAAAAAAAGTAAAAAAAAATGTCATATCAACCCATTCACTTGTTCGAAGAAGTGTTGGATAGTGAGCTCAAACATCACCAGCCTCCATCACCAATTTATACATTTGGACTTAAATACCCCTCAATGAATAATCACCCATGAGAAAAACAAAGAAAAGGGGAATCAAGAAGACAAAAAGGGGAATTAATTAAGAACCCTACACCGTCTTTACAGCGAGACTTTCAACCCCTCTTCCTCTTTGCCTACATACTTGTTCTTTTCTTATTGGATGTCTAATCCATACTCTAATATCCCTCTTAATACAAGGACTCATCTCATTGATCTCAATTTGCCGGTAAGTATCTTCTTTGCCTATTTTTTTGCTTATTGAATACAGTACGTACTCTAATAACTCAACTTCAGTATTTTTTCAAGGTTAGAGAACGATCTATGTGACAACGATATACGCGATATTGATATTTATTGATCGGTGCGTACGTGATGAATCAAATTCAAAGTACAATCCTTTTTCTCATTAACAAAACAGCAAGGTCGGTTTGATTTACATGGTCTATATTAGATACACTGTACAAAATCAACATGCGATGAGAAGAAACACCTACCAAACTTGAAAAAAAAATGGAACAGAAAGAGTGAAAAAATATTAATTTTTCTTTACATTGGAATGAGGATTGGATTAATTTACTAGAAACTTTGAAAAGCAAGTCATCCTGTAACAAAAAAAGCTGGGAAGGCATTAAAAATGCTTGATAGCTAGATCTGAATTGCTAGCACTACAAAGATACTAGATCCTGTTGCAAATATGGACTAGACCAATGAACAAGGCCTTGAAACAATGAAACTTCCAAGATGATGGGTCATTCAATACCATTACCAACAAACGGAAAAATAAGAATTGGTGCAAAATGAGATTTTAGCTCCGATGGAACTTGTTATATCTGCACCTCCACTGCTTTGGATATTAATAACATTAGAGAGGTACTCACATAAATGGTTGCAGGATGATAACGATGTGAGCATTAGTCTTGTTGATGATGGCAAGCCACCTTTAACCCGGTCGATTGATTATACTCCTCAGTTTGCCACCGATCAGTTGTTCCAAAGCGATGAGGAAGTTGTCAAGTATCTTAGGGAAATCGGGAGGTGACACTATATACAATTAATAAAGATTCGAATCAGAAAAGATGTTTTGGGAAACATAATTGTTAGATACCTGGCTTGTGAGAGAGCTAGGAAATTTGTACCTGAACGTGAAGACAAGAAGTATTCTAGTAAGAAATGTGAATGCCCATTTTTATTGAGAATTTACTTGGAAGAGGGAACGGGATGGAAGGTGGAAGTGTTGAATGGATTACATAACCATGATGTTGTAAAAGGCATCCATGTACATTGTTTTGCAGGTAGCACTAATATATAGTTCATATGATGATATTATATGTTTTTTGTAAAGGTGTTCACTAACTAATCACAATGAAAAATTTATACTTGTGCAGGAAGGTTGACAGATGAGCAGTTTAATATTGTCAAGGACATGAGTGAAGCTAAATGCAAGCCAAAGAAAATACTTGTCCATTTGAACAAGGATAAAGACACCACCTTCAAAGTGAATTCTTCAAAGCATATTAGCAATGCAAGAATGAAGTTAAAAAAATGGGATTGCAAGGTAGAACTGTAATGCAAGAATTATTTTACTTCATCTAAAAGATAAAGTACTTCGAACGACATCGAAGGGTACCAGGTATAAACATTGACCCACATTATTTTTTCTATATATATATATGTATTGCTAATGTAATGTATCACTATTATTGAAATATCCTATGTATTAATGTTACAGGAAAGAATGTTGTTAGTGATTTACTCTTCGCTCATCCAGAATCTATCAAAGTACTTCGTGCTTTTTCATATGTGCTAGCCATGGATAGCACATACAAGACCAACCGCTACAACATGCCATTATTTGAAATAATTGGATTCACTTGCACATGGAAAAACTTTTGTGTAGGCTTTGCCTTCATGAGCTCGGAGTCTGAAGAGAACTATACTTGGATACTTCAAAAGTTTAAAGAGTTATTGTAGTCTTATTCTATGGCTACACCTAATGTATTTTTTACAGATAGAGAATAAGCCCTAGTTAATGCATTATAAGTAGTGTTTCCCACAAGCCATAATTTGTTGTGTCGTCGTCATATTGAGAAAAATTGCCAAGCATATGCCACAAAGAAGACTGGGAAATTACTAGAGTCGACTATAGAAGAGTCATATAATGAGCAACTAGCTAACATTGATAAAAATTGGAATCATATGGTATGGCCTCTTATTTAAGGAAGATATGGTTGGATCCATATAAAGAGTGTACCGTGTCTACTTAGTGTGATCGCATCAATCATTTAGGACATCATACCACACACAGGTGTTCATATAAAAAAAATTCCATCCTTACTTATAATGTTATTATTTTATGATATTATTGACCATATTCTTCTAATTAATTATCATAGGGCTGAGACTTCACACTCTATGTTGAAGAATTTTCTTGAATCCAATAGAAGTGGGTTTGACACAATTTGGGAGAAGATACACTCCCTCATAGGTGTTCAAGTGGATGAGATAAAGAAGACATTGGATGCATCTCAGATGAACTTGTTGCACATGATGCAAAAACCCATATATCGAAACTTGCAATATAGAATCTCCCACAATACATTTTCTTTAATTCAAGATGAGTACAATCGCGCACAAACATCAGATTTTGTTCCCAATAAGTGTGGTTGTTGGGTAAGATCCATATACGAGTTGCCTTGTGCTTATGAGATAGCTCTATTCATGAAAGATGACAACCCCTTTCCTTTGGAAGCAATACATCAATTTTGGAAGCATCTTGATATAGAGTTTGAGATTGAGATCCCGGAGTGCAATATGAACTCCGATGAGGAAAAATAT